>OY755244.1:2644958-3244958 GCA_963576725.1 Azorinus chamasolen
TACGGTGAACCCCATCTGTCACCAATGCGTTCGTGGACGGTGCCGATATTTTTCAGCACATTATAATAAAACCTCTATAAGCCGGAATTTCAAAATACAGTAAAACCTCTCTATAACGACCAACGACCACTAAATTACATAAAGTATTTTGTGTTAAAGACATGTGGATGCTTAAAGCAAGGTGAAAGTAAAACAGAACGCTCCTATAGGAGCGTTCTGTTTTACTTTCACCTTGCTTTAAACAACCACCTGCCCAAAATACCAACTAATTAGTGGTCGTAATAGAGAGGCTTTACTGTAATATCCATTCCGGTGGTATTTAAGACAGGTGGCAGCTTTATTGCAGGGAGAATACCATACAGAAAACTCCCGCATAAGCTTTCTGTATGGCTTTCATCCTGCATTAAGCAGTCATCTGCCTAAAACGATCTAAATTCTTCTTTACTAAAAGTCCAGTTTAGAGGGTGTTTAACCGTACAGGACAAACATGTTACGTATGATGCGTGACTATATCATATAGCTTGCGTAACTATGTTACATGCATAGTCTACGTTCGATGTACATACAGTGTCTTGAACGAAGGATTAGATACATATAGCTGATGATGATGATGATGATGATTATGATTGGTGGGTGATGCTTGATCCTTTACATCCTCTACACCAGTGTCATAGTCTATAGTGTTTGTCCTGTTACATTTTTTATTAACCCTTTTGGTGCCAATTTTAAAAGTGTCGTCTGCAATAATAATTTCATATTAAATATAATTCTAAACTAAATAATAAAGATAATAAAGGTACATTAGTAAAACATTTGTTTTTAGAAACCTGTATGCTTGGGCTAAAATAATACAGAAAACAGTGAAGTCCCAGGTCAGATTCCGCCTAGAAAAGGCGGCATCTGACCTTGGACTGCACTGTTTTCAATGGTGCGACATTGGCACCGAAAGAGTTAAAAAAAAATATCCCTGAATATTCATGGGAAGTTTTACTTCTTCTTTTTTTAAAAAAATATTTTGAAATAGTCCATCTGGCAAGTCAGCGTTGAAAGGATTAAATTTGACAACGCCATAACAAACATTGTCTTGTTTCGTTCCGGAAATTATAGAAACTTTTGCAGACAAATTTTAAAGCAGAGAAAATCAGCTGTCTTAAAACATCAAATTGATCGATTATGCTGGTCCTTCATTACGTATTAAATATTTTAATTATCGTCTGCAAAATGTGTCGTCTGCTACAAATATCTAAAAACATTGCCGGAATGTCAAAGAGTTTGGTTTATGGTGATACATCGAGTTACTTGGTGTCTCATCTGGATCCAAACTGCGTGAATATGTTTACACGACATGGACACTATCGTGCAAACAGTTCATTTCCCGCAGGTGGACTAATTTACGAGACAAGGGAACCAGTCACGTTTGTAACAAACCCTTCCTAATTTCCTCCTCTCAGGAACATACACAAACAGCTGTCAAAGAAGCAAACATACTGACAGTACCAGAAATGATCACTCTTGTGTATGAGAAAATAGCTGTATACATGTACACCATTCGTAACGAGTCATCTTTATTCTGGGGGTGTTCCTAGTGACATGTACCCTCAGCGATGTCGGCTAAGACACACTATTGCCGGAATAAGAAGAAGAGTTCCGATCGGTACGGTTCCCTTTCCACCATGAATAGTCATGGCAGACGCCACCCAACGTAAACATTATTTCACTACTTATTTGATACAGTTATATAAAAATAAGTGAATACATATCTATGCCAAATAGTAAAGAATCTAATCTGAGATATTCTATAAGCAGAGTGTCCTGATAAGATGACTCATATAAAAGATTAGGGTTTAGTGTGTTTTATGTTTAAACATACAATGTATAATTTGGTTTCAAGTCAACAATGTCTCCTCAAAAGAATCCTGAACCTCATTTTTCAATGACAAATTGTGGCATCGTACTTTTCTTTTATCTACGACAGATCCGTGCTTATCTTTGCCAACAGTTTCGATCCAGGTAGTACGCGGAGTAAGTGGGCGTCTCATCAGATTACAAACTGTGGGATACTCTGATCGTGTTTTATCCAGTAGGAGACAACACTTTCTACTGACAAATATTTACTCAGCAGGCTAAAGGTTAGCCCATGACCTGATGAATATTCATATAAGAAAAAAAGATGTCAAGCAATATTCCTTGCCTGTATTTTAATAATAAATACGCCTTTCTACGCCTCTGTAAAATCACCTATTGAAACCATTATGATAAATAGAGCATTTGCTCCTATAGGAGCATATGCTCTATTTATCACAAATGGTTCCAAACTAAAACATTCTAAAAATTTCCCTTTCTCTAGTTAATGCTCATTTTCGGTAGATTTATTCAAAGTGGATGGGTCTAAAATTAGCCTATGAGGGAATGGAAAGACATAGAAACGCGTTTTAAGAAGTAAATGTGTAAACAGTTTATTACAATTTATACATACATGTATATACAGGTATATGGAGTTATGTTAATATCTTAGATACACGTATATTTTTTTCAGATCGGTTGACTCACTTATAAATTGGTTTACCTATGTTCTAAATAAAATTTTTTTTATTATTATTCTTATCTATATATAAGTATTAAATATATTTTATTTTAAATGTTCTATAATTACACATTGAATATACCCTGTTTTGTATATAAAATGTATCTATGTGAAGCGCTTTTGAACGCACATATCCTGTGTGAAAATAGCGCTATATAAATGTGGTATAATAATAATAATATACATAACGCATCTTCACAATCCAAATGTATTCTTAAATCCTAAATGCTGACAAAGGATCGCATTGATTCCGACAGTCCGCGAACATAACAGAAGCATCTCTCCATATAAGGATGCTAGTCTTAGATCATAAAGTCTACAGGTAGTAACTAGTCTGTATACTTTATGATGTTATAGATGGGTGTGTGTCAGGCAAACAATAAGCTAATTTGAGGCCAGATACTACTAAATCTACATAGGTCAACAGAAACAATATGCAAACTCATATCAACAAATTACAACCGGGTCTAAAAAATCGTTAAGCTGAGTTCTCGACTAAAAACCTAACCCCAAATAAATTCGCAATTTTGTAGCACAGTAATGGTCCAGAAACTCTTTACTCCAAAGAGACGTTCTTTTTTCACATATTTGCAAGCAACGTAGACCCAGATCAGACGGATCATATAGGATCCGGCTGATCAGCATCTGATCGGTTTGCCTATGAAATAACATAGATACAGTCCCAAATTACTGTCATTTTAAAATTCTCTTCTTCGTGGAGCCATTATAAAATTTCAGCTCATTAATATTCATATAGCCATTACTTCTTACTTCAATATTCATGGAGTAATGAGTTAACGCAGTGCAAATATTTTTTTGGGCGACAAATAGGTCGTGTACTGATCCAACCCTTTACATGTTGAATATTCATGAAGGAAATTATGACATCATGAACATTTCTTAGCTGACTTTGATGTACACATGTACATATGAATTTATGTATTGGCAGAAACTGTAGAGTCAGATCTATTATAATTTCATCGGCAAACGGAGCAGACCCTTAACGGACGGCTTCTACAGGAGCCCACTGATCTGGGTCTACTCTGTTTGAAAATGCGTGAATAGGTGATTGTATTAGGGAAAGGGTTAAATGTTGTCTCATCATTTTGCGTGTCTTTGTCCATACTGCATGTGCCTTTTGAGTGTAATGAGTCCGTCTCACGAATGTCGGTTTTTAAATCATTACACTGACGACCAGTAAATGTGAGGCAATTATGTACAAATGCGATAACAATAGAAATGATTTTACAATTAATTTACCCGTCGAAACCAACAGATTTGTCAAACTCAGAGGAAAAAAACTCCTAATTTAAAAATGTACACTGTGATTAAGATCAATTCATCCGTTACTCTCCACTCAATGAATATTGAGAATATGCATGAATAGTATCCCTTTACTCCATAAATACGCCTTTCTATGCCTTTACAAAAAGAGTAGACTCGGATAAGGTCTATTCTGTTTGCTTATGATACAATATAGATATGATTCTACAGTTAATCAGGCATGGAAAAATTCCCCGTTTCAATGTGGCAGTAGATATTGCTGAGGGGTTCCAAGTGATATCTTACATGTACATGAACATGTACATTTACTGACTGACAGCTTGGGTGGGCTGCTTTGTAAGTCGACGTTGTTAACATATGGTGTCATACTCCAGATTAGTTGCTGGATTTTAATAAGTAATGATATGCCAGCTGCTCCATTTTCAACACGTTTTAACAAATAAATAATTGAGCTGTACAAGGAGAAAAGAGGTCTTGGAAACTAGCGTCTCGTCTTACTGAAGATCGTACGACTGAAATTATCGCAAGTTGCAACATACGACGATTGCAACTTCCAGTAGAGATCATCGTGTGTTAGAACTTTGGATAATTTTTTGTCGTTCGAAGTTAGCTGTAATTGTTGCATGCTAGAATGTGCCATATTTTCCAATACCCGAGTAGTAGTGGGTGTCGTAAATTAGGACTTATCATAATTTTGGTCGTCAGGAGCGTGGCTGAACATAATGTAATGTACGCACCGTGGCTATAGGGGTTTGGGGCATGCTCCCCGGGACAATTTAGATTTGTGCATGGGTTACCCTGTATAAGTCCTTATTGTGACTGGGGCTGTCCCGTATCATTGCCCCTTAACCTGTCTTAGAACTGGGTGACCTTGAGGTTACCTCAAGTCTTGTTCTAAATACGGGTGACCCTGCAGACGGTGGACGTGACCCAAATCGAGAACAAGGACATGCCGAGGTGACCTCAAGGTCACTTCAAGGTCAATCCGTTCTAGGACAGGTTAAGGGCAATGTTAAGGGGCATCCACAGCCACAAGAAGGGCTAATACAGGGTAGCACATACTACTTGTGTAGTTTTGCTCCTATCGGCTCTATTTCACAATGGTTTACTGAAGCGTTAAAATGTGCCAATATGAGGTAATGGGTTAACGCTTACATGACAAGATAGAACGTTTGCCCTCAATGTTTGTTCCATTTTGGCCTTAATGATGTTTTCACTTTTCAAATTGATGTTACGCAGTTGCTTAAGTGCGTATCGCTAGCTACGGCCCTGGTCGTACAATCTGTAGTAAAACGGGACCCGTTGTCCTATTCATACAGGGTAGACCAAGACAGTCGTCGCACCATAGATGTGACCTCTGTCTGGTCAAAGTTCACACTCGCATGGTGTTGTTTTCAAACTCGGCGATAAAACACTGCTGATGAGGGAACGTGTCTGACAATGTAGACTAATCGGACCCCCTACACACACACAAAGGTGCCCGACGCATGCTTGGACTCATCCATGGACCCCCCCCCCCCCCAAAAAAAAAAAAAAAAAAAAAAAAAAAATTGTGATCGAAGTATGTTCAACTGGCCTAAAACTATCTATTTGAACCTTAAACCACACCGAAAAACGAGAAAAACACGACCCGGAAAAAATTTCCTATCGGGTCTATATATGTATTGAAAGGTATCTAACTACGACAGATCAGCGGCGGAAAATACAACAGTCATGTTTTTCAAAGTCTTACAGCAAAGCCAATTCAACACCGATTTCAATCAGTTTGGTCTTGATCCGTTCCAAATTCCATATGCTAAGCGGCACAATTAGTGCTTTCCTTAAATATTGCTCCGTCTTGTCGCTGCAAGACCGCGAATTTGAAAAAACGCTAGAGCGAAACGATGTGACTCCCGCCAGGATGCATAGACGTATATAGGGGGATCTGTAATCGTTAATCTTTTCAACAAAAACGCGAATTATGGTTAAACACTATCTAAAAACATTAAACTCGCCGCAATTAAAACGATGCTTACTATTTCCAGTCAGCTACGAGGCGCCAGTTTTCTTTCTCCAACTTTCCTTTTGAACGGATGCGACCATTTTGCTGTGACCCGGCTCATAAACTATTCGATATGCAAATTGACTACTACTTCCGGGCCACAGCGATTTGGCCACTTCCGTTCAAAACGAAAATAGGAGAAAGAAAACTGGCGTCTCATAGCAGACTACAAATAGCCAGCACCGTTTTAACTGCGGTAAGTTGAATGTTTTTCGAATGTGTTTCAGCATAATTCGCGTTTTAGCTGAAAAGTTTAACGAATACAGATCCCCCTATATACTTTTATGCATCCTGGCGGGAGTCACATCGTTTCGCTCTAGCGTATTTTCAAATTCGCGGTCTTGCAGCGACAAGACGGGGCAATATTTAAGGAAAGCACTAATTGTGCCGCTTAGCATATGGAATTTGGAACGGATCAAGACCAAAATGATTAAAATCGGTGTTGAATTGGCTTTGCTGTAAGACTGAAAAACATGACTGTTGTATTTTCCGCCGCTGATCTGTCGTAGTTAATTTTTTCCGGGTCGTGTTTTTCTTGTTTTTCGGAGTGGTTTAAGGTTCAAATAGATAGTTTTAGACTAGTTTAACATACTTCGATCCCATTTTTTTAAAAAAATTTTTTATTTTTTTTGGGGGGTGGGGGGGGGGGGGGGGTGTTTCCATGGGTGAGTCCAAGCATGCGTCGAGCACCTTTGCACACACACACCCAACGTTGTCGGCTATATCATCCACATCGCTTTGCCGTAATAAGGCGATGCTTTCCGATTTATTCGAGGTATGATCTGCTTGCCGAAATAAGACGAATATTTCCGATTGATTTGAGGTATGAACTGCTTGCCGGAATAAGACGAGGATTTCCGATTGATTTGAGGTATGACCTGATTGTCGGGCGAGGTTTTCTATGGAACGCCATTCTGCCATGCTTATTGCTAAATACAAAATGCGAAATGCTTTTTGCCAATTGTGTAAATTGCTAGGGAATGTTCCAAATGATGGATGTAAATGACAAATGCAAAATGCTTATTGCTAAATGTATGTTTGCACTACTAGCATTGAACAGTGTCATCTTTAAAGTGACTGTACATTTGCTAAATGCATGTTTATTTACATTAAAGCTTAATGCCTATTGTATTACTAAAATAAAAATGGTGTTGTTCAATGCTAGTAGTGCAAACATGCATTTAGCAATAAGCACTTCGCATTTGTCATTTATATTACAGGAGCCGTCTGATCTGGGTCTTCTCTGTTTGCAATGAGATAGAAAAGCGTATTTATGGAGTAAAGAGTTAAAGATTCATGTAAGAAATAATAACATGTTTATAAAGTATAGCTGATTGTTATATAATGGCATATGAGCATACAGGAATATTTGGTCATGGTAGAAGCATATCTACATGTATCTTATTTTATAAGCACACAGAGTAGACCTTGATCAGACGTCTCCTACAGGAGCTGTCTGGTCTGGGTCTGCTAGTTCACACCTTCAAGGACAAAAACCCACATTATCAAAGATTCATATAGTATGCATCCTGACGAAAAAGCCCACTCCAATTCATATCGGAAAAGCTACTGTCCATTTTGCCGTTCTGTTCAAAGTGATATTAGCTGAACACTTAACTCATTCCCTCCTAGAATATTTTAGACCCTACCTCTTTGAATAAATCTACCGAAAAGAACATTAACTATAGAAAAGGAGAAAGTTATAATTGTGTAGTTTTGAAACCATTGTGATAAATAGAGCATTTGCTCCTATGGAGCAAATGCTCTATTTATCACAATGGTTTCAAAAGGTGATTTTTTACAGAGGCGCCAAAATGCGTCACTAGGAGGGAATGTGTTAAGCGTGTGTTTTCTGTATTTTCTATTATTTAGTAGATAAGAATGAAATGGTATTTTATACCACAGTAATCTTAACCTGATAAATGATAGGAAATAAAGAAACCACTTTTTTGTTGTTAAGTCGATATCTCTTTGGACGGAGCGGCGCAGTATCATAGCCACGGCACAATGGACTGTCGCTATACTAGTGTGCGCATTGTCGTGAAAACATATCAAGAAAAAATAACAAAACTTGAAATCAGACAGAAGACAGATTGGACAGACAACGATTTCGCTTACAGGTGAACAAAATCTTACAGATGAACTTAATAATATGAAAGGCATAAACTTCCTACTAGATTTTGAATGGCAAACAGTGCAGACTCTGATCAGAGGGTTCTTCTACAATAGTTAAACAGAGGTCTAAATCTGGGTCTTTAAGACAGGCGGTAGCTTAATTCGTGTCAATAATAATGCAGAAAGCTCGTTTTAAAGCTTTCTGTTTTAGTTTTACCCTGTATTTAACAACCACCTGCTTTTTAACCCTTTAATACGTTTTTCTACTCCTTTACAAACAGAGTAGACCCAAATCAGACGACTCCTGTAGGAGCCGTCTGATCAGGGTCTGCTCTGTTTGCTTATGATATAATACAGATATGATTCTACGGTTCCCCAGTAGTTCCTGTGTCAGTGCGCTATTATAACAAAATAATCTAAACTATATTCATGACGTCATCATTTCTTACATGAATATTCATGGTGGAAAGGGTTAAGATTCCAATGTTCAATTAATGACAGGTAGCCTAAGACATGTGCCTAAAAGTATCTACAGTAAAACTTCGATTATCCGAACACTAAAATGCGTATTATTATCGATCTTTAAGACAGGCGGCAGCTTAATGCATGGTGAAAGTCATGCAGAAAGCTCCTCTAGGAGCTTTCTGCATGACTTTCACCATGCATTAAGCAGCCACCTGCCTAGAAGGGTCTAAATTCTTCTATACCGAAAATTCGAATAATCGAGGTTTTACTGTATATTCTCATGTATTTGCAAATTACAGTGCATGCGTTTCTCGCATTCAAGGGATAAAAAACTTGAAATCAGACAAAAGACAGATTTGACAGACAACGATTTCGGCCACATGGCACAATCTAACAGATGAACCGCCTGAACCTCTACGTCACAAGGATGATAGATACAATTTGTATAACAAATCGCCCTGTTTACATTATCGATGAGTTTTTGTCTGGCTATTGCTGCTTCTGCGTCATAGCAATATATAGAAGAGCCTTATTGCATTCCCTTTTTGACAAGTTATTATATAAATATAGGGGTCTTTAACACTTAAATCTATGAATATTCATGAAAGACATATTGATGGCATTGATATTCATGTGTTAAATCTTTATAGTGGCATATAATCACAGACGTTTAGAACATGTCATAAATTTAGAATTCCATAAGCATGCTCTGGATCTGCTCTGTTTGCAAAGGCATAAAAAAGGCGTTTGAATGGAGTAACTGGTGAAATCTTTAATTGATGAATATTTGTATAGAAGATTGACCCTTTTAGACAGGTGGCTGCTTAATGTATGATGAAAAGCATGCAGATGCTCATAGAGGAGCTTTCTGTATGACTTTCACCATGCACTAATCTGCCACCTGTGTTAAAGATCGATAATAATACATGTACGTAGTTTAGTGTTCGATTAATCGAGATTTTACTGTAGTTGATTTATGAATATTGATTATCTGAATTCCATTATGACGTATGGGCAGGGGAATCGGTCAAAGCAGAAACTGTGGAATCAAATATTATATTAGTCCATACATAAGCAAACAGCTGTCTTATCTGGGGCTACTCTGGTTGCAATAAACATGATTCTATATCAAGTAAATTGTTCAAATAGTAATAAAAAAACAACACAAGACTACATAACGCAAAACGAAAATAATTGCTCTCGTCCCGCAGAAAGCTTCAGACAATTAAAAAAAATCCGTCCAAGAGGGGGTTAACTGAATATACAGTTAAATCTCGGTAATACGAAAGTTTAATATAGAAGAATTTAAACCCTTCTAGGCAGGTGACTGCTTAATAGTGTGTTTTTCATCATCCTCTGACATTAATTTGCAAAACGTTATACTATTCGTATTTCTGTAATTTATTGATGGAAAATGACGACGGTTAAAGAGATAGTGAAATTTGTCACCTATTTCATTAGAATCACAAAAACTGCAGCTTGTTCGATCTGGATCTTCTCTGTTTGCAGATGCGTGAAAACACGATTATATGAAGGAAAGAGTTAATTCTTTGCTCCATAAATAAGCCTTTGGTGCATTTGCAAAACAGTGTCTGATTAGCGTTTGTCATATTTGCTTATAAAATTCTGTAGATCTGATTTTAAAAATGCCCTTGTTCACACTGTCGTTGTAAATACTCAGTTATTCAATATTCATGATGTCCGTCTTATAAGAATATCCATGGAGCAAAGTGTTAACCCTTTCCTCCATAATACGCCTTTCTATGCATCGTTCAATTTCACCTGTTGAAACCATTGTGATAAATAGAGCATTTGCTCTATTTATCACAATGGTTTCAAAAAACTACAAAATTCTCAAAAAAATCCTTTTCTCTAATTAATGCTCCTTTTCGGTAGATTCATTCAGAGGTTGGGTCAAAAAATAGCCTATGGAGGAAAGAGTTAAAGCCAGTTTATCAACTGTTTTCATCAACGCTTGGCTGTGACTTCCATGGGTGAGACACGGTATTCTTTTTATGCAGGCTGTAAATGAGTCCTCGTGATGGACATAAAACTGCTGTAGAAACTACCCCCAAGTGTTGCCGACGGCTGAATAATGCATCAGAATAGTTAGTGGAATGTTTGGACACCGTAGTTTTCGATTTTTATGCTATTCCATAGCATGGCAGAGATGGCTGGGATTTCATTTCTTATGCTAAACGCGACTTGTCTGACATTTGTAAACTGCTGGCATCAAAATGAGTAAACCGCGTCTCATTAGGATATTAGCCTTTCCCTCATATAAACACTTTGTCACGCATTTGTAAACAGAGTAGACCCAGATCAGGAGCCGTCTGATCAGGGTCTGCTCTGTTTGCTAATGAAATTTGATAGCTCTGTTTCTTTACTTTTTAAAAATGGCTACAGTGTTCCACCTTCTATATTTCTTTATGGCTATTGTGTCCATGAATATTTAATACGAATTGAAATTTGGAATAAACATAGAACAGGGAAAGAGTTAACTGATTGATGTTGCGATGAAACAAAGAGGAAGAGAATTATAAACAAAATAAATGAAGCATACGACAATACAATGTTCATTTAATATTTAGCCTACAGTATTGTTCACCTACTACATTTTCAAAATTCAAGCTATAAATACATTGTCTACCAAAATGCAATCAGGGTGTCAAACAGTTTGGATCCTGATGAGACGCCGAGTTACTCGGCGTCTCATCTGGATCCAAACTGTTTGCATAGGTATTCACTCATCCGCCAATAGCAGGCTAAAGGTTAAGGGTTGTAATGAGACAAGTTCGTTCAAACCCTTTCCTTTCTAGCGACGCTTTTGACGACTTTGCAAACAGAGTAGACCCATATCAGATTATCCATGTAGCAGCCCTCTTACCAGGGTTTGCTCTGTTGGCTTATGGAATAATATAATATATGATTGTATAGCTTCTTTAATTGTCAAAATTCCCTTGGTTATAATTGTAACTTTAAAATTCAACTAATTAATATTCATATATGCATTATTTCTCTCATAAATATTCACGAGTGAACGCGTAAAGCAAATTAAAACGGTTAACCTGACCTGTCATTTTGGAACTGAAGCGACTAATGAAAATATTCAACATTTGATGATCCATCCTGTCAATTAAATAGACCCTGTCGTAAGACTGATCTGAATCTACACTGTAACGCACAAGACCTACAGAATCCGTATGCAGTAGAACCTGTCCTAAGCGGTCATTCGTTTGTTTGGAAAGTAGGAGTGTTAAAATGCTGATGGTTGCTTAATACTGGGCAAAAGTATATGGGTTAACCCTTTCCCTCATATAAACGTGTTTTCACGCATTTGCAAACAGAGTAGACTCAGATCAGACGGCTCCTAGAGGAGCCGTCTGATCAGGGCCTACTCTGTTTGCCAGTGGAATTTGAAAGATCTGTTTCTTTTCTTTCTAAAATGGCTACAATGGTCCACCTTCCATGTTTCATTATAACTATTTTCTCAATGAATATTCAGTAGGTAATGAAATTTGTAATAAACACAGAACAGGGAAAGGGTTAAAAGAATAAACCACGGACAGAGAAGCAGAAGCTGAGACAAGCACTGAAATCTCTTATCAGACGCCTCCTTTTCAAATTGGTGTCTGATCTGGGACAGCACTGTTTGTCGTTGTACAGTTGGATGACACTGGTGGTGAAAGAGTTAGCCCTTTCCCATGAAGAATAATTACTAGCTGGAGTTTTATAATGGCATATATGCACACATGAATGTTTGGTATTGGTAGAAACTGTAGTCATATATATATATATATAAGCAAACAGAGCAGGCCCTGATCAGACGGGTCCCCTGGAACTTGTCAGATTTAGGTCTACTCTATTTGCAAAGGCAAGGAATGCCTTTCTATGAAAAAAACCCAATTAAGCAGAGAACATTATTCGCACAAAATCAACTTGTTATCGTCGTAAAGTTCTGCATAGCTTTTGGCTTATTAATAATTAATTGAGTACGTCAATACAATGGTATATCTTCAGTTATAATCTTAATGACCAATCATTAACGATCTGGTCTAGTTTACAGCTTTTGTCCATATTATGAATACTTAAGACAGGCTTTGACTGATATTTAAAAGGTGTGGATCCAAATCAGATGACGAGTATCCCAATTGGATCAGGATCAAAGCTGAATGACATTCAGACTGAAGGCGAGCGTCAATCAGCTTGGATCTTGAATGGCTCTTTAATAAGTCTTTATTCCATTTATCTCATGAATATTAATGTAAGAAATGATGACATCAAGAATATTAATTAGACGACTTTTATAATGGAATATGAACACAGGAATGTCGATAATGTCAGAATGTGTATTACATAAGCATAGCAGACTGGTCAAACGACTCCTACAGGATTCTACTCTGTTTGCAAAGGCGTTTAACCCCTTACATGTTCTATGCTTATTCCGAATTTCAATACCTACTGCATATTCACGGAAAGAAATCTTGATCTGCTGTTTGCTTATAAAAAATAAATAGCTTGATTCTACAATTTCTATCATGGTAAAATACTCTCGTTCATATTAAAAAGCCATTATTATAAAAAATAATCTAATTAATTAATTAATCTAAAAAAAAGCATACACTATAATCCTGAAACCTAGGTTTCTCTTCAAATACTTAACCCTTTCACCGCCGATGTCGCATAAATGCACCACGACAAATAGTGCAGTCCCAGATAAGACGCCGCCTTTTCAAGGCGGCGTCTGATCAGGGACTTCACTATTTGTCTCAATCTCTATTTCTATATATGTACGTTATTCCTTTGAAGTTTGCATTTATTAATCTCATTTCCTTATTGTATCGAATGATTGTATAAAAATTGGATTACAGACGACAATTAGAAATTTGGCGCCGAAAGGGTTAGTCAGAGTGTCAAACAGTTTGGATCCTGATGAGATGTTGGATCATTTAGCGTGTTTGCAACGGTAATTTTAAACTCGCCAAAATAATAAAATGGGTATTATAATCCTTTCTCTCATACAAACGCATTTTCACTCCTTTGCAGTGTAGATCCAGATCAGATGGATCTAAGAGGATCTGTCTGATCAGGGTCTGCTCTGTTTGCTTAATATGAAATCATATATGACTCTACAGTTTCTTCCAATACCAAAACATGCATGTATACATGTACCAATATAAAAATTGAGCTACTAAATATTCATGATAGCATAATTTCTTACATTAATATTTAACTTGTGAAGGACTAACCAATTAACCATTAACCAATTTATACTATTATCTGATTTTGGTGTACATGTATTTAAAGTTTACAACATATTTTTTTGAAAAATAAATACGACCTAAATGATAGTCCAAATATGTTGGCATTTCATAAGGGTCCGAACAGCCAGGCAGTTTTTAAAAATAACGTTGAATAAATTTTGTTTTAGTGTTTTCCCCCAGGTGAAATTTACTTTGTATTTCACAAGCCACATGCATTGAATGCTGTACACTCGGTGCATGTAATACTCTTTATAATGATATACAGTAGAACCTGTCCTAAGCGGCCATTCATTTATTGAACATAGGAGGCTTAGAAAGCACGTGGTTGCTTATTGCAGGGCAAAAGTAATACAGAAAGCTCCTACAGGAGCTTTGTGCATTACTTTTGCCTTACATTAAGCAACCATCTGACTAACAGACCAATAATTAGACCTCTTTTTGATGACCGCTTAAAACAGGTTCTTCTGTATGAACACTATGGCATGGCAGAAACTATAAGCGGATCTGTAGTGTAATTCTATAACCAAACTGAGCAGACCCCGAGAGACCAACTGATCTGCGAATGTGTCAAAGGCATCTCTAAATCTGAAATTAATGAGACACTATTATACCTGCGTAGTCTGTATTCTGTATTGAATTATTTTTGTTGCTTGGTAACTAGTGTTCTTGATTTCCAATAATGAACATTGAACTGTTTTATACTAAAAACACCTGCATGCAGACTTCAGTTTCTCCAGAATCAGAATTCCAATGCCATTAAATTTTTATTTGATGATAATTCATATGATAATGACATCATAAATATTTATTAGCTGAATATTATCACGATATTTTGGCCATGGCAGAAACTTTAAAGCACTCTTGGAAAAATGGTCAGAGGAAACAATCCTTTCCTAACGTACATCTTCACAGCATGGTTGTTCATCTGTAAGAGTTTGGATTAAATTCTCCCATTGATATAACTGACTCGGTCAGAGAGGGTCCTGTAACCAAGGGCAGATAACTCTAGACATAGTGATCTGAGTCAACCCAAAAAACTATAGGTGTCTTCCTCTGATGATACTAAGCTGAAACCAATATGCGAAGTACTGTTCGAGTAATCGCGTCATATCAAAAGTATTGACGGACTGACAGACAGAAAATGTGATTCCTATAGGGCTCTTGCATTTTCAATGCCGGGCACTGATTATGAGGAGTTGGAAACACAAGATTTGTTCAATGTATGTTATATAGTGAAGAAAATTTCGAAGTCCCACAACTCTGGTAAAATGATTGGGGAAACAAATCCTTCTTTACTTACATCTACACATCAAGGTTGCTCATCTGTGAAATATAGGGTAAATCCTCCCATTAGTGTATGAGGAGTTGGACACACAAGATTTACGGGACGTACGTATGGACATACGTATGTACGGACAATAGTAAGGCTATATGCCTCCAATCTTCTGTGAGACATAAAAAGTTAGGATCCAGATGAGATGAACAGTAACAGTCTTAAAACCCTTTACTCCATGAATATTTATGAAAGAAATAACGGCATCATGAATATTAGCTAGAACTGTTTTTGATACAAAAACTGATGTCTCCCCCACCAGCCCACCCCTGCGCGGACAAAAAATTCCATGTAAAAATTTCAAAGTCCCATAACTTTGCAGAAAATCGTCGAACCAGAACAGAAATAAGATATGCACAACTAGACATGGTGCTGATCAATCCTATGAAGTTTCATGAAAATGTGACCAAAGGTTTTGGAGAAACCGTGCGGACAAATAAAAATCGGACAGACAGACGGATGGACCTCACACACAAAAACAAAATGTCTCCTCAGTATACTGAGGGAGACATAATTAGCTGAATTTCTAAAGTGGCATATAAACAGAAATTGTAGATTCAAATCTATATTATTCCATAAGTAAACAGAGTAGACGCAGATCAGATGTCTCCTGTTGGAGCAGTCTGATCAGGGTTTGCTGTTTGCAAAGGAGTGTAAAGGGTTAACAATCCACTCTACTGCACTTATAGTTTCCCGGGGGGGGGGGGGGGGGGGGGGAGTGAATTTTAACCCTACTTCACACAAATATTCTTTTTTACATCTTTGCAAACAGAAAAGACCCCCATGACAGTTCCTGTAAGAACAGTCTAATCGGGGTGTATGTGACAATAAAGAACCAGTTCCTTCTGATATGAACCGGTTCCTTCTCTTGTTCATATGCTATTATCTGCTTATTAATATTGATAGTCGTTTTTTCATGAATATTCATCAAGTAAAGGTTTAACCCTTTCCCTCATAAAAACCTTTTCACAAATCTGCAAACAGAGTAGACCCAGATCAGATAGATCCTATGGGAGCCGTCTGGTCAGAGTCTGGTCAATTTGCTTTTGACATGATATAAATCTGATTCTAGAGTTTTTGTCAGAGCAATAAAAGTCCTTGGAAAGTTTACATTATAAAACTTCAGCTAATGAATATTCATGATGTTATTTTTTCTTACATTAATAGTGAACAGGGGAAAGGGTTAATCACATATTTTTTTTTATTCAAAGGACTGCAAAATAACCCGAAACATAGTGACATTTACACGTTTATTGGAAAGTTTCATGTTCGGATACAGTTGTCCTGTTGTTCCAGATATATCACTATCAATCATACATTGGAGTTGCCCCACAAGAAAAGCTACCTTCCAGGTTTACAGAGTAGACCCACATCAGTCACTGCATCCTAGATACAGCTTCTAGTAAGAGTCTACACCCCTTGGGACTATTAATACAATCCTGGTGATACTATTAAGTGTGAAACAGCATAGACTCTGACCAGATGCTACAATGAAAATGCAGCCCCTACTCCGGGTCTAACCTTTATCAAGATAATCATTACTCGACTCGCTATTGCAAACAGCTTAGATTCAGATGAGATGCCGTGTAACTCGGGAGTCTCATCAGGATATCAGCTGTTTGACACTCGGCCAAAACTTTTTCAAACATTGAACCAGATCCCAATTTAAGCAGACATTATTTTTTTAACCCTTCTCTTGCTGTCTACGTCAATATACCTACCTGTAAATAGTGAAGACCCTGATGAGACAGCTCCTGCAGGAGCTGTATCAGGTTCTGCACTATTTACAAGTTGATTGTCCAAATTGAGCAGACATCATTTTTTAAACAGTGGGGTAATGGCTAAGATACCTTTTCTTGTGACCCAGCTCCTACATCTCTGTAGTAGAAAATATACAGAATCCCCATTTCACAAATGGAAAAATATAAATATATCCATTTTTTTATGAAAACAAAATCCATTTTAGAAATGGCAAAGAACAGACTAATAGCTATATCCTTTAAGTGCCTGCTCTTCAACATCACCTTAACGCTTTACTCCATAAATATTCAAGTAAGAAATAATGACACCATGAATATTAATTAGATCAGGTCCAGATCAGATGCATAAATTAAAAGTTTTAAAACATTTTGAAGAATTACTTATTTCTCAACCAAACTCTATGTTGTGACCACTCTTTAGAATCGTCTCTTGGAGTGGTCATTACATAGGGTTTGGTGGAGAAATGATGATTTTATTATTTGAGTATGCATCTTTACCCGTTACTATGGTTACTACCTGAATTAAAGGTAAAGCATGAAGACTTCTTTCTAATGGTTGCTTTACACTTTAGTTTACTCTATAAATACATCTTTGCAAGCAAGTAGAGCCACGTCAGACAGCTCCTGTAGGTGCCATCTCATGTGTACTGCTGTACTTGCTTATGGTTATGGCACAGTACTACCGGTATATACTAGTAGATAGGATTCTACAGTTTCTGCCATAGCCACAATGCCATTTCAAAATGTCATCCAATTAATAATAATATTCATGATGATGTCATTATTTCTTACATGAATATTCATGGAGTAAAGGGTTTAGGTTAATTTTACAGTATTTCAATAGCCCCTTGGACAGATGCATCATTGGAAATGCCGCAGGTGATTTGGGTCTACACTGCTACATGTATGCATTGCCAGAGTGACTGCTCTCTTTTGAGACAGTTCATTTGAATATGGCTCATGGTTAGGGATACGATATACTCAACAAAACTTAAACCCTTGTTTCTGGTGCAGCAAATACATGCATGTCAATATTTTAATCAGATAGTTTATGCAAGTGTATAAAATTTTCCACAGCTCACAGAGTTTATAAACTTCTCCACTTTATCAAACTGTAGTACTATGTTGTACCAAAGTTCTCAGCAAAATAAAAAATGCATAAAAATCACAATTACTGAGAAATCTTCGGCATTGCCTTGAGTAAATGGTGGGTCAATGCTTTCAATACAGGAAACAAGTTAAACTGCTTAGATGCAACATCTTTAACCATTTACTCCATGTAAGAGTAATGCCATAATGATATTAATTAGATTAATTGCTATAATAGCACATGGACACAGGAGTTTTTGGCCATGATAGAAACTGTAGAATCATATCTATATGTATCATAAGCAAACAGAGCAGACCCTGATCAGTGCAGGAGCTGTCTGATCTGGATCCACTCTGTTTGCAAATGCGTATTTATGGAGTAAAAGGTTAATGCTGTCACAAGTCTAGTCAACCTGCTGGCAATGGCCCAAAGACAATTTTCTCAATGTGTGATTCAAATCTTATATAATATTCTCTTAACCCTTCACTCCATGAATATTCATGTTAGATGACATATGAACACGCTAGAAAGTAGAATCAGATAGATCTATATAATTTCATAAGCAAACAGAGCAGACCCAGATCAGATGGCCACTATAGGAGCCATCTGATCTGGGTCTACTCTGCTTGCAAAGACGTATCTATGGAGTAAAGGATTAAGACATTTCAGAACAAAAATATAAATAATACTTTGACAAAATATAAATGTACCACATAAGAAACAGGCAGTGACACTGTTCCAAGGGAGAGAGAAAGCGGCTAATATTAGATTAATTTAGTTTGTCTAGCTCTTAATTGGGTCTACAAACATTGATTTCTCAAAGTCTACTGGAAGAATGTTCCAGCAGCTATTTACTCACATTAGAATTAGAGCTGAACTTTTACAACTTCATATACAAATGTATGAATACTAATGCAAAACAGTCTGGATCCAGATGAGAGCCAAAGTCACTTGTGTCTCACGCTGATCTAAAATGTCTGACACTTCGCTGATCTATAAAATCTTTTATTTCCTCGCCAAATTCATTTTACTGCTACTTAGAATCCCCTAAAAGAAGCCTTTCTAATGAGAAGCAAGAGAGGATTTGGCAGAGAAATCTTAATTTTTTTTAATTTTTTTCTAAAATCTCCTCTCATCAACAGCTCTAAAACATGACTAAAATAAGGTGATTCATACCAGATCCTGTGATAAAATATATCTCTTATTGTAAGTAAAGTTTTGCAAAACATATCTACATAGACTTTTTTAAAACCTAAAAATACACAATAAATCCAGATCAAACTATTTTGGTCAAAAGACCTAAAAATAAAGCTTTAAAGTAAACCAATAAAAAGATTCATTGTTCATCTAAAATAGAGTAAAATCTCTCTCTATTGTAACCATGCTCCGAATTTACCATAAATATTTGGAAACCAAGTCTCCCTTCTCCAAAGCTGAATAACTTATTTGAGCAACATTTGCATAAATGTAAAGAACCTGATAGTTTGGCTAATAGTGTACACCCTGGTCAAACTACTCCTTCAGGAATCAGCTGATTTGGGTCTGCGCCATTTTCAAAAGTTTGTCTGTCCAAATACTTAGGGTAAATTCATGTAAAAATAATGATATCATGAATATTAATGAGTAGGATTTTTATAATAGCATTATAACACAGGCATTTTTTACCTTTGCAGAAATTTTAGAATCATATCTATATTACATCATAAGCAAACAGAGCAGACCCTGATCAGATGGCTCTTATAAGAGCTTACAAGAGATCCGAGTCTACTCTGTAAAAGCGAGAAAAAGCATTTGTATACAGGAAAGGGTTAATACTGATTGGACCCTGTTGTCAGTAATGAAGTGATGTGCTGACACTCTGAGAGGTCAGCATTCAAATGGTTAACCCTGTCCCTCATATAAACCCCTTTCCATGCATTTGCAAACAGAGTAGACCCAGATCAGACGGCTCCTATAGGAGCCGTCCGATCTGTGTCTGCTCCGTTTGCTTATGACGATTCTATAGGGGTTTTTTAGCAAAAAATTTCCTTGAAAAAGTGACATTATAAAATTTTCAGCTAATAAATATTCATGATGTCATAATGTCTTACACGAACATGGAACAAGGAAATGGTTAACCCTTACCTTGCAGTAAAAAAATAATGTCTGCACTAGTTTGAATCTCATCCAATTTTGACTTCTTCCGAGTCAATCAAGTGTTTGAGAAACTATTGAGCTAGTGTAAAGCAGCTTGGATCCTGATGAGATGTGGAGTTACTCAATGTCTCACATGGATCCAAGCAAATGCATGTCAGGTCACTAATAGCAAGATAAGAGATAAGAGTTTATGTACCAATACAGCCCATGATGTATGCTCGATATCCTTATGTCATACTTAGAATTGATTCAGGAATGTATAAAATCAATGAGCTCAGACTGAATGAAGCAAGAAATAGACAGTAACGGTCTTCATCAGAACTGATTGCTGTGGATCAATATAGCTTAGCCACTAAGCCTATCACAGGTGGCCAGAGAGACCTGTTAGGAATTGGCACAAGAAATGCATTACAAGACGTTTGGATCTAGATTTGCTGACTGACCTGTAGATGAGGTGTACTCGTCTATCTAAATCTCCTTGCTTGTTGGTACTCATCAGAATCAGTGATAAATTCAATACTTTGGATCGAGATGAGATGCCAAGTTACTCACTGTCTCAACAGGATTCAAACTGTTTGGCAATACTGGCAAAGAATGAAGATGCTGTTTGCAAATACCAGGAATCATGCGATATAATCCTTTACTCCATAAATATTCATATAAGAAATAATGATATCATTTAGCTGAATTAAATGAACACAGGAGCAGAAACTGGTTGCACATGATTAAACCAGAATTGGCCTCATTTATCTGACTTAATCTGTATGTTACTGGAATTACATTGTAACTGTTATAAGAACTATTTCAAATTGAAATTTATTCATATTATAAATAGCTTGAATCTGACACATAAGTTATCGTTCATTGTGAAAATCTAACTGTTTCATGGCTCGAAATCACAAAAATGCCTATGAAAACAGTTTCTTACCAGTATCTTTATAGAGGAAGGTTTTCTTTGTATGATTACACCGGTAAAAACTATGCTATTTAGTGGAACTTGTGTATTTTGTAATTATTAATCTGTTTATAACAAAATCTAAATAAATTTATGAAACAAGAGCCACATGCTGCGCCAACGCTCGTCTGATTTGGCGCTTGTTCGTTTCCCGACACAACTGATGCAGGAATGTTTAGTTAATTCGGCAACTGCTCAGAACCAAAACCAATTTATGCTCTCAAGTGGTGTTTGTCAGTTTATTCTGGTAAATTAGGCAGATTCCAGTTAATCGTGTAACCGCAGAAACTGTAGAATCAGATCTATATTATCCCATATGCAAACTGATGATCCTGGCCTGATGGCTCCTAGGAAGCTGTCTGATCTGGGTCTATTCAGTTCGCAAATATATTAAAAGGTGTATTTATGGAGCAAAGTGTTAACAAGTTCAAATACCAACACTGTTCCGTGATGATCAATATAAAAAACTGTCAAACTGCTCCTGGCATTGGCAAGAATACACCATTAAAAATTAACCTATTTAATGGAGTCTTTCAGTGTCATTTCAAAGCCGAGTAATACTTTGCATGCTGGTATTAAAATTCATGTTAACCTGTGCAAACAGTTTGGAATCACAGGAGGCAGTCAGCACTGTGACACCATGATTGTACTTTCTAAACCCTTTCCCTCTTCTATGTTTATTCCAAATTTCAATACCTACTGAATATTCATGGCAAAAAGTGAAAATGAAATATGAAAGGTGGAACATTTTAGCCATTTTAGAAAGTAATGAAATATATCTATCAAATTCCATTAGCAAACAGAGTAGACCCAGATCAGACGACTCCTGTAGAAGCCGTCTAATCAAGATCTGCTCTGTTTGCAAACAGTAGACCCAGATCAGACGGCTCCTTTAGGAGCCATCTGATCAGGGTCTGTCCTGTTTGCTTATGATACAGATTCTAAAGTTTCTGCCATGGTGAAACCTTCTTGTGTCCATGTGCTATTATAGCAATTAGTCTAATATTCATAGTCTCAATTTCATACATGAATGTTCATGGAGTAAAGGGTTAATAAACCATGGGGAAAATCTTTCAGAATTTGTAGCAAATGACAACAGTTGCAAATGACACAAATTCCGAGCATGCAAAGACCTCAATGAAAACTTAACTTGAAGAATGGGGAGAGCGAGTTGAATTTTATGGCACCACAACACTACATAGGTTTTATGGCGCAAAGACAGGAGAAAAGTTGCCGGACTCATAAGTCATTTACAGTGTACATCATGGAAGAATGAAAGCAGACAACATTATTAGCAGACGACAATCAGTAGCATGCTGCCAGTAAAATCTGGTGGTTTTATGCGATCAATAAATACTGCAGGCAAAGCCAAAATTGGCACAAATACATGTATATCTATTTAACCCTTTCTAGTAAATTATTTATATGTAAGAAATAATAACATCATGATTATTTCTTAACTGAACTTTTATGACAGCATATAATACACAGGATATGTTGGTAGTGGTAGGAATCTATCATAAGTTGATAAGCAAACAGAACAGACCCTAATCAACCAGCTTCTATAGGAACCATCTGATCTGGGTCTACTCTATTTGCATAGACGTAAGAGGGAAAAGGTTAACTCGTTAGAATTGAATACTAGGTGGGCAGAAAATTAATTAACCCAGTCCCTTTACCTGATGAATATCCATTATACCACATTAATTAGAACTTGTATAACTGTACATGTATATGAACACAGCATGTTTTAGCCATGACAGAAACTGCAGAATCAGACCCATATCATTTCAAAAGCAAAAACAGCAGACCCTGACTGGGCAGCTACTGCAGAGGCCATCTGATCTGGGTCTACTCTTTGTGCTAAGGCTTCTCTATCAGGTAAAGAGTTAGCAACATACCTCTAGCAAAGAGACACAGCCAGGAAATTTTACTGAAACATTTCCTGTATTTCCCTGTCAACCCCATCCTACTGGTACTCATCAGAACTGCCTCTACACTAGAACTCTAGTGAGTACAAACAAGATTGGATTTGGACAGGCTGCATGTCTCTTATCTACAAGTCTGATCTAAACTGACAGGTTGTCATGAGAACAAGGATACTTGAACAAAATTCAACTCTGAAAACAGTGTTGATCCAGATTAGCTACATTGCCAGATTAGTTTCAGCACTAACTGCAACCAACTGAACTAAACTTAATTTTAAACCTAAACTTTCACTCTTTAGAACTTTCTAATCATGTCAAAAATAAAATACATACAATGTTCGATTTCTAAAATTTAAAATCAGGTTTATTTTTCCTACTACATGTAGTTGCCCATAACATTAATAAACATATTTTTCTAAGTTCTAACTGGATTCTGATCAGGCTACAGTAAAAGTTATTTTGAAGAGACCCAGATAAGGTGCGTAAATTAAAACGTTTTCGAGAATACATGTATCTCCTTTATTTCTCCACCAAACCCTATGTAGTGACCACTCTTTAGAATCATCTCTTTGAGAAGATTCTAAAGAATGGTCAAAATAAAGGGTTTGGTGCAGAATGACAAGTTTAGTATTTGAATTTACATCTTTATCTGGTGCTCTGTTTTGCATATGATCTGGATCCATTAATTTTCGGTATCAATTCGCCATCAGTAGCCTAAGGGTTGAATTTCGAACAATACAGATCTTACAGGCATAAAACCAATAATGAATACATGTATGCAAGTCAAATGCTTTTGTTACAATGTACATGTAGCTGATAGATCAAAATTAGAAACATAGTATATGTTATCCCATAAATGCATTAACCCTTTATTCCATAAATACACCGTTCTACCCCTCTGCAAACAGAGCAGTCCCAGAACAGATGGCTCCTGTAGGAGTCATCTGATTAGGGTCTGCTCTGTTTGCTTAATATGAAATAATAATATAGTCATGATTCTACAGTTTCTGCCAAGGCTAAAATTTCCTGTGTTCATGTGCCATTATAAAAAATAATCAAATCAATATTCATGATGTCATAATTTTTTACACGAATATTCATGGAGTAAAAGGTTAAATAACAATGGCAAATATTGTTTTCTATATTAAATGTGATTATGTTGACAGGAATTTCTGAATAACAACATATTTTCTGAGATTTGGTCCAGTTTCATGGAGAGTTTGAAGACTGTAATGATTTAATCAATACAATCATCCCTATGGAATTATCATCATTGAGAAATGAAACATAATAGCATGAAGGTGGCCACCTCGTGTGTAATTAATTATGCACAGAGTATTCTGTGTCTTTAGGTAGAATCTTGCATTAGAAATATCAGTCAATGCCATACAAAATATGTGTATATTAACCCGTTACTTCATAAATATGCCTTTTAATACTTCTGCAAACAGAATAAACCCAGATCATATGGCTCCTCTAGGAGGTGTGAGCCATCTAATCATGGTCTGCTCTGTTTGCTTTCTGAATTATAAAGATTTTATCATGGTGATAGTCAAAACTTCTCTTGTCATTATGCTATCATAAAATTAAGCTACATGTAATTAATACAGCCAATTTCTCAACATACTACATTAAACCCTCTCTATAACGGCCACTAAATGTGTTAATTAGTTGGTATTTAGGGCAGGTGGGTGCTTAAAGCAAGGTGAAAGTAAAACAGAACGCTCCTATAGTATAGGAGCGTTCTGTTTTACTTTCACCTTGCTTTAAGCACCCACTTGCCTTTAACACAAAATATTTTATGTAATTTAGTGGCCGTTATAGTGAGGTTTTACTGTATATGGGTAATTTTGTAATAGCCTTTTGTAAACAGTTTGGATTCAGACGAGACCTCAAGTTACTTGGCAACTCAACGAATGAAACTTTCAAATAAAATGGCTGCTGAAACTGATTAAAAATAAATATAAAACTAAAATAAATAGAAAATGAACTTAGCATGCCATTGTTTTACTGTGCATGTAAAACATTGTTTATTTTAAAAATTTAAAATAAAATGTTTTATTAAAATAAAACAAACAATTCTAAAACAGATGTACACAGTATCATAATGGTTAACCGTACTAGTTTTTTTTAAAACCCTTTACTCTATACATGTATATACGCCTTTTAACACTTTTTGAAACAGAATAAACCCATCAAATGGCTCCTACAGGAGCCGTCTGATCAAGGTCTGATCCGTTTGCTTATGAAATACGCCCAAACTTTCTATATTTCATTTTGTATGCTACATGTATTATAAAAATGAATCCAGCTGATATCCATGATGTCATTATTTCTTACAAGTTGAAGTATGAATATGCGTGAAATAAATGGTTAAAAAAACTATAAAGTCTTCATTTAATAGTTATAAAAACCATTTCATCATTTATTCTTTTGAAGCAGACTGATTGATGCATGCTAATACTGGTATGCATGTACATTTCTGATACTTAATGGTAACACAAACAATGAAGACCCTGATCACACAACTTTTTATGAAGCCGTCTGATCAGGGTCTATTTTGTTTGCCCAAGTCTCGTTCACAGAATCCTGAGCACAAATAGCTTAACTGAAAGGTTTTATCACAATATTTTCAAAAGACTCGTATACGCGGAGTACTGATCTATCCAAATTTCTTACAAATTTCTAAGCCAAACCTATCTTCGTACTCATAATTGATTCAAATGACCTGAGTACCAACAAGACAGGGTTTGGCGGAGAAATAGAGACTCAGATAAGATGCGTAAATTCAAACATTTTCAAGAATAGCTCCTTTATTTCCCCACCAAACCCTACATGTATGTTGTATGGTTTGGTTGGGAAAATGATTTTAGTATTTGAAAATGCACTTTTATCTATCGCTCCAAGAAATATAGAAAAATTCTAAACTACTCCTCTGATCAATGGCTCAAATTTTAGACTGCTATCTGTATGAACTAGATCTGTCATATCTACGAAATAATTTAGTAAGTCCTAGTAACAGGCTTTTTGCATATAGCAGTATTGACCGTAATGCGAGAAGTGGAGATATTATCTAACTTGGGTTTATTTTTTACCATTAACTTGCTGAATAAGTAACTAAAACTGACTTCTGAATATTAAATTTATAAATGATTTTTATAACAGTGCAGACCCTAATCAAAGGGGTCCCGTAGGAGCCCTCTGATCTGGGCCTACACTGTTTGCAAAGAGCTTACACACTCGGCTCCTGCACTTTAAGGGTTAATCAATAACTCTTTTGAAAAGCAAAAGTTGCAGGTGAAAGACAGGGCGGTGTGATCCCAATCCACTTATTGGCAACTCAGTAAAATGGTACACTAATTCCTTTTTCTAAAGGCTAACCAAGCTGTGGTCTTGGAAAAAAGTGTTTGAAATCAATACTCAACAGCCCAGACTTGCCTGAGATATTTCCTATGGTAGTTTGATAAAAACCCAGTCTGAAATAATGTAACCCTGTAATCGACCCCACATGGCTCAAATTACAGCTCTGTGTTAAGTTCCGTATTAGAATTTAATCATTACTGTGCAACACATTAAACATTATATAAAAAGTATGCACTTTTGATTCCAGTGTAAAAAAATTACAAAATAATTTTAAATATAAATTAACAGCAGTATTTGTGTTTTTTCCTCAGTTTTTTTAGACATTTTGAAAGCTGTAGACAAATAAATAAATTATAAACACTTACACAGTATCTGAATTTGTGACAAAAGCTATAAAAGATTAAAATTTAAATTTATGAATATGAAATTAAAGTCAAAACCAATTAAAATATACATGCTTTGTGAAGTTTTTTTCTTGAAAAAATTTGCCATTTTGAATAACATTTGGCTAGTTCAACAAAAGTTTTTAACCCTTTACTCTATGAATATGAGGACATAATGAATATCAATTACATTATTTCTCCACAAAACCCTATACAGTGACCACTCTTTAGAATCGTCTCTTAGAGACAATTCTAAAGACTGGTCAGAGTATGGGTTTGGTGGAGTTATGACGATTTTAGTATTTGGGTATGCACCTTTATCTGTAACTCTGGGCATTTTAATACATGAAGTTTTTGCCAATGAAGTAAAAACTGTAGAATCAGATGTATAATTATATTATTCCATAAGCAAAAAGAGTAGACCCTGAACAGACAGCTCCTATAGGAGCCATCTTATCTGGGTCTACTCTGTTTGTAAAGGCGTATAAATGCATATTTATGGAGTAAAGTGTTAAATCAGCTCTAGTATTTAATATCTCAACACTGACAGTTTGTAATGACACTGCAAAATTAAGGGAATTCAGATTTCCTACAAATAAAAGCCCTCAAGCTTCCATCTGTTAAGCCATCCTAACATAATCATGGCCTGTGGATGCACATGTCTGTTAGGAAGACACAGTCGTTAATCTGTTACAGGAGTGGATTACTGCCCTGTCTTACACACGTCTGCCTCAATTAATCTTGCAGACATTAACAATGGTTTACCATGATAGCCGTGTCTGGATGCACTCTGCCAGATCATAATCAACAACAACAACAGACACTAACAGTCAATCAATGAAGTTACTCCATAATGGGAACAAGATGTGGAACATATCACAGTAACAAATGTTGATCAGCGCTCCCATCAATGCCAAAGTAGACTCTATGACATCGCTAACAATGGTCCGTAATGGGTCACTATGAACAAGTTTATAAATACTGATCATTTATATTATGTATCATTTAACACACTCTCATAAAACACTGTACAGACCAAGCACATTCCATGTAAAATATCTAGTTATCATCCAACCCATCAACTTCACTTGATAACACCAGAGGAATAGATAAGATGCGTAAATTAGAACATTTTTAAGAATAGCTCCTTTATAACTACACCAACCCTATGTTGTGATCACTCATTAGAATATTCTAAAGAGTGGTCACAACATACCTTTTGGTGGAAAATGAAGATTTTAATATTTTAATACACACCTTAATCTATATCTCTGTAACACCAGTGCACGTACACAATTCATAAAAAATCACATTCAAATTCAGAACTCTTAAATTTATTTATCCAAATTATCCAACTGAAACACTCATATCCACTTTTGGCCAGTGCAGTTCAAATTAATTCATAATTTCATAATCACAGACAGTGATCTTCTCTGAATAAGGCATATGTGGACGGCTTCAAAATAAAAAAGAATTGCATTCAAAATTATTTCATCTACTTAATAGTTACACACGGTTGATCATGCTCTACATAGTAGAACCTATTTGTGGTAATTTTGTCCTAGTGTTTAGTGGATCTTCCTGAATAAAAGGCTGACGACCCTTTCCTCCACTAGATGAGCTTCCAATTTTAGATACCGGTACTATAGTACTAGTGTTTGCGGTGGTAATCTTTTTTCTGGTAGCAGAATCTTGCCTATTTTCTTGGGCTGGTGGTGGTTTTGGTAATCGTCTCCTGAGCCAAGCATGCCGCAGTGCCTGACTTGGTGTCATTCGAACTGCTGGGTCCCATTCCAAACATCTCTTCATGAAATCCAAGAACATTGGATCATCTGTTCCCTTTAATGCAGAAGTCATAGTTTTACTAGCTGGTGGTCCGCGTGCTTTACCTCTTCGTGACCGTCCTCCCTGAAGAACAGTTGACCCATCAGGCATTGTCGTTACTACACAGTATCGTGGATGACCCTTGGAACTGATGAAGTTCCGTGCCCGTTTTGACTGATCCAGCAGCTTCTGTGGTGGCATTCCACTAAGCTCTATGATGGTAGCCAACTGGTCGCCCTCATCTTCTCCGGGGAAAAGAGGATAGCCAGTCAGCAGTTCAGCTAATATGCATCCCAAACTCCACATATCTATAGGCATTCCATATTTTGCTCCAAGAATGACTTCTGGTGCTCTGTAAAACCGTGACTGAATATAGGTGTATATACGCTGGTGTTCATAACAGCTTGATCCAAAATCTATCACTTTAATTCCACTTCTGCCCTGTTGTTTAAGAAGGATATTTTCAGGTTTGAGATCACAGTGAATGATTCTGTTCTTGTACAGGGCATCTAGACATTGCAATATTGAGTGTGCAAACTTTCTAACAAGTTGTAAACTAAATCCTTGGAACTTATTTTTCTTGATTAGTTCATACAAGTTCATACTGAGCAATTCAAATGTTATGCAAATGTGATTTCGAAAACTAAAATGCTCCAACATGTGGACAATGTTCATTGCATTCTCCTTGTCTTGTTTTCGTAAATGTTCTAAAATTCTGATTTCTTCCTGAGCTTGTCTGTGGAATCTCTTTTCATTTCGAACCATTTTCAATGCTACATGGCCTTGAACTTTGTGATCATAAGCTTTCACTACTTGTCCAAAGCTGCCTTTGCCAATTACTTTCAATACTTCATACCTGTATGCTATATGATCATGTGGAACATGAACATATGATCCATTTTCATCGTCATAACCATTATTGTTTGCACCGCCAACAACACCCTGTCTCTTTTTTGCATTTTGACCAACAAAGAAAATCGCTGGGTAATTGAATATTTCATGGTGCTCAAACGATGTAAGTTTATGCATATACTGTTTCATGGCAGATTCGGGACTCATGGCATTGTTTCGTCGAGCCGCTGAGCCAGTTTTAGAGCCGATGCTACCGGCACTTGAGGTTGGACGAGGCAGGGCAGGGTTTTGTTGTTGCTCCTCATGGCCGCCATGTTGAATATGGTCTCGCTTATCATGGTGTTTATGATCTTCGTACATTTGACTAATCTTAGGTCCCTGGTTACTTACATGAGCGCTATGCGATGCTCCTCCAACCGTTTGGCTCTGGAGCGGGGGTAGATGATGCGTTCCATCGATCGTGGTGTACATCTCGCCTGTACCAGTGGTCAAAAGAGATCTAGTCCGTGTCACTCCTGGCACTGGTAATGGTTTTACCCGAGTTGACATGTTCCGATACAAACACCGAAATAATGGTTTTTATCCGATAAATGTACAAAACTTTTCATCAAGACATCGTTCTTTTTTCATAAACTAACTAAAATCTAATAGTTTATCCTATTATGCACTTGTTTTATTCCATATTTGCCGGTCTATTGTTTAACATTCTGTTGCTATTTTTCGAAAGACTAGAATGGAGGTATCGTTGCCAAGCGAGACCCTGGTTGGTCAAAACGTCATATTCCGTGACGTCATGGAAACTGTGGTCACGTGATTACAACAGAAAATCGGATTAACACTTTGCCATACACAGGTTCACACCACCAATACACAAACGAAAACTTCAATTGAATCCTACCATTAGACTTAATTACCTTACAATGAAATATTGTTGCTTTATATAGGAAGTAGATGAAAGAGAGGGGCTAAGGTCGTTGAAATATTATATGTTATTCACATCAACTAAGAACTTATCTCGACAATCAATGAAATCTCGTCGCTGTTAAAAGTTCATTCGCTGATAACATAGCTTTACGACAACGTACACTCTTGACATCGTTCGTCAATGAATTTATAAACAATCAGTCACTCATCCCGGCTGTCTCTGTCTCTCAACCCGTTTCTGTGTGCACGTCTCTATATCTCTGTCCCTCAAGCTCTATCAGAGATGTACATATGTCTCTGGCTCTATCTTGTCGATGTAGATCCCCCCCTGTGTGTAGATCTAGTTCTTTTCTTCTTCTTTTTTTTTTTTTAAAAAAATAGATAAATATAGATATTCATGAAATAGATCTAATTTGACAAAATTTTGAGGGATTTAGATCTAACTTAATCATGAATATTTATCAAAATGAATAGCACGACAGTTCAGGGGAAGCAATTCGTACACAATTATTCCCAATTGTTTTTGCAGTTATCTCATTTCATATACATGTATTACTTACACTTCTTCCACGCTAGTTAACATACTTGACTGTTCGGCCTTTGCAAACAGAGAAGACACAGATCAGACGGTAACTATAGCAGTCATGATTTGTAACACGAATATGCACGTAAAGGGTTAATTGTTGAGGTATTTGAATTCGCTGAGCACACTACGTACGGTCGAATATATGTGATAATCTTCGCAAACAGTCTGGATCCAAACTGTTTTATATCATGATCATATCATTGAATCAAACGGAATGAAACATCAACAATGGACATTGAACCAGACTACCACTTTTGCAGACGACACTTATTTACACGTTAAGGGGAGAGTTAATTCTTTGAATGCGGTAAGCGATTGCACTGTCATTTGAAAACAGTGTAGACCCAGTTCAGAGGACTCATAGAGGAGCCCTCTGGAAGGGCCTGCACTGTGTGTAATTCAAACTCATCTCGCAAATGTACCCATCATGCTGTATGGACCCTGCTAATAATTTACAATGAAGGACTAAATATTCCATTCTAAAAAATCAGATGTAACATATAGGAAGTGTCTGGCCTGAGTGTGCTTCTGCCTTTGAATGGAGTTATGAGGTAGAGAATGTTAACCTTTTCCGTCAAATCTGAACTTTTATTACACTTTGCAAACAGAGTATACCCATATCAGACATTTCCTAAAGGAACAGTCTGCAAACATATGCAATGCACTATTGAGACCCATAGGGTTCATTTAAATTTTAACCAAATCCAATTGGAATTAAGTTTTATTTTTCCGTCATGGGTGCGCCTTTTGACACCTTTGCAAACATAATAGATCTTAATCGCAAGGCTCCTGTAAAGAGCCGTTTTATCTGGGTCTGCTGTGTTTGCAGATGGAAATTTACAGAACTTGTTCTAGTCTTTATCATATTAAAAATCTGGCTTTACAAATGCAGCGAATGGCTCCTGTACGATGTGTCGGATCTGGGCCTGCATCATTTACAAGGCACTACTAAGACCAAAACCCTCACCATCTCCAGACCCCTTGTGGCTCATTTATATTTAACCAACTAAAATTCATTTTGTTTGATCAGGATCTGTTCTGTTTGCTAATGAGTGAAAACGTGTTATATGAAGGAAAGGGTTAAATAGCATTAATCCTATACCTCATAGATATGACATTTGAAGCCTGTGCGACCGAGGTTTAAATTTAACTGAGCCCCAAGGGATGGAAAAATTTGTTTTAATAGTGCCTTGCAAATGGTACAGACCGATCCGTTAGGTCTCCTCTGGGTCTACCCCGTTGGCAAAGCGTGAAAGTGTTTATATGAAGGGAAGGGTTCAAGAGCATTAATCAACTACCCTATAATTTAAAACATTTGCAATCGGAGCAGATCAAGATGATAGTTAGGAGCACTATTTGGAAAGCACTATTAAGATGTGATTGTTTTTATTGCAAACCGAGTAGATCCAGATCAGAAGGATCCGATTGCACAGGCTTTCAATGGAATATCTAGGAGGATCGGTCAAATTTAACCCATTTAAACTCATTTTACACTTGCCGATATATATGTGCCACTGCAAAGTAGATCCAGATCAGAATGTTCCAGTGAAGAGCCGTTTGATCAGTCTACCGTGTTTTGATGCATGAAAAACGTGTATATGAAGGAAAGGGTTAAATACGAGCTGTCTGATCTGGGTCTGTTCCGTTTGCAACGCGTGAAGTGTTATATATGAAGTAACGTTTTCCTCATAGATACGCCATTTGAAGCATTGCTTTGCAAACGGAGTAGATCCAGATCAGTCGGATCCTACAGGAGCAGTCTGCAGCATGTACAATACACATTTAAGACACACTCCCATACCCCTTAGGGTTCAGTTACATTTAACGCATTATAATTCATTTCACCCTTGCAATAGCATGAATAGAGCCGTTCGATCAGGGTCTGTTCTGTTTGCTGATTGAATTTCACGCTTTGCAAATAAAGTAGACCAATATCACAGTTATTCTATGAGCAAGAGGATTAATGTAATTTAAACCTTTCCTTCATTTAAGCTTATTTTCACGCTTTGCAAACGGAGTACTCCCAGCTGCTCATATACGAGTAGTGTGCACCATTTGCAGTGCACTACTAATTCCCATTCCCCCAACTCATCGTCCCAATTCTCCCAGCCTTTTGATACCTTTGCAAACAAAGTAGATCAGAAAGCGGTTTTAGAGCCGTTTGATCAGGACCTGATGGCATTTTGTGAACTCGTTCTAGTCTTATACATGACTTCGTGGTGCAGAGGGATACTAGAGAACCTGTCTAATCTGGGTCTTCTCCCCATTGCAGGGCTTTAAATGGCCTGTCTATGAGAGGATTCACGCTTTGCAGACAGTAGACCACAGACAGCATTTGCACTATTAATAAAGAAATATTCCCCTACCCCTTGAGGCTGTTAAATTTAATCAATTGATTAACTTTTTGGTCATAGATGCACCTTTTGGCACCATTGAAAGTTTTGCCTTTCCATCATATATTCGCCTTTTGACACCTTTGCAATGAGTAGATCCAGATCAGAATGACCTTTTAAGGAGTCGTTTGGTCGGTATCTGCTCTGTTGGCAGATGGAGATTTATACAACTCGTTCAAGTCTTTATCCTGCTCAAAAAATGCATGTCTCCTATACGATTTGTCTGATCTGGGTATATTAAATGACATATCTATGAGGTAGAGAATGAATGCTATTCAACAGTTCCTTCATATAAACACTTACGCTTTGTGAACAGAGTGGATCCAGATCAGACGGATCTAATAGGAGCAGTCTGTACCTAACCCTATGGACTGTGTTAAATTTAACCCGTTTTTTCTTTTACGCTTTCCTTCATAGATGTTCCTTTTGATACCAAACAGGGTAGATCCAGATCAGAAGCTTCCTGTAAATAGCTTGTTTGATCAGGGTCTGCTCTGTTTCCTGCTACGTAAAAAGTGTTCATATGAAGATAGGGGCTAAATAGCATTAATTATCTACCTCATATGTATGCCGTTTGAAGCCTTTGCAATCGGAGCCTTCTGATCTGGGCCTACACGGTTTGCAATCTGGCTGAAAGGCTAATGGGATAAACTGAACCCCAGGGGGTAGTAAAATGGGTTTTTATAGTGCCTTACAAATGGTACAGACCACTCCTTTAGGAACTGTATGGTCTGGGCCTACTGGTTTGCAAATCTTTCAAGTGTTTACATGGAAATGGAGGAAATGTTTAAAAAAGCATGACTCTCCTACCCTATCTTTCCAATCGGATCATACCCAGAATTCATTTTACCCTTTGTCATATATGCGCCTTTGACACCTTTGTAAACCGCGTGGACCCTGTAATGAGCTGTTTTATCAGGGTCTGCTCTGATGGAATTTTATAGAAACTCGTTCTAGTCTTTATCTGGTCTTGGTGTGCTCCGATTGCAAAGGCGTCAAGTGACGCATAGATCTATGAGTGATGTTAAAACCATTCCTTCATATAAAAGTTGTATCGCTTTGCATTTAGAGTAGCTCCAGATCAGACGGTTAAGATAGCAGTCTGCAGTATTTGCAATGCACTATTAAGACGGATTCCCACACTCCATCCCATGTACCCTTGTGCAAACAGAGTAGATCCAGATCACAAGGTTCCTGTAAATAGCTGTTTGATCACGGTCTGCTGTTAAATACGTGAACAAATGTTTATATGAAGGAAAGGATTAATATCATTAACCCTCTACTTTGTAGATATGTCATTTAAAGCCTGTGCAATCAGAGCATTCTGATCTGGCTCTACTCTGTTTGCAATCTATGACGGAAAAGGTAAAAATGAATCTGAATGGGATAAATTAACTGAACCCCAATCAGCAAACAGCAGATCCTGATCAAACGGCTTTTTATTAATTTTGTGTAACTATTTCCTTCATATTAACCCTTTCCCTTATAGTAACGTGTTTTCACGCATTTGCAAACAGAGTAGACCCAGATCAGACGGCTCCTAGAGGAGCCGTCTGATCAGGGTCTGCTCTGTTTGCTTATGGAATTTGATAGATCTGTTTCTTTACTTTCTAAAATGGATGCAATGTCCCACCTTCCATATTTGATTATAAGTGTTTTGTTCATGAATATTCAGTGGGTATTAAAATTTGGTCTAAACATAGAACAGGGAAAGGGTTAACACCTGAATCACACTTTGCAGAGTAGACCCGGGTCAGACAGCTCCTATAAGAATGGTGGAATTATAGGCACTGTATTATTATAGGCACTGCTGAGGCCCAACCCACCCATTTCCCCATCCCTTTGGTCTCGTTAAAAATAAATTTAACCCATTGGAACTCAGTTTACCGTTGTACTCTTTCCGTCATAGATTCGCATTTGACACATTGGTAAACCGAGTTGACCCATATCAGAATGTTCCTGTGAGCAGCCGTTTGATTATGGTATGCTCTGGTTGCTGATGGATTTTATTTTAAAAAAACCAAACTATGTCTCCATCCATCGCAAAGGCTTTAAATGGAATAGAGCATTGATATCTTTCCTTCATATGAACATTTCCCGCTTTGCAAACGGCAGACCCAGATCAGACAGCTACTTCAACAGCAGTCTGTACCTTTTGCAAGGAACTTCAGAACCATTCGTCGACCATTTGGGCTCAGCTAGATCAACCAATTAGAACTTTTCAGTCATAGATCTATGCGCCTTTACACACTTTGGCAAACTGATAAGATCCAGATCAGAGGACACATGTAAATAATCCCGCGCTAATAATCAGTCTTAATGGAGCATACTCAATGTCTTTATGGAGCTTTGCAAATGATGCAGACGCCTCCTAAAGGAGCTGTTTTGTCTGGGTGTGTTACTGCCTTTGAATGGAGTATCTGGGGCAGAGAATGCTATTTAATTAACCCTTTCCGTCAAACATACACACTTTTCACGCTTTGCAGAGTAGACCCATATCAGACACCTCCTAAAGGAACAGTCTGCACCATTTGCTGAGGAGAGAAAAAGTGTTTATATGAAAGAAAGAGTTGAATGTTCCTATACCTCATAGATGTGCCATTTAAAGCATATGCAATGGTGTTCTTCTGATCTGGGTCTACTCGGTCTGCAGTCTAAGACCGAAATGATATTGGAATAAATTTAACTGAGCCTCAAGGGATGGGGGAATTTTGTTTTAACACTTTTCCTTATGTAAGCGCGTTTTACGCATCTGCAAACAGAGTAGACCCAGATCAGACCGCTCCTATAGGAGCGGTCTTATCTTGGTCTACTTTGTTTGCGTATGGTATAATATAGATCTGATTCTACAGTTTCTGCATGAGCCAAAATGTACTGTGTTCATATGCCATTATAAAAAATTAATCTAATTAACATTCATGACGTCATTAAGGGTTAAGTGACTTGCAAAAGGTACAGACTGCTCCTTTAGGTCTTCTCTAGGTCTACCCCGTTTGCAAGTGTGAAGGTGTTTATATGAAGGAAATAATTGGGCATCCAAATGAGGAAAATGTGTCAAGCCATGGCATGAAATAGTAGAATTTGGCATGCACTGGATATGTAATATTTGATGTATAAGTATTCAGAAACTGCCCCACGCCACCTGAAATTTTGCTCTTGTTTCTCTTAACTAGGTCAAAGGTCAACTAAGTGCATATTTTATATACGTTATTTGATAAATCATTAGATCTTTATCAATTTTCGGTGTAAAATAATAAACATGGTGCCAAAATTGAACTTACTTTGTATAAACTATATTATTTGAATATTCATGAATATTAATGAGAACATCCAAAAACAGTAAAACATGACATCAAAATAAAGGTTAGACAGAATGCTACTTGAACAAATAACTGCATGCAGTCATACCAGCTATACATTATGCACAAGTACTTCTTAAAGTAAAGCGGGTGGGGTTAATGAAGACCTAAACAAAATTCTCAGTTCTGTTTAAAGTCACTAATTAATTCACTATATTTGTATGGATATTTGCTGGATTGGTACAATGAACACCATCGCAAACACATGTTAGTGTGCTTTTTAAAGCTGCTTTGAAGCATTTACAGTGAATAGTTTTGCACTTGGTTTTGCACCCATAACTTGTTTAATGCATGCAGCAGGTGCAGTTGGTTCATTTCCAAACCACTTATAAGGGTTCGGCACCATCTTGCTATGCGTTAGTATCAACAGCATTAATTACTGTATCTATCAGCTCAGATCTATATACCAGCTTGATAGTTCGCTCTAGCAATTTTCAGTTCTAGTGCATCCTTTGTTGGTGGAAGCAGTTCAAGTGTTTTCTTAACCTTAACCATATTGTGAAATTCTTGCATCATCAATGTATTCTCCATTGGCATCAAACACCAAACGTCTGTGCCTTGTATGGCCGTACATCAAATATCTGAAAGCAGATCGGGCATGTAAAATATTTCTTCCAACAGGTCTTCTTTCCGATTCCAGTGAAAGCAAGGACTGCCTCACACACAATTAATGCATGAAACCCAAAAATGTTCCGGCAAACATCTTGAGATAACTTGCGGAAAATACAATTTTGTTTTCTTGGAGGTCCCAGTCCTCATCCAGACTTCAATGCCTTATAAAGGTCCAAGACGGTATATCGGTACAAGCAGTACATCAAAATATTGGCATTCGATAACTATCGAGACTTAACCCTTTCTAGCAGCATCCAAGCCATGAAGGAATGCAAGACAATCCATGTATCCACCTTATCATGATTTGATGGCAGATGGGACACTTCATGTCTGCACTTGCCTTAAATGACGATATCCCAATGCATCTGCTGAATACTGCAGTACTAGTATACTACATCAACTCTGTGTTTATGGCTTCTTCTTCTGCTTCTTATTTGGTGAGTTTGGCCGATTTAAAGCAGGCTATTCGCTACTTGTGAAGTTGTGATATGCACATAGGCGAGGGAGGGTCCAACGTTCAAATTAAAAACAAACGGATTAAAACATTTCAAACAGAAGAATATTACATGACAGCTGAGACCCCAGCCTGGAAAGTTGGGAGCTATCACCTGATGTTATGGTAGCTTGTTCCAGATGATATTGACAGCAGAGTGAAAGCAATATTCCCTAAGGAACTTGGTCCTGCAAAACGAATCTTAAGGAGTGTCCTCTTGTAGCTGCACCGAGAGGGTGTCAGAAGTTGGGGAGTCAGCTGCAACTAAATCATTTACGGACCTATAGCACATCGCGGTCTTTACTTTTTTTCTGCCTTAGTTTGAGCAAATCATGTTGAGCATGGCACAAACGCTGCGTCTTCTGCAATAATTCAAATAACAAATCTGGTAGCTCTATGTTGGACCATCTCCTCAAAATTGGTCATAGCCTTGGTATGTGGGTCCAAAACACAGGATGTGTACTCAACCTGCAGACTGATCCTGGGGTTTGTTACATTCCTCCTTGGTTGACTTTTGGAAGGATCCAAGGTTCCTACTTAGAAAGGCTGTGGATCAGTTTTCCTTCTTTATGACCATATCGACATGGGCTTTCCAAGACAATTTACCAAGGTATTTTGTCTTCTTTGTTGTCTTTCCGTCTCTTGCTATGCACAGTATAATTGGTCTCTATGTGTGTCCGCTTGTTGATGATAAGCAGGACCTAGCACTTCTCTGCATTGAACCGAGTCTCTTCCCATTCCTACAGACTGTCGATGTCATTCTGGAAGACGTCTGTATCTGCTTTTGACTCGGCACAAAAGTGATGCGCCAGCAAAGAGTCGACAGGGAGAGCATAGGAATTCCGTGTGGTCATCATTGCCTATGAGGGAAACGAAAGGACTGAGAACGGCACATTGATTAACATCGGATGTTATCAGTACTGACTCGGAGGAAACACCTTCCCTTCCAGCGTGATTAGTTTGATATAATCAAGCATTTTGCAATACACATCGTAGTGTTGGAGCTTAAGCAGCAGGTGTCTAAGACACTTTGTCAAATGTTTTGGAAAAGTCTAGCAAGATTGCGTCAATCTGATGGGACTGATCCAGACCTGACACAAGGTCTTTGACCATATTGATCACTTTGTCTCACAGAAGCGCTGCTTCCTGAGGACACGCTGGCATTGGCTGATGATGTCATGGTACTAAGAAAAACCAGGTTGCTGTGTGTGACGTATTCCATGATCTTACATGTGACAGAAGTTAGAGACACAGGCCAGTAAAGGGGTTACTCTGGACCATTTGCTTTGTAAATAGGATTAACGTGACAGTCTTCCAATCACTGGGGACTTTATCCTGGTTGAGATGCCTGGAAGATCACAGCAAGAGCAGGAGACAGGGAATGTGCCACTTCTTTCAAGAACCTTAATGAGATTTGTGGAGATTAAGGTCCTTAAGAACCTTGCACACACTATTTGGCGTGATATGAATAGGAAGGGCGTCCGAATAAGACACAATGGAGAGATGGGTCATCATGTGTAAAGACCGAGAACTAGTGGTTCAGTATTTTAACATTGATTTGTGTATCAACATTGTTAATGTCATCATTCTTCAGTGGGGTTACTTCCGAGCTGTCACATGTCTGGTTCATAACAAAAGTGAAGAGCTTCTTACAGCTGGTGTCTGTCACTAGGTCAATCACATAACCATCATGAGCTTCCTTGCATTTGCCCTTTGCAAGTGTTTTTTGTAACTCCTTGTATATGCCCAGTTCTTCTGTACCTTGGTCCTCAAAACTTTTTTGTATGCACATTTCTTCTTCAGTGAGAAATGGCGGGTAGTGGAGTTGCACTATGGCTGGCTGAACCTGGTGGGTGTTAACTTAGAAGGGACCACTAATTTGAGGGCGAATATGCACATTTTTCTGAATATATCCAATAGAGTACAGATTGGTAAAGGGGCTGATTTGCTGCAAACTCAGTCATTTTGATCGGTCATAGAGCATGCGTTAGCCTCCTTCCACAGTAGGACAAGATGTAGAGTAAGCTTCCTTCGTGAAGGAAATATATTTTAGTCAGTACTATGACATGCTCACTTATCCCGGGTATTGAGGTTTATCTGTTTAACTATAGATCGTTTGTGGCAATAACATATAGAGTGTTGTCATTACGGATAGGGAAGGTTACTCATATCCAGTGGCACTGAATATGTCTATGAGTTCATTGTTGAGTGAGATTGTGTACATATGATCAGTAACTGTTAAAATGGCCAATCAATTTCCTGCAAATGTCGAAAGGGTTTTGTCATAAAAACTGCTGGTGTAAGTAACATATATCAATTCATTATGTAAAAACATCGCCATACTAACCAAGAGCTATGGCGTTTCAATCACTAGTGATATACAGACAGCTAATATAAGTTGTGTACACACAGAGACTATGGCAATAAGAGACTAGTCTTCTGGCATTTTATTATCATCTCTAAATAATACATCTGCGCGAAAAAGGTATATCTGCGTGAAGAGGTACTATAACTTGCGCAGATTTGCATCAAAGTTATAATTATATTGTATGATAATGTACTGTAAACGTATTTAAAACGATGTTTTCCGAACTTGCAATCATCACTGGTCACTCAAATCTTCCTTAAATGTGCCATAAATATTTCTATGCTTACTGTGGAGGCATTGCTAAGAAATTAAATGGAAAACAAAGTGTCTAAATTGTCAAAATTACGGTTATTTTATACTATATAGATATTTTATTACATTTTTGCACCCATTTGAACTTTGACCTAGTTTCTGACCTTCAACAAGGGTTTTGGCAGTGGCATGGACCAGAACCACAAATAATTAGTATCTGGCAACACAATTATGGTATTCAAAGATTTCTACTAAAAAATGCCATGTACCTCAAAAAATAAGCGAATTTTTTCACCTTGGGTTGCCAACTAAAAGGTTCAAGAGCATTAATCAAATACCCTAAACTTTAAAACATTTGCAATCTGAGCAGACCCAGATCACACAGTTGCTAAAGGAGTACCATTCGAAAAGCACTATTAAGACATGGTTTTGTAACACCATTTTCCCCATTCCTTTTGGCTCACTTTAACATTAAGAATTAATTTTACCCTTTCTGTCATAGATTCAAATTCGACACATTTTGTAAACCGAGTAGGCCCAGATCAGAAGGCTCCTGTAAACAGCCGTTTGATCATAATCTGCTCTGTTTGCTGATGGAATTTCATAGAACTCGTTCTAGCTTTTATCATGCTCAAAAACTCCATTTCTTATAAGTGCTTTGCAAACAGTTCAGACGGCTCCTATAGCAGCTGTGTTATCTTGGTCTGCTCCGATTGCAAATGCTTTAAATGGCGTATTAATGGCGTATATATTTCATATAAACACGTTTTCACACTTTGCAAACGGAGTAGACCCAGATCAGACAGCTCGTGTTTAACCCTTTCCTTCATAAACACTTTTTTCACGCATCATCAAACGGCATATAGATCAAGCGGCTCGACCTTATCTGGAGCCTTCTTATCTTGATCCACTCTGTTTGTAACGGTGTCAAAAGGCACATGTGATCAAAAAGGTAAAAAATGGGTTAAATTTGACTGGACCCCAAGGGTTCCGAGGATGGGATGGGGGAATCGGCGTCTCATCACGATCCAATCAGGTTGACCATCATTTATTTAAATGGTTGTTATAGAGAGATTTTACGGTAATATATTGTTTGAGCAAAAACAAAATGTAAAATTAGACTTGCAATTATTCCTGTCACGGAATGGAGCTGAAGAACTGCCCTGATTTGATTTAACAGTAACTATATTACAGTTGAAAAAAAAATGTTCGCAAAGTTTCAGACCGAAATACTGCGACAGCAGCAGATTACTATTGCAATCGTAACATTCGGTCTGAGAATTTGCGAACAGTCGCATAAAACAATTATTTGTGTTTTCTCACATTGTTCTTCGTGTAACTAAAATGTTATACACTCTGCCATTGATAATACAATACCATTACACCTACCCGTCACATCTTAATGCTTTTACAAACAGATGTGATTTCCGTTCTGCATTAAGCTACCATCTGACTTTAAGACTCTGAAATAGATCTCATTTTTAGTCTTCACATCAGAGGGGGTTTATTTACGTGTAATTAACATACATGACACAGTAAGCATACGTGAAGCAGAATAACAGGGGGAGTATGTACAAATGCTTAAATAAATCTGCAGTACTTCATGTGTATTATTATTATTATACCACATTTATATAGCGCTCTTTTCACACATGATATGTGCGTTCAAAAGCGCTGCACATGGATGAAATCAATAATCGGAACGAACCGCATGATTATTTATCCAGACAATGCAAGATTTACAATAGATATACAATAAATATAAAATCACTAGCCGTAAGGAACGCATGATCGTCCATCCGGTCAATGAAGGATATACAAAAGATATACAATAGATATGAAATCATAAACCGGAAGGAACCGCATGATCGTCCATCCAGTCAATGAAAGACAATAGACATACAATAAATATAACATCACTAGCCGGAAGGAACCACATGATTAATCTACCCAGTCAATGAATGATAAGCAATAGATAAACAATAAATATGGTATACAATAAATATAAAATCACTAACCGGTAGGAACCACATGATTAATCTACCCAGTCAATGAATGATAAGCAATAGATATACAATATATATGATATACAATAAATATAAAATCACTAACCGGTAGGAACCACATGATTAATCTACCCAGTCAATGAATGATAAGCAATAGATATACATGTACAATAATTATTATAAATAATAAATATGAAATCGCTAACCGGTAGGAACCACATGATTATCTACCCGGTCAATGAGAGTTTGATTCCTACAGCATATCCCAAGGGCTGCAATGGCAAAGAAGTCGTAAGGTATGGTAATTGATGATTATAAGCTACTTTTCCTAAACTGTCCTAATAATATATGTTGAAGAAATGTGTTTTCAGAGATCTTTTGAAACATGCCAGTGAGCTTGCATCTCTAATGCCTGATGGCAGAGCATTCCAGAGTTTCGGAGCTGCATGCATGAAACTTCTCTCACCGTATTTTACCTTACGACTTTTTGGTACAACCAACGACAAGGAACTACTTGCTGACCTTAATTCTCTGCGGGGCCGGTACCATGGGTACACGTCAAGCATGTCGACAATGTACTTGGCGGATTCATTGTGCATGGCTTTATACGTAAGTGTCAGAATTTGAATTCAATGCGACGTTGAACCGGAAGCCAGTGAAGTTCTCTCAAAACCGGAGTGATATGATCATATCGAGGAGTCCTGGTTATGATGCGGGCTGCTGTGTTTTGAACTCTTTGAAGTTTCCGCAGTGTGTTTTTTTGAAATTCCATGCAGCAGTGAGTTGCAGTAGTCTATTTTCGATGTTACCAAAGAGTTTACCAAAGTCTTGGTAGCATCAGGTGTGAGGTACTTTCTTATATGACCTATTCGTCGGAGCTGTGCATAACTAGACCTACACACCGAATTGATGTGTGATGTCATATCCATTTGTGAATCGAGCCATGCACCGAGATTCTTTATACACAAAGACGGTTTGATCTTAGAGGGCCCTACTTGCACATGAATGTCTTCAGGCACTACTGTGTTTTTCGTATGAAACAGGATGACCTCAGTTTTGTCAGTATTGAGCTTCAGCATGTTCTGGTGCATCCAAGAGACTATTTCTTTGAGACATTTCTCAACTCGTGATAAAGCTTCTTGTTGACAGAAAATGTCCTTGGGCTTAAAGGATAGGTATAACTGTGAGTCATCGGCGTAACTGTGAGCCGACATGTTTTGTGTACATGATGTAGTGTTTTGGTCCTAGGACCGATCCCTGTGGCACGCTAAATTTCATATTTACTGGGGTGGACAACTCCCCATCTACTGAGACTATTTGATAGCGGTCATTTAGATAGGAGGTCATCCACTCTAGGGGTTTCCCAGTGATTCCGAAGTCTTTTTCTTGGCGCTTTAGCAATGTTTCGTGATCGATAGTGTCAAATGCAGCCGATAAGTCAAGCATCACCAGAACTGTAGTTTCATCTTTATCTAGTGATTGAAGGATGTCATTTTGAACTTTCAGAAGAGCAGTCTCTGTTGAGTGATGCTTTCGGTATGCTGATTGATGGTGCTCATGTAGATTGTTCGAGTTCAGGTGGGACTCAATGCGTTTGTCGACCACTTTTCTAACACTTTGGAGACAAATGGCAGATTTGATATAGGTCTATAATTCTTAAACTCATTTGAATCGAGATCCGGTTTCTTTAAAAGAGGTCTGACATGTGACCTTTTGAAACTTTTTGGAACGTAGGCAGTGTCTAAAGAGGAGTTTACAATATTTGTCAAAATTGGTAGGAAAAGTAGTAAAGTCAAGCAGGCAAAGCCACATGCAAGACGCAACCACCACCAAAACACCGATAGACAGCATGACACACACACACACACACACAACCACACACCCAAACGCACACACACACACACGAAATGAACAAAGAAAACACCAAAAGACACACAAGAACCAGGGACAAACGTTCCACAACATGAACAAACCACAAGCACAAAGACGCAAGGCAAACAAAAGGAAGGGTGAAAAAGAGAGTACCGCCTTGGCACGGTCAGCAGCAAAAACACCACTTGGGGTTTAAACTGGTTTACGGACGTCCTAACCTCACACTTCTCTCAAGGTCACCTAGGAGTTCATCTAGGCATGACTTTAATAGCCATGTAGGTATTGGACCCAGTTCGCAGGACTTACAGGGTGATGCCTTAATGATATGTCCTACTTCTTCTACTGTAGCTGTATCAAACTTTTCCAATGCGTTTATTGAATGCTGCATCGCAGTGTTAATCGGCGCACTGGATACATTGTCTGATGCAATATCTGCACGTATTTTGTCCACTTTGTCAACGAAAAAGTCACTGAAATCTTGTGCAAGCTGCTTCGAGGATGAAGTCTTAGGCAATGAGATGTCACTAGTTGAACCTAGCATATGCTTAGTGACTCTGAAAAGTCTTTTTGAGTCTGCCTGGCATGATTCAACTTTCTCTGAGTAGAAATCAATATTTGACTTTATTATCAGCTTGTTGACTTTGGCACACTGTTCTCTGTATGGCTGATGGTCTATTGTGAGTCTGGACTTTTTCCAGTTCCAACTTGCGCCTTACATGTTTAGCATCATGCAGTTCCTGGGTATACCAAGGACATGATGGTCTGAGCGTTATGGTTTTTGTACACAGTGGTGCATGTTTACTGACAAGTGCCGCCAGTGTTTGTGTATATGATTTAACCAGCTCATCAACATCTGCCGTCTGCATACTCGCTTCGATGGGTTCCAAGTTGAGGAGATCTGTCTTGAATGATTCGACATTAATTGCCCCAAGTTTTCGAAATGAAACAGTTTTCCTCACTGTTGGAGGTTTTGCGGCCTTTGCCTCGAAAGTTACGGAAAAATGGTCTCGCGAAACTTTACCACTACTGTCGGACAGTCCAGGATCTGTGACTTCAATGTTTGACACACAGTCATCACCGTCCCGTGTAATAACAACATCAAGAGTATGTCCCCCTATATGAGTGGCTTCATTCACATGCTGTCGCAGTCCAAATGATTCGAGTGTACTAACAAAGTTAGCAATGTTTCTGTCATTTGGAATGTCAATGTGGATGTTCAAATCCCCTACAATGACGACCGGTATGTCGGTGGTGGCAAATCTAGATAAGAAAGATGGCCACTCATTCTCAAGAAAATCCCCAGTTTTTAGACCATTTCCACGTGATGGTGGTGGTCTATAAACAACTACTAGGCGCAGCGTGAAATCTCGGATACTTAAAGTGCAGTCCATGTACTCGAAGTTTGAGAAATCATTATCTCTTGTTGATGTATGGAGGCGAAGTCCAATTGAAGCCTTATGTATGACTGCTACCCCGCCGCCACGATTGCCATTGCAGCGAGGGACATGTCCGATTTTGTAATGAGTAGGAACCAGTTCACTTAAGCAAGATTTGTCTACAGAACTACCGAGCCAGGTTTCTGTAATGGCTACCACATCAAAGTCATTTGAAATGATATAGTCGCAAATAGAAAGGGCCTTTTTGACTGACCTGGAGTTTAAACTGCATACTTTTACAAAAGTCTGAATTCTAACTGGCATTGGAGTTTCGCGTTTTACATGCACAAGAGTTTCCCTTTTCTTAGAAAAGGGCGCTGTTGAGAATTTACTCGTGTACCGGTGAGGTTTTGAAACAATGGGGATTACGAAAGTTTTATGGAGTATTTCCCTCTTAAAACTATGCAAAGCATCAGAGCGAAATCAATGCAGCCTTCACACTTTGGCGCATTATCTAATAATTTTCATGTGTAAATGTTGGTAAATAAATGTCTTCTGTAACTAAATATAAAACAAGAGTGTTCGGAGGAACACATGTGTCACCTGCTCGCAGCTGACACAAAAACTGTTAATATGCTGGAGAGAAATCAGAACAAAGGGTAATAACTCCAAAAGTATTGCATGCAGAGTGATGGACCTTAGTTACATCAATGGTCCTCAATGAGAGGAGACACATGTGAAGTTTGAAAGCTCTATAATGATTAGTTTAGAAATGACAGCCAAAAAAGAAAGTGTGACGGATGTAGACAGACAGACAGACGGACAGACAGATCGACGGACAGACATACGACGGAAAAGTGATCCATAAGTGACACACTGCCTCTCGAAAGGTGACAAAACAACCAGTTCACCCTTTAAATGCAATGGTATTTAGTCACTGTCCATCTAATATCAAAAGCAGAATAGGTTTATTTGCTGATGGCACTGTGTTCAGTGTTGTATACCTCGCTGTAAGATCTGAACATTCTGCAGAAAATCTACAATGTGACCTAGTGTGAGATATTGCGAATTCGTAGGGAGATAAACCAATTATTTACATCTACAAATTATATAGCAAAGAACTAAAAACTTCAGACCAATCAAAATATCTAGGAGTTACCATGCAGGGATCTGAACTGGACCTCTCATATAAAAAAAACATTACCACCAAAGCCAAAGCCAATAATATAGATAAAAGGAAACGATAAACCCGAAAATTAAAAAGTATTTAAGAAACTGCTTATTAAACATAGGTCCGCCCTCAGCTTCAGTACTCTTCCACAGACTGGGGCTCATGGCAAAATTATTTGATAAATAAAATTTAAATCGGTCAAAGATCAAAGACACCAGTGAAGTCATTGATAAACACATACCAAAAAATATGGATACAGAAAAAAAACTGCCATACATGAACAAACCCCTTAGGAAAGCCATTGTGACAAAGAAAACGATCTATCATAAATACATTAGGTACATGTATAGATCGTCTAAACATTGGGAAAAGGATGGGCAACAAAAAAATTATGTCAACAAGTTAAAGAAAAAACCCTTAATAATTATTTTATGGAAAGATGTACTGGCGGTAGTAAGTCAACTGAATTTTGGCGCACAATTAAACCATACATGTCAAAAAAGCAGTCAGTACACAACAGAAAATTATTTAAACAAAAACGACTAAGTTGTATCAAATACGGAGGATGTCATAGGTATTCTTAACTCTTTTTGCGTAAATGTTGCAAATAACATAAGTAAAAATTACGTCTTCTGACCGTTTCTGTATGCTTGTTATATGCATATATGCTTAACATTTTCCTCATAAATGCCTTTAAAATGCAATTGCAGGTAGAGTAAACCCAGATCAGACGATTCATTGAGGAGCCATGTGATCAGGGTCTGTTCTGTTTGCTTTTGATATTATATGTAGACCTGACTCTACAGTTATGTCAAAGCAAAACCCTTTCCTTGAAAATTACATTATAAAAAATTCAGGTTGTGGTTATTAATTATGACACCATAGTGACCATTGCATGAGTATTTGGCGGGGAACAGGTTAATTGCATTATCTGCTGCTCATATGCGTGCCTGCATGCTTTGGTCCTCGATCCAGAGGAACAGATAAGGAGTACAGAATAAGTAAGTATCAATCCTCATACGTAACATATTATAGTACTCCTGTACGTGTCCTGTTCGTGTTCACTGTTACACAGAGGTTCAGTCTATTGAGTATTCCATTTCTTTGCTGAGCTCTGTTATTCTTAGAGTTGTGTGTCATGCTGTCTATCGGTGTTTTGGTGGTGGTTGCGTCTTGCATGTGGCTTTGCCTGCTTGACTTTACTACTTTTCCATACAGTAAAACCCCGCTAATGCGACCACCTAAAAGAGGTGTAATTCTGTGTGCTAGATGCAGGTGGTAGCTTGATGCTCTCCTAGAGAAGCTTTACTTTTGTCTTGCATTAAGCAACCACCTGCTTATAAAGACATCCATGTTTATTCATTAAGTGGTCACAATAGAGGGGTTCTACTGTATATGTTATCTGGCAATCTTTGTGATACTTTTATAGTTTATGTTTGGGTGGCAATTTATATATAAATTATATTTATCTTAAGTATCTTTTTTACAGATGTAATAGGAATCATTTTTCCCATGTTTCTCTTACTTGCTCTCAGATCTAGTTTTATATCATGCTTAGTGTCAGGTTAACTCGCAGGTTAACTCGCATAATCTTTATGTTTTAATACTGTCATTGATTTAAACTATGTGTTGTTACTATTTATGTACTATATCATATTGTCGGTTCAAAAGCCGAATTATGCCGTATGGTGATTGTTATGTATCTTGCCGACGTTAAATAAAACTTATCTTATCAAAAGTGAGTGATTTCAATTACACTAGCAGGGCCTCAGAACTGTAAACTGGGGAATTAAGAATAAATGCATTCCCTCTACATTCTCTACAATTCAAAACAATTTGGTATTTTTTTACCATCATCGCTTGATCCCAACAGAGACCTACATTACCTGATTCCATACTCAAAAAACCAATTACTACTCCCTCTTTTTTTTCTCCAATGATACCAAGCTTTGGAACACAGGGGTCTGGACAGCTTCATGGGGGTCTATATGTACTATATAATAATATTATATAGTACATATAGACCCCCATGAAGCGGTCCAGACCCCTGTGCTTTGGAAAGTACAAAAATGAGTCATGCAGGAAACACCACATACAGAACAAACACTCGCCCGAACAGCAACACAAGGAAACAGCAAATGTACATAGGTAGAAAAAACAACAAGAGACGCACAAAGACAAAACAAACATACAATAGGAGGAAGATGGAAGTACCGCCTTGGAACGGTCAGTGACAAAAGTCACCGGGGGTTTAAACCGGTTTATGGGCGCCCAACCTCACCCTTATTCCATCCCCATCCTAAAAGACAAACAGTGTAAATAAACGTATCCCCTCTCCGACTAATCTACAACAACCGCGACAGCAAATACAGTGGTAAAGTGCATGTATAACAAAAAAACATTTAATTGAACATACTGTATCCACCTATCGCTAGTGTACTCAATGATTAAGCTGCAAACAGAGTAACTGCAGAAAAGTAATAAAGGGTACGACAAAAATGAAATAGTACAGATATCCGACGTTCTCCTTCCATTTCTGGATTTAAGAGGTCGCCTTCATAGAGTACTAAACCTTTCTTGTCGGCGTACATGCAAAGATGCCAGCGTGATTGCCAACTGTAAAAGGGTTCACAACCAAACATGCAGTATGTTGTAGTACTACAGGATCATATCCCTTTTTAATGAATTGTTTTATATATTTGATGAACAAAGTGAGAAAATGGGTATGTCCAATAATTTTACGAAGTTTGTAAATCACATCACCATAAAATTCAGGATGTGAAATACCGTGTCGCAAAAGTACCTTGAGATTACATTTGTACTTGCCAATAAGCGAGAGATTTCGATAGTAAAATTTAGAGAAAGTTTTTCTTAGTTTATGGTATCTATATCCTTGTTTAAGCAGTTTTTCAGTTAAAATGAGATTTCGACTGTTAAAATCGTCAATAGATGAACAAGCTCTAGCAAAACGAATAAGTTGAGATATATAAACCCCGTAAGATGGAGCACGGGGAACATCCCCGTCAAGATGAGGAAAATTTACAATATTAAAATCAAAATCATCTCTTTTGTCATATATTTTAGAAGAAATCATTCCATTATTAATTTTAAGGTCTAGGTCAAGAAACGCTGCATAATTGTCGGACGGGTTAGCTTTATTCAATTTGAGTTCTTTAGGATAAATTGTAGGAATCAGAGCATCAAAGAAAGGGTTATCTAAGTTTAAAATATCATCCAAATATCGACAAGTTTCATTGAAGGCTTTTATAACATCTTCTTGTGATTGAGGATTCAAACTCAACATGAAATCTCTCTCATAGCAGTACAAAAACAAATCTGCGACAAGTGGTGCACAATTCGTACCCATGGGAATACCAATTACCTGACGGTATATAGCATTCCCATAACGTACAAATATGTTATCCAAAAGAAAGGTTAGTGCTTCGCAAACTTCTGAGCAAGTCCAATTGGTGTAATATTTCATTTGCTCGTCAGTAAAGAAAGCTTTTTCAGCATTACATGCCAAGAATGATGTTTTTTCTCGGGCAAATACTTTCTGGATCAAGTTAGTAAGCTTATCCTTAATTAAAATATGAGGAAGAGTTGTGTACAGAGTAGAAAAATCGTACGTGCTTACAGTGGATGCAAGATACCTTTTGTTCTTAAGTTTGTTTAAGACTTCTGAAGAGTTCTTAATAGACCAGAAGAGATTTATTCCAGAATTTTCATAAGTCTTATCATTGCACATTCAGTCGAGTCCTATCCTGCATTTTTTTTTTTTTTTTTTTTTTGCTAACAGACTTATTTTTATTCTTAACACTGTAGGTCCTTTAATTTATGACTATTTATACTCTTTAACAATTGAAAATAACATCTTGCAGACTAACAACCAGTCCTGACTCAAGTAATCGGCAACAAGATTTGGCAGTAATAGTGAAGTCCGTAAGTACCGTAAATCTCGGTTCTGCGTCCGTATCTGCTGAATCTAATAAATCTACCTGGTCGGTGTTTTAGCCTATCCCAAATCGATCGATCGGAAGCACCGTCTCGTTGTCCTTCACCTTGATTATGCTACTGCGCCAGTATGGCAACAATATAACCACTTAAACACGGAAAAACTGTGCATGGACTCAATCTAATCGCAATTTGGTACGGATTTTGCATCCTATTTACTCTTAGCCATCTAGCGAACATGCAACTCATATGATTGCACTCTCACTCGGGGCGTGTTGGCACCTGACGTTTTCCCGCAAATTTAACATGTCCGATTCTCTGATTCAGAGGCTGCTAAATATGAAATCAGATAATATCACCTGTTGATTTGTTTACATTTCTTAGGGATAAGCCTGGCCGTTATAGTTCTGATTTTTCTTCATCATTAATTAATGCACGGTTAACATTCGCTTCCATTAGACTAGAAAAGAGCACATAGGAAAACTGCCATGCCATTCTGGTATTGATTCTACATAAATGATGATTCATGATGACAAATATCTGAATGTAGTGACAACTCATAAGAACTTGAAAAAGCGTTAGTGAAATACTTTTGGATATATTTAGCTTTCTTGTAGTAATTAACATTAACTAAAGCATTGGTTTTGTTTGCTTAGAAAAAAACATCTGTGCTATTTATCACGGAGCCATATATAGGTAAAGGGCTGCCAGACTCAGAGGTCCAGGTAAGGTGCGGAAACTAAATCATTTTCAAGAAGAACACTTATTTCTCCACCAAACCCTATGTTGTGACCACTCTTTAGAACCGTCTCTGAGACGATTCTAAAGAGTGGTCACAACATATAGGGGTTGATGGAGAAAGGATGATATTTTAGTTTTTGAGTGTGCTTATTGACTAGGCTGTAGCTCTGGGGTGTATTTCAAATATTAACCCATTACCTCATATAAACTCATTTGTAAACAGAGACTGAGAAGACCCAGATCAAGACGGCTCCTATAGGAGCCGTCTGATCTGGGTCTACCCTGTTCATTTTTGATATGATATAGATCTGAGTCTAAAGTTATTGTAAAAGCAAACAATTCCCTTGAAAAGTTTACAGAATAAAAAATTAACTAATAGATATTCATGTTGTCATTATGTCTTACATGAATACAGAACAGGGAAAATGTTAAAATCATTTTTCCACCACAACCCTTTGTTGGTACCACTGTAATATTTTCTGAAATTAATTATTCTAAAGTGTGATCACAATAGGGTTTGGTGGAAAAACAAAAGTTCTTGAAAAATATGTTTCATAATATTTTATCAATTCTTCAGTATTTATAAGTATTGCATGCAAAAATACATTTATAAATTATATAGATCTGTACTATGTAATTACATACAAGACTGCAGGCAAAGAGACTATTATACTAGAAAGAAAAATAAAATGTTCTGTAAGAAATGTTTGTGAAGGATAATACAAGAAAGAAAAATAAAATGTTCTGCAAGAAATGTTTGTGAAGGATAAGTGTATCAGTGTTCCCGTTTACGTCGTAATCATATCTAAATACGCACCGAAAATCATTGGAACGCAAAATAGTCAGGTACGTTGCGTCCATGGGACGCAAGATCAATGATCGAAATTTTACCGATTTAAATGAATCCAGGTAAATTAACAACTGATACTCGGTCTTAAATCAATCCGGATCAATAAACAAAGTGAATCTCACTCCGTCTTCTTGACATTTTTCCGAAATTGCAACGCATCTATTAATATCGAGTCCTGGGTTATTCCAGGTACGTAGGAGGGCACCTGCATTGACTGGTTACGATTTCCACCCTAATGTCAGCATCTAAAATTATGTAATTTTATGAGAACCGTTCTGTCGCGTAGTAAAATGACATTTGGGTGCTGAACAAAGATGGCGTCTGCTAGTAAAAAGTTGAACACGCCAGGAACTTTAAAGCGTTATGGGCGCAATATCGCGAGTTTAAAGACTTGTAAGTAAATGATGTTAGCCCTGAAACGAATAGAATTACCATGTGATGCTTTGTATGCACTGAAAATGAAGTGAAAACCGCTTTTACGTACCAGCGGATACAGTGATGCTCAGCTCAGCTCAGCTCACTCAAACGATGCTCATCGTTGTGCACTACAAATCAAAGCATCAAGAAATACCTTATTATACAGTGCTTATAACACTTATCTTTTTTGATGTTAAATGATACATCAGTGTAAGTCTTTAATCGTTTTACCCCTTTACGTTTAATGGTGCAAAAAATGTCCATTACAAAAGCAGAAGTGAAATTATCTGGGACTCAGTTGTATTTCCTTGGGACGCAACTTTTGCTGATGCCCTGCGTCCTAGGGACTCGGTGAAATTCAATCCTGATGAGAACACTGGTGTATAAAGGATTATGTGAAAAATCAGATAAAAGTAGATGTATAATTAAATGCAAATGGCAGGGTACTAATATTTTGATGGAACTGATATGATTGCTAACTATACCTTATCAGGCCACCTAGCTAATGAAATATAGATGTTGAACAAACAAAACATTCCATTTAGAATGTTTGAATGTCTGAAGCAGAGCAAATTTATCAAATATTCAGACACCTAATCTTCCCTCTTGAGTCTCTCTACTCGTTTGTAAAGCTGAATAAATGATTTTTGATTAAGACAAGCGTAGTACTTGGCGAGTAATGTATATCCTGGCTGCTTTGAACTACGTCTGCATTATTTGCTAGTTCGCCTGTCTGAATACTTGGAGTAATAAAGGTACCTAGAATGTTTATTTTCCAGTGGAAAGCCATGTCTTCATCTGGAAAACATAAGAGCGCTATGATGTCAGCTGAAGTGACCCCAGGTTCGTCTGCAGAAGTTGAGAAAGCAATAGCCGAGGAGGAGGCCAATGACCTGGAACCCCCTGCTAAAAAGATGAAAGAAGATAAAGCAGACCCTCCCCAAGATATCAATATATACATGAAAAAGACATTTGATGTACGTAGGAGCTACATCACTGTGGAGCTTCCAACCATTGCTGAAGTGAAAGAAAGCTACCCAGAGTTGTTCAAGGAGAAGCAGATCATGCTAGAGTTTGAAAGGATCACTGAAATAGACTTAGACCATGCTCTTCAAGAATACTGTGTATCCTACTGGAGAGACATAACTGAAATGTGTCAGAAGATTCCAAGTGCAAATGCACTATTAAAGCAAGCTGAAGCTGTCAAAAAGGAGAGTCCCTCCTTAGAGCAGTATTGGGATATGGTTGCTTCTCTTTGTCTCGTGCCATATATGATGAAGGAGAATCTCTGTGATATGGTTATAGAGATCGGGGAGGAAGAGTCTGTGGACCCTAAGGGCAAAATTGTACCTGTTCTGATATCCAAGGGCAATGTGTTTAAGAGCGATGAGTTCATACTAGTTGTGGAGGAGGAGATTGTGCAGGAATTTGAAGAGTTCACGATTGCATTTGCAAGTCTGTTTGCAACATACTGGATATTCAATATGGAATATCCAGACACTCTAGTGTACACTTACAATTTTATCCAGAAAGTCATGGTGAATCTGAAAGACGGAACGTCCCTGCCTGCACCTTGCAAGGATATGCAGCAGAAACTAATCAAAATGGCAAAACATCGCACTAGCAAAGACAAGCAGAAGTAGCTTATGCATTCTGAAGGAGAAAAAAATTGGGTGAAAAACTGAAGGCAGCATTTTACTTTAGTAGTAACAGAGGTGTAAAAGGGAGGAGAAGGTTAAGTCAGAGCTGACTGTGTCTAATTTCCATATTTGTAGCAGCTGGTGCACTTTTTTTTGTCATGTATGCAATATTCTTATTGATGCTTACACCAATTGTTATTCATTGAGTTTACATTCATCATAAGTTTAACCCTTTACTTCATAAATACGCTTTTCTACACCTTTGCAAACAGAGTAGACCTAGATCAGACGGCTCCTATAGGAGCCGTCTGATCAAGGTCAGCTCTGTTTCCTATGATATAATATACATGTAGATATGATTCTACAGTTTCTGCCATGGCTGAAATTCCTGTGTCTATGTGCTATTATAACAAATTAATCAAATTAATATTCATGATGTCATTATTCCTTACATGAATTGAATATTCATTGAGGAAACCCTTTACCTGACAAATATTCATCTAATAACTAATGAATATTAATAAGTTGAAGTTTTGTAATTTCATTATGAACAAGGCAATTTTTTATCATGGCACAAACTAGAATCAGATCTACATGCATTATGGTTGTCAATGCCAGAGTAGCCAACACTTTACTCCATAAATTAAAATATGCCTTTGCAAACAGTAGACCAAGATCAGACGGCTTCTGTAGGAGGTGTCTGATCAGGGCCTGCATGGTTTACATTCAGGATCTTTTAGGTTTCTGCCATGGCCAAAAAATCATGTGCCCATGTGCTATTATAACAATTAATTTAATTAATAATCATGATATCATTATTTTTTACATCAATATTCATGGAGTAAAGAGTTAAGTAAATAGAGCGGACCCAGGAGCCATCTGATATGTGTCTACTCTGTTTGCAAACTTTGCAAAGGCGCCAAAAGTGTTTGTATGAAGTAAATGGGTTATGAAGAATCACATGGGCAAGTGTTTGCATACCAGTAGTAATTTAATTGTAGAGCTTTGGATCTCTCAGATGTTATTTTTCGTCATAACATGTATTTATGTATGAACAAGCTTAAACAAAGTCATATGAAAACATGTATACATTGACCACAAGATGTGTTAACTCCTCAGTTATATAAAATGCTTTCATCAGAGATATAAAATTGTATTTTAGAGAGAAAATCTTTCTACAGGGATAATTAGATTCTATAGCAGAATTATGCTAAATGTGATTGTGTTACGCCAACTCATTCTGAAGCATAATAATCATGCATTTATAGATTGGCTGGTTGTCAGTGCCAGAGTAGTCAACACTGTTGTAGCTTCGGAAATGAAGTATTACGATTTTTTCAGTGTGTCCAAAATATAAATTCTTTAACCCTTAATGGTTTGGAACCAAGTATATAACCCTTTCCTCCATAAATACGCCTCTGTATAAGTCACCTGTTGAAACCATTGTGATAAATAGAGCATTTGCTCCTATAGGAGCAAATGCTCTATTCATCACAATGGTTTCAAATTACAAAATTCTAAAAAAAAAAATCCCTTACTCTAGTTAATGCTCCTTTTCGGTAGATGCATCCAAAGAGGTTGGATCTAAAAATAGCCTATGGAGGAAAGGGATAAATCCTTAGCAAAGAGTGCATACCCAGATCAAAGGGCTCCTGAGGGAGCCCATGATCAGGATCTGCATTGTTTGTCATAAAAATCCTTTTCTTCAGTGATAAAAGTTTGATACAACTTTTTGTTTAACCCATTGTAATGCTTTTTTGCAAACAATATAGACCCAGATCAGACAGTGCCTATAGGTACTATCTGATCAGGGTCTGCACTGTTTGCACTCAGAATCATTTAGGTCTGACCTTAAATATGCAAATAGGGTGGAGGTAAACTCACGAATATTCATGGAGTGAAGGGCTAATATTTAGAAAGGGAGGAGTCAGTTTTAATTTTGATTAACCCTTTCCTCTATAAATACGCCTTTCTACACCTCTGTAAATATAACCTATTGAAACCATTGTGATAAATAGAGCATTTGCTCCTATAGGAGCAAATGCTCTATTTATCACTGGTTTCAAATTACAAAATTCTAAAAAATGTTCCTTTTCTCTAGTTAATGCTCCTTTTCGGTAGATTTATTCAAAGTGGTTGGATCTAAAAATAGCCTAGGAGGGAATGGGTTATGGGTTAATTAGTAATTACTACACTTTGTGTTGTCGTTTTAAGCCTTTACCTGATGATTATTCAAATAAGAAATAATGCCAGGCCCATCATGAATTGTTATAATTGCATTATGAACAAGGAATTGTCCATGGCAGAAATTGTAGAAAACAGAGCTGACCCAGATCAGATGGCTCCAATAGGATCCATCTGACATGGGTCTACTCTGTTTGCAAAGGCAATACATGATATCTGTATCAGGTAAAGGGTTAATTATGTTGTAAACATTTAGTTCCAAAACATAATCTGTTCATGGTCATGATTTATTTTTGTATACGATGTACTTTGGTCCATTTTTTCATTACTGCCTGTTACAATTTATTTCTTTAAAGCAATTACCTATTACCTGAATGCAGGAGGAAGTTATTTTGTTCTGCACTAAGCTACCAGCGGATGTAAAACTGGCAACTTCTTTGGGTGGTTTACTTATAGAAGCCTTATTGAAACTTTTTGATAAAGTTTAATGATTATTCAAATCACGAATATTCATTTTTGTTTTTTCATAGATAAATAGTGGTCTAATTTTTCCACCACAGCTTACCATTGACATTTTACTTGAGTTTTTGTATGTATGGGAGAAGTTTGTTAATTTATTGAACCTCTAGGAAATCTAGGTCAAACAAAATTGTATATTTCTGTGCCAGTCCTATCTTGTTGGTATTTTATTAGAATGACCTGTCTAATTACTGTAAATCCTATCTAAAGCCTAAAGGGACTATCATAAAGAAGTCTAATTATGGGTCTTTTAGGGCATGTGATTGTTTAACCCTTTACCTGTTTTATGTTTATTTCAGATTCCAGTACCTACTGAATATTCATGGGCAAAATAGTTTTAATGAAATATGGAAGATGAAACCTTGTAGACATTTTAGAAAGTTTATTAAAGAAATAGATATTTCAAATTCTGCTAGGACACAGGTCAGACTATCTTATATGAGCCGTCTGATCTGGGTCTACTCTGTTTGTACATGCTTGAAAATACATTTATATGAAGGAAAGGGATCAAGAAAGTTAGTTTCTGAATCTGCCACAGTAAAACGTTCTCTCAATAATTATGCTGTAGAAAAAGAAGGCTAAATAATATCCCAATGGGCATTATTTCATACAAAGTATTCAACAGGTATAGGATTAACCCATTCCCTCATCGGCTATTTTTAGACCCAATCTCTTTGGATAAATCTACTGAAAAGGAGCATTTACTGGAAAAAAGGAAAATTTAAGAATTTTGCAGCATTGTGATAAATAGAGCAGTGGTTTCAAAAAGTAACTTAAAGGCGTCAATATGAGGGAAAGGTTAACACTTTATTCCATAAATATGCCTTTCTACGCCTTTGCAATAGAGAAGACCCAGATCAGACAGCTCCTATAGGAGCCGTCTGATCAGGTTCTGGTCTGTTTGCTTATGATATAATATAGATATAGCAAAGGAGGAAAGGGTTAAACAGGTTCTATTGTAGTACCAACAAGATGGGGTTTGGCTTAGAAATAGAAATCTGGGTAGATGAGTATGGTACTCCTTTTATCTAAATCGCTGAATCATATGAATGGGGATCGTTGTATAACTGGAATTTGTTTGGTAACCCTTTACTCTATGAATATTCATGTAAGAAATAATGACATCATGAATATTAATTAGATTAATTTTTATACTAGCTAATGAACACATACAAAACGTTGGCTATGGCAGCAACTGTAGAATCAAATCTGTATTAGTCCACTAGCAAACAGAGCAGACCCTGGAGCCGTCTGACCATAGGAACCATCTGATCTGGGTCTACCCTGTTTGCAAAGGCGTAGAAATGCATATTTATGGAGTGAAGGGTTAATCTCGTATAGCTGTTTATTTATAGAATGTGTGTACGAATTTATGGGCACAGTGTAAAACTGCAGTAAGACTTGACAGCGATAGGTTTATAAGCGGTGTAATGATTTAGCCCAATCCCACAGAACTGTAGATGGAATGCATACTGATCTATGAAAACCTCTTTTTTCTCTCTCAGTCAAACCCTTTCTTTTTGCTACTCATTAGAATCAACTCTCGAAGCAGCCAGATACGGTTAGTGGAACAGTATTTAACCCATTACCTCATAGGCCATTTTTAGATACCTCTTTGAATAAATCTACCGAAAAGGAGCATTAACTAGAGAAAAGGATATTATTTTTTTTTAGAATTTTGTAGTTTGAAACCATTGTGATAAATAGAGCATTGCTCCTATAGGAGCAAATGTTCTATTTATCACAATGGTTTCACAAAGTGACTTTTACAGAGTCGTCAATATGAGGGAAGGGGTTAAACTAAAAGTATTTTTCTTTCATTTCCTGAATACTCTTCTTACATACAGCAAACTAGTACTGAATTAAAAGAATGTTTTCCTAGATCTTCGAAATGCTCTTCATATTTACAGCTCGGCCTTTATCCAATATTTATTAGCAAACTACAAAATAGTCATCTGCTGGAATTTTCTTTCCAGAAATGCAGCTAGAGTGACAATGGCGTCTCAATCAGGTTACTTACAACTTTACACTTCAATGTACATGTACATGGAGAGGTTAGCACTGAACTGTTGTGTCTGAAGGCTTGTGATAATCTTAGCAAGCAGTTTGGATCCAGATGAAGTATCAGGAAATTTAGTGTCTGATTAACCCTTTCATTGTTCTGTGTGTATTCCAAATTTCAATACCTACTGAATATTCAAGGAAAAAAATACTTACAACAAAATATTGAAGGTGGAACTTTGTAGCCATTTTAGAAAGTAAAGAAACAGATCTTTCAGATTTCATTAGCAAACAGAGCAGACCCTGATCAGATGGCTCCTATACTAGGAGCCGTCTGATCTGGGTCTACTCTGTTTACAAATGCATGAAAACATGTTAATATGAAGGAAAGGGTTAACCCTTTCTAGGCCTCTTTAATAGTCACTTCTTGAAACCATTATGTAAATACATGTACTACACAATTCTAACATTTCCTTTTCTCTAGTAAATGCTCCTTTTCGGTAGATTCATTTAAAGAGTTGGGGTCTAAAAATAGCCTAGGGAGGAAAGGGTTAAGGGGACATTTTGCAATGATATTTCAGTTAGGTGATTGAATGAGATATTAAACTCTTTACCTTATCTATAGAGAGATGCCTTTGCAAACAGTGTAGACCTAGATCAGACAGCTCCTGTAGGAGCTGTCTGATCAAGGTCTGCTCTGTTTGCTTATGCTGTTCTATAGATATGTTTTTTATAAATTTTGTCATGGCCAAAAAACTCCTGGGTTGATATGTCATTATAAGAATTCACCAAATACATATTGATAATGTCATAAACACAAAATACTTGATATAATGTAGTGGCCGTTGTAGAGAGGTTTTACTGTATAGGGAAGGAAATTAATATTAAGTAGGATAAACTGAACACCATGCATGTAAAAATGTAAAAATTTCCTTGTATACAAACCAGGAAGTTTATTGCAAGGACAAATTTGATGGTTTCTTTAGAGAATCAATAGAATTGAGACAATTATGAAGAGTGGTCACAGCATGAGCTTTGGTGGAGAAATAAAGGAGCTGTTCTTGAAGATGTTTCGATTTATAATCTTATATGGGCATTTGCTTTTATGAACGTCTTTTTGTGCCATCTGCTATAGGCAGGGTGACCCCTAGTGATCACCTTTCCATTGTCGATCTGTTCTCTTTTCTTGATGTTTTCAGCAAGTAACACATATGTTCCTTTGATCACTCTTGTACATTATCTCTGGCAGCCTTTGAACAAATTAATTAGTACTTTTGCAGATATTATAAAACTGGATGAGAAGTCGGTCTGAATAGGATGCTGTTCACTTGCTGTTCATGTTGCAAGATTTTACTTGTTTGGCTTATACTGTTAAGGTTGCAAGACTTCTGTTAGGGTACAAGATTTATCCCATTTAAGTCACAAGATGGATTTCTTTTGAGATCAGGAGACACAACCTTGAAAAAATTGTATTTTTTCATGTTTAGCATGTGTAGGTGTTATTAGGTTTGAATGAAACATAATCTATTTCATATTTGTAGAGCTGTAAGTAAAGAGAGTACTTAGAGGAATTGATGACATGTATAGATTATGAATAGTTCCTTTATTACCAAACACCATGTTGTGACCACTATTCAGAATTGTCTCTTCAAGGCAATTCTATGTCACACCATAGAGTTTGGTGGAGAAATGACAATTTTTCGTATAAATCAGAGGTAAGGCCAAGATGTGTAAATTAAAATATTTTCAACAATAGCTTCTTTATTTCTCCACCAAACCCTATACTGTGACCACTCTTTAGAATTGTCTCTTTGAGACGATTCTAAAGAGTGGTCACAGTATAGGGTTTGGTGGAGAAATGACGATTTTAGTATTTGGGTATGCACATTTATCTATAAATCAAAGAGACGATTCTAAAGAGTGGTCACAGTTTAGGGTTTGGTGGAGAAATGACGATATTAGTGTTCGGGTATGCACCATTATCTATAGCTCTTGTATTGTTCTATCCAAATCTCTTAATTTCAGCCAACCTATGGCTGCAGATACCGGTAGGCAATTCTATTGAGTACCAACAAGAAGGGGTTTGGCGGAGAAATGTAGAAAATATGTTACCGGTACCTAGATTTCCTGTATATACTACTTTTACCTACAGCTCTGTGTTTTGATAGACATTTCTTTTTATCAGTTTTGCATCATTGTCCATGCTGTATACATTCCATGAATCAAGAGTTGTAAGTTATATGGAAAGGAAACTTGTATAATGGAGAAAGTCCACAACGGTTTGTACTCATCTTCATCTCAACATGTTCTTTACCCATACGGCCATATCATGAGAAAAAAAATATGTTTAGGGATTTGCAGATTGTATAGACATAGACCAGTGTTTGTGTCAGATCAGAGTTTATTCTGACAATAATTATCATTTTATAGTATGCTGTTATCCAAATTTAGACTTTGTAGACCAAGGTCAGAGACAAGGTCTCTAGATTGTCTGACAGGGCTTAAGATGAAATATGTACATGTAGTCTTTTATCACAGGGCTGTAACAGTGCAGTCTCTAACCACAGATCTAGATAAGAGATGCAGTCTCTTAACCCTTTACTCCATAAATACACCTTACTACACCTTTACAAACAGAGTAGATCCAGATCAGACAGCTCCTATAGGAGCCATCTGATCAGGGTCTGCTCTGTTTACTTATGGATTAATATAGATCCGATTTTACAGTTTCTGCTTTGGCAAAACTTTCATGTGTTAATATTACATTTTAAAAATTATTCTAATTAATACATGTATTCCAGAGGTCATCATTTCTTACATGAATATTCATGGAGTAAAGGGTTAACACAGGGTTGCAGATAAGAGATGTAGTTTCTTATCACAGAGCAATGTAGTCTCTCAGCACGGGGCAATGTAGTCTCTTATCACAAGGCTCTAGAGAAGAGATGTAGTATTTTATCACAGGTCTCTAGGTAAGAGATGTAGTTTCTCATCACATGATTATGTAGTCTCTTATCACAGGGCTATGTAGTCTCTTATCACAGGGCTATGTAGTCTCTTATCACAGTGCTCTAAATAAGATATGCAGTCTCTTATCATAGGATTCTAGATTCAATATTCAGTCACTTATCACATAGCTATAAATAAGAGATGCAGTCGCTTATCGCTGGGCTATAGATGATATTCATTCTCTTATCACAGCTGTGGATAAGGTAAACAGCCTTGAATCACATCTTCAGATAAGAGATGCAGGACTCAAGGGGGGTTAGTTAACATTTTGTAGTGATATTAACCTCATTTCTCCACCATACCATAGTTATGACAACTTTTGAGACAATTCTAATGTCGTAACCATTTGTAGGATGGAGAGAGTTTGAATTTCAAAGAATCGGATCTGACAATAGCCTATGATGAAATGGGTGCACTCTAATCCTCTAACTCTAATCCTGTCTAATCCTCTAACTCTAATCCTGATCAGGTGGCTCCTATAGGAGCTGTCTAATCTGGGTCTACTCTGTTTGTAAATGTGTGAAAATGTGTTTATATGAAGTAAGGGGTTAAATTTATCAAAATAATATCATATTTAATTATTCAGCTAAAGCCTTTACAAACTGGTTGATGCGGTACTCCACTTATCTAGAAGGTCGGTCTGGGACTTCTCGCTACACCATATGACAAACCCCTGTAGATATCTTTTTTCTCATATCCAACTTCTTGCTTGCTATCACAATAATCATAAGTACATTTGTAAACCTGGATTAAGGACTCCTGTAGCAGTCCTCTGATCAGGGCATGAAATGTGTTATTCAGGCAGTTTTAACCCATTACCTCATAGGCTATATTTAGATACAACCTCTTTGGATAAATCTACCATAAAGGAGCACTAACTGGAGAAAAGGAAAATTTTGTAGTTTGAAACCATTGTGATAAATGGAGCATTTGCTCCTATAGGAGCAGATGCTCTTTTTATCGCAATGGTTTCACAAAGTGACTTTTACAGAGTCATCAATATAAGGGAATGGGTTAATCATTTCATAATGAATGGACACTGCTGTGTAGCATTGATTAACCTTGTACCTCATGTAACATAATCACACCAGTCCTGGTCAGCCGTCTGACCTGGTCTTCTCAGCAAAGGCTTTAAAAAAGGCTTTAAAAAGTGTATCTACAGTAAAACCTCTCTATAATGGCCACTAAATTGAGTTAATTAGTTGGTATTTAGGGCAGGTGGCTGCTTAAAGCAAAGTGAAAGTAAAACAGAACGCTTCTATAAGAGCGTTCTGTTTTACTTTCACCTTGCTTTAAGCAGCCACCTGCTTTTAACACAAAATACTTGATGTAATTTAGTGGCCGCTATAGAGAGGTTTTACTGTATGAAGCAAAGGGTTAAAATGAGGTGATTGAATGAAGATGAGCTACATAGTGACTGACAGATTGACAGATGTGTGCAATTTTTGAAAATCATCAAAGTTCACTCACTCACGATTAAATATTCCTGTTGACAGTTCATTATTTCAGTTTGTATGTTTCCTAAGACTGTTATTATTTTAGATCATTTATGATGGCCTACATGGACTTGTAGCATAACCTATTCGCCATTCAAACCAAATGTCTGCTTGAATTTTCTTTTTGACAGCTTTGTTAGCCCTTTACTTAATGAAAATTCGTGCATGACTCCGCCCTTCATTTGATGAAAATTCATGTATGACTCCGCCCATTTTGAATACTAATTTCTACCATCAAAAATTTGAAACATGGAAATTTGTTGTATAAAGTAGAGAATATGTAACATACAGTAGAACTCCTCTAATGCGACCACTAAATGAATAAACATATCTGTCTTTATGAGCAGGTGGTTGCTTAATGCAGGACAAAAGTTATGCAGAAAGCTCCTCTAGGAGCTTTCTGCATTACTTTTGTCCTGCATTAAGCTACCACCTGCCTCTACAACCCAAAATTATACCTATTTTAGGTGGTCGCATTTTACTATATAAGCAGGCATATCAGACTCTTTGTCAGATAGCTTGTGCAGGAGCTGTTTTCAAAAGAGATAAAACGGGAAAGGGGAGATTATCCAATAAATGGTTGGATAAAAATATAGACAGTAATCCATTAACCCTTTCCTTGTTGAATATTCATGTAAGAAATAATTAAATCACTAATATCCATTAGCTGATTTTTTATAATGGCCGATATACTTGCGAATTGTGGGTATTGGTAGAGTCTGTAGTCAGATCTAGTATAATTTCATGAGCAAACATTGCAAACCCGGATCAGATGGCTGCTACAAGAGCTGTTTGATCTGGGTCTACTTTGTTTGCAAAGCCATGAAAAAAGTGTTTATTTGAAGGAAAGGGTTAACCTTTTTCCCCGTTCTTTGTTTATTCCAAATTTCAATACCTACTGAATATGCATGGACAAAATACGGAAGGAGGACCATTGTAGTCATTTTAGAAAGTAAAGAAATAGGTCGTTCAAATTCCAATAGCAAACAGAGCAGACCTTTATCAGATGGCTCCTATAGGAGCCGTCTGATCTTGGTCTACTCTGTAAATGCATAAAAATGTGTTTATATGAAGGAAAGGGTTAATAAATAACTTTTGTCTACAATTATTGTTGCAATTATCATTAACCCTTTACCTGATGAATATTTATGTAAGAAATAATAACATTATGAAGACGTATTAACTACAATTTTATAATGATGTTTGCCATGGCAGAAATCGTAGAATCGGATCTATATAAGTTTAAGCAAACAGAGCAGAAGCTGATTAGAAGGCTCATCATACAGGAGCCCTCTGATCTTGGTCTACTCTGTAAAGTCATCAAAAAGCGTTTCTATCAGGTAAAGGGTTAACTCTTTCGCTGCCAATGCTGCATCTGTGATTACCTCAGTAACTCAGCGTCTCATCAGGATCCAAACTGTTTGTTACCATGACTATGTTTTTTGAAACAAAAGTGAAGAGATGTAAAAATGAAAATTGCAGATGTCAACAGAGTTAGCAGACGATAAAATTTGTCAGTGAAAGTGTTAAAAATGTGTAAATTACGAGATGTTGAGGTCACTGAGACACTGATAGTATGTAAAGGGTTGGAAATTGTGTAAGATTTGTCTTTCCATGATACATCATTGGTTGCCTATTATCATACTAACATTTGGATGTGTAAAGATTGCTTTCTGTCATATTCATACAAATCATGGAATAGAAATTATTCACATATCCACAGAAAAGATCAGCATTTTTCTGGTACCCAAGTATTATCTAGACAGTTGTTGCTTGATTTGCAACAAGTTAACCCCTTGTCTGCCGAATGGGATCTGCCTGTCATTTGCAAACAGCTTGGATCCAGACAAGATGATGAGTTACTTGGCATCTCATCCAGATTCAACCTATTTGACTCTCCATTGATCCTTTCCCTGGTATAAAAGCTTATTCATGCCTTTGCAAATAGAGTAGACCCAGATCAGATGGCTCCTGTAGGAGCCTTCTAATCAGGGTTTGTTTTGTTTGCTTATAGAATTATATAGATCTCATTCTGTAGTTTCTGCTATGGCCAAAAAGTCCTGTATCCATTAACAGCGAATTAATATTCGTGATGTCAGAGCTTCTTACATAAGTATTCCTGAGTGAAAAGGTTAATAATTCTCAATAGCTTGAATGAATTTGTATAAAAACTACAGAATAGAGTTAAAGCCATACTTCATAAATATTCATGTGAGAAATAATGATGACATGAATATTGATTAGAATAATTTTTATGATGGCACATGTACATGGGAAATTTTGGTCATGGCAGAAACTGTAGAACTATATATTATTTCAAAAGAAAACAGAGCAGACCTTGACCAGATGGCTCCATCTGATTTGGGTCTATTCTGTTTGCAAAGATGTAGAAAGACGTATTTATGGAGTGACGGGTTTAGCAGACATCATTTTTAGAACAGGACCGGGGTTAACGGTTTTACACATTGTGCTAAGATATTGTGTAATAAACCTTGTTGAGTATTTAGTTGTAGCTGCCCTGTATGGGGCAAGTTGTTCATAACTCTTGCAATTAGGTTGGATCCATGTTACCCTTAGTAGTCTCAGTATGTCTGATTTGGTTTTGTATAACTGAATCGGTCTACTGGGGCGTGATTTATGAAAGGTCGTATAACTGAAATTGTTGTAAGTTCTAACATATGGCAGTCCCAACTTCAAACTGTAATCATTGTATGTTTGAACTTGTGTCAATTTCTGTTTATATGAAGTGTGATAATTACAGCTATGTGAATACAGTAAAACCTCTCTATAACGGCCACTTGATTACATCATTTATTTTGTGTTAAAGACAGTAGACTGCTTAAAACAAGGTGAAAGTAAAACAAAACGCTCCTATAGGAGCGTTTTGTTTTACTTTCACCTTGCTTTAAGCAACCATCTGCCCTAAATACCAATTATGTAAGACAATTTAGTGGTCGTTATAGAGAGGTTTTACTGTAGTTATGACTGGTGTAAATTAAGACTTGTGACTAGTTTGGTCAGAAGATCTTTCATAAAATGGGCCCCTGGACACCAAGTGTAAGCCTTTACTTCATAAATACGCCTTTCTACACCTTTGCAGACAGCATAGACCTAGAATAGACCGCTCCAATAGGAGCCATCTGATCAGGGTCTGCTCTGTTTGCTTATAAAATATAGAGATATGATTCTACAAGCTTCTGCCATAACCAACAATTCCTGTGTTTGTGTATCATTATAGAAGTTATATTAATATGTCATTGTTTCTTACATGAATATTAATTAGGATAATGTAGTAGCAAATAGTGTAGACCATGATCCAACTGTTCTCTTTGCCTAAGTTGGTCTGCTGGAATCCTTTACTCCATGAATATCCATGTAAGAAATAATAACATCATGAATATTAACTAACCCTTTCCTTCATATAAATGTGATTTCACGCATTTGCAAACAGAGTAGACCACTATCTTTCAAATTCCATTAGCAAACAGAGCAGACCCTGATCAGATGGCTCCTATAGGAGCCGTCTGATCTGGGTCTACTCTGTTTGCAAATGCATGAAATCAGGCTGATATGAAGGAAATGGTTACGCCTTTGAGCCTTATTGTCAACATATCAAACAGCTACTTGGCATCTCATCTGGATCCAAGCTGTTTGCAAATGCCAGTCAATTTCATAAATGGCAGGACCATGGTTACAATAGTTTAGCCTTCAATGTGTTTGTTTGTAGTTTGTGTATTGGTGCTTCTTTCAGACTTAGTGTAGTTTCATTACAGAGGTCAATGGTTAAATTCATTACAGAGGTTCAAGGTTGGGGAACAAATGCATATATTTATCATAAATGTTGTGAAACATTCAGTTTTGTAGTCATATTTGTAATCATATTTGTAAAGTCAAGATATTTCGACAGCCTTGGTTTCGTCGCCGTTTACATGCAAAACTTTGACATTTTGTCAGGGTTTCGAAATCAGTACAGCTATCTTCACACAGTTGTTCACCATAACAACAGCTACAAGTTTGTGAGGGACCATAACTACTTTTAACTGTCGCATTTGTGATTTTCTATGCAAACAGTTTGGATCTTGATGAGACGCTGAGTAACTCAGCATCTCATCAAGATCCAAACTGTTTGTTACTGTGGTAATGTTTTTTTTTAAAGAAAAGGGGAGAAAATTTAAACAAGTGAAAAATCGAAGTAGATGACTAACTTTGAAGATGAGAGTAATTGTAAGCAATAGAGTTATGGCCCTTTAACCATTTCCTCCATAAATACGCCTTTCTACGCATTTGCAATCATAGTAAACGCAGCTCAGACGGCTCCTAGAGGAGCTGTCTGATCAGGGCCTACTCTGTTTGCTTATGGGATTATATAGATCTGATTCTATACTCTCTGCCACAGTCAAAAGTTTCTTTGTCAATAATGCTTTGAATTAGTTCAGCTTATTAATATTCATGACGTCCTTGTTTCTTTCATGGATATTCATGGAGTAAAGGGTTAAACTATTGATTTTAGCAGTACAGATGAGCGTTTGTATCTGCTTGCAGTGGTGTTGTTTTTTTGCTTTATGTTTGTTACTTGATAAGTTTGATCTAAACAGTGTGATCTATATTCAACTGACACAGGGGAAGTACATATATGCAGGGTAACCCCCTACCTGAGCAATGTTCATTTAATAAACAACTTTATGAATATTAATTAGCTGAATTCCTATAATGGCATATGGGCAGAAAGTTTAGCCAGGCAGATTTGTAGAATTAGACCACTGGCACTAGATCGAAAAAGACTATAGTCAATTTATAACACCTATTACATTAATACACTAGAATTAGACCTATATTATTTCATAAAGTAACAGGGCAGACCCTGATCAGACATCTCTTACAGGAACTGTCTGGTCTAGGTTTTCCCTGTTTGCTAATGTGTAAATATGTGTGTCTATGAAGTAAAGGGTTAATTGTTTGGCATGTGTTTCAAGAAGTCCAGATTAAGAATACTGCATGTTTTAGCCTTGTAGTCTTTGGCAGTGAATCCTTTTTAGCACGTGCCATTGAGTTAAAACTTCAAACTTGGTCAAAGAGGGCCACCAGCACTACATAAGAAATAAGACGTACTAAGAATCAGAAAAATTAATGATCTATGGTTACTGTGGTAAATGCTTTTTATACATGTATACCACCTCTTCACGCAAGATGTCTAGTCCGGGTGAGTCCTGTAACTTTTCATCGCAATTGCACAAGAGCCTATTGACAAATTACATGTATTACCAAACCTAGCCAGTAGCTGCACAGACCTTAAATTTGATAAGCAGCAATATTGCATCATTCTGTCTTGAGTTATGGCTCTTTGACTGTCGAAATTTCTGAAAATCAGTGTTGTCCTCTCAATAGCATGAGAACACTGAGGGTTTGTCAATCATTACGATCATTGGTCAGTAGTTGTACAGGCAAGACATCTGTCCTGAATTTTGTAAGCAGTGATATTGCATCACTTTTAGATAGGAGTTTCGGGACTTTATCAAAATTTCCCGAAATTTGATGTCCTTTCAATAGCATGAGAACCCTTTTACCAATTAATGCCCAACTCAGCCTCATCATTATAGGGATATATAGTTGTCTTATTTACAGTTTAAGGTTGTCAATTAGTGATACACTATAAATGTTCAGCAGTTACTCCTTTACTTGATAATCACACCTTTGCAAAAAGAGTAGACCCAGATCAGACCGATTCTCTACTGTTTGTCATGGCAATATTTATTTCATATATCTAATACAAGAATAATTAATTTTTATTAATTGGCTGAGGTTTTCATGAATATTCATGAAGGAAAGAGTTAAGTGATACATCGTAATTGTATTTTCCTAGAGTTACCATTCATGATTATCATGGATTAGAAATTTTAGTCTTTAATCCTATCCCTGTTCAGTATTCAAAATTTAAGCAATAATGACATCATGAATATTTATTAGCTGAATTTTTATGATAGCATAATATACCGGTACACAGGATGTTTTGACCTAGGCACACACTTTAGAATCGGTTCTATGTTATACCTTAAGCAAACAGAGCAGACCCTGATCAGGGTATATAATCTGTTTGCAAAGAGTGAAATGGCGTTTATATGAAATAATGGGTTAAGAAACGGATAGTATTAATTTATACTTTGATGTTGTGTTTTTATGGATGTATTCTTCCCGTATTAGAATGCATAATATTTTGGTTGCCTGAGTTCATGTTTACCTGATAGAAATGCCTTTCCTACCTTTGTAAACAGAGTAGACCCAGATGAGACAGCTCTTGTGTGAGCCATCTGGTCAGGGTCTGCTCTGCTTTATGAAACAATTTACATCTGGGTCCATGCTTATAAAACTTTTAGTTGAGTGTGAGTTCGTTCTCAAGTTTTTGATTGGTCAGATTTGAGCCTTTGGCTCAAATCTGACCAATCAAAAGCTTGAGAACTCAAATCTGACCAATCAAAAGCTTGAGAACAAACTCAGACTCAACTAAAAAGCTTTATAAGCATTGACCCTGAATTATACAGATCTGATTCTAGTTTCTGCCAAAGTTAAAAAAAATCCTATTTTCATGTAATGTTATAAAAAGTTCAGTTAAAAATTATTCATTATTTCTTTCATGAATATTCGTTATGAATGAATATTCATGTAGGAAATAATGATCATGAATATTTATTAGCTGATTTTCTAAAATGATTTACAAACACTTGGTGAATTGGTCATGGCAGAAATTATAGATCTATATAGAAGATCTATATAATTCTGTAAGCAAACAGAGCAGACCCTGATCAGACGGCTCCTATAAGTAAATAGAATAGACCCTGATCAGATGACTGGTATAGGAGATGTCTGATCTGGATCTACTCTGATTACAAAGGTGCCAAAAGGTGTGTGTGGAGTAAAGGTTTAAGGATGTACACTGTTTCTCAGGTTTGAAAATAAAATACCTCATCAGATTTCCAGATAATTGGAGTACAGTAAAACCTCTCTAACTGGGATTCTAGTAGAGAAGAATTTAGATACTTTAGGCAGGTGGCTGCTTAATGCAGTGTGAAAGTCATAGAAAGCTAGGAGCTTTCTGTATGAGCTTTCTGTATGACTTTCACCCTGCGTTAACCTGCCACCTGTCTCCAAGACTGATATTTATACAAAAGTCAATGTTCATTTTTGACCCTGATTACTCAGAATTTCAAGTTTAGTGTCTGATCTTGTCCTGAAGAACCAGAAAGGTATCCTAAAGATAGATTAACCATTTACCTCATGAATATTCATGTAAGAAAGAATGATACCATGAATAATAATAACCTGAATTTATAATGGCATGTGAAAAAGGGAAATATCAGCCATGGCTGAAGCTAGAATAAAATCTATGCAGTTCCATAACCCTTTCCCTCATATAAACGTGTTTTCACACATTTGCAAACAGAGTAGACCCAGATCAGACGGCTCCTAGAGGAGCCGTCTGATCAGGGTCTGCTCTGTTTGCTTTTGGAATTTGAAACATCTGATTCTTTACTTTCTAAAATGGCTACAATGTTCCACCTTCCATAATTCATTGTAACTATTTTGTCCATGAATATTTATTAGATATTGAAAGTTGAATAAACATAGAACAGGGAAAGGGATTAGCCAACAAAGCAGCCCCAGATCAGATGGCTTATACAGGTGCCATCTGATCTAAGTCTACTCAGTTTGTAAAGTCTGATGTATGGAATGAAAGGTTAAGACCCTAATCTCCGCTTTTCTGTTGATTTGTAAAGCTGAATAAGTCCATTTGACAACATTTCAATAACTTGAAACTAATGAAGTAGGAAATAGTGCAGACCCTAATGAAACTGCTCCCATCCTTCATATAAACACCTTTTTATGCCTTTGCAGACGGAATGCAGACAGATTAGACCCATTTCAAATGACTTGTGTAGGAGCCAACTGAACAGGGTCTGCTCTGTTTGCTCATGAAAATATATGGATCTGATCCTACCATTTTTGTCAAAGCCATAAATTCCCTTTTAAATTCTGAGTTAACAAGTATTCATGAAGTGATAAATTGATAAGGGAAATGGTTAACTGCCTCTGTAAGCAGAATAGACCAAGATCAGCTTCTTGGCTAATGGAATTATAGAGATCCGAGTCTGCAGTTCATGTTGTGACTAAGACCGATGTTTATATGCCATTATAAAAAAAAGTAAATGCCATATTATCTCTAACAAACTCTCACGGGGTATTACATATTTTAACCCTTGCCTTCATATAAACGTTTTCATGCAATTGCAAACAGAGTAGACCCAGATCAGACTGCTCCTATAGGAGCCATCTGATCAGGGTCTGCTATGTTTGCTAATAGAAGTTGAAAGATCTGTTTCTGTACTTTCTAAAATGACTACAATTTTCCACCTTCCATATTTCTTAACTACTTTGTCCGTGAATATTCAGTATGTATCGAAATTTGAAACAAACAGAAAACAGGGAAAGGGTTAAAAAGCGTCTTGCATTTAGTACACAGGTATACAGTATTCGTGATGTCAATATTTCTCACATGAATACTCAGGAGGCAAAGGTTTACATATTTGCCTGATAATGTTGGTCTGACTGATAACTTACAGTACATTTACTTGGAGGCACACAGTTGTTTTTGTCTTTGTACTGAATATCTTGATATAGTTTAGATCCTCTTCAGGTACAGGAGGAGTTCCAGTTATGTTTCAGAGTTTTGTTATTTTATTCAAATCATTTTAAATCACTCATGTATGTATGTATCACTTGTCATGATTTCTTTAAGGGCAATTCTTTCTTCATTTTATCGCTTAGTTTTCACTTATTGTTGATGTTTAGTTAAATAGATTCTTGTGCAAAAGTGTTATATCGTTGGTCTTTGCTTTAGCCCATCTTCATGTGAAGGACTTTGGTGAACCCTATTCCTGATTTAGACACCTTTGCAAGCAGAGAGGACCCAGATCAAATGACTCCTGTAACTTCGATATCTCAAACTCGGATAACTCGAACTTTGGGTTAACTTGAACTAAAAGTTTGGTCCTTCAAAAACTGAATTGCTTTAAAACATATCACTATCGATATCTTTAAACACATGTTACAGCTTAATGCAGGTCGAAAGTAATACATGTACATGTAATTCGAACTTCTGTTCCCTCGATCTAATTTGTATAGTCCCTGAAAGTTCCAGATATCTAAGTTCAGCTGTAATCCAATGTAAAATTTGTGACCCCCAGGGTTTGGCCAATTCTGACCCCAGGGGCAAAATTTTAACAATCTATGTAGAGGTCCACTAGATGATTCTACATACCAACTTTGGTAGCCCTAGGCCTTGCAAATTTTATACGCCCACCTAATAAAGGTGGTCATATATTGGCGTGGCCCTGTCCGTCCTTCCATCCGTTCGTTCATCAGTCCCTCTGTCAACATTTTGTTTGTCCCCCGTTTTTTTGGAAAACTATTTGACGGATATTAATGAAACTTCACACAAATGTTTAATGCATCAAGATCTAAAGCCGAGTCGATTATGAGGTTCATTTGATTTGTCGTTTCGGAGTTATGGCCCTTGCAAAAATAATGCAAATATGAGGATGGCCATAACTTTTTCATTTTGAATATTTACTTCAAATTTTTTATATGACATTACCTTAATATGAAATTTCACATATATTGATATGTCATTTTATTTTAAAGTTATGGCCCTTGAACTTAATGTGTTCATTGCTTTGTTTGTCAGTCAACTTTTAGTTTGTCTGTTGTTTTCTGGGAAAACTCCTAAAAGGATATAATGAAACTTCACACAAATGTTTTTTGCAACAAAATCTGAAGCGGAGTTGATTTTGAGGTTCATTCGATATGTCGTTACAGAGTTATGGCCCATGCACTTTATGAAAATCTGCAAATATGAGGATGTCCATAACTGTTTTATATGATAAGATATTCACTTCAATTTTTTTATATAATATAATCTTAATATGAAGATCAAGATCTGAAGAACAAATTAGAATATGTCAAAATTAATAAGGCATAATGAATCGGAGAAAGTTTGCAAGTGGGCGTATCAAGTACCATGCGCGGTACTCTTGTTTTTATTAAAACCTGTGGTGGGGTCTATATAGGAATCACCTTGTCCGTCCGTCTGTCACTCGCGTTTTTTCAGGACATTTGCTTTTTTCTTGAAAACAATTTTTGATAACTCCTTCAAACTTATTACATGTTATAAGTATTATGTGGGGACAGTCTTCTCCATGTTAAATAACTCTTGCACAAATTTTGACAGAATTATGCCCCTTTTTAACTTCATATTTTGTCTCTCAATTGGGATATATTTTTGGGACATGCCATTTTCTTGAAACCTGTTTATGACATTGTCTTCAAACTTGGTACACATTATGAGGGTGATGAGAGGATGTGCAGTCAATAAGGGTTATAACTCTAAATTAATTTTTGAGGGAGTTATTCCCCTTAGTTAACTTTTCAGAAGCAATTTTCTGCCCGGAGCATAACTTCTCAAGTATTGTAGGCGCAATTGTGAAACTTTACATACATATGGATAGAGGGTGATGAGAGGATGTGCAGTCAACAAGGGTTGTAACTCTAAATTCATTTTTGAGGGAGTTATTCCCCTTAGTTGCTTTTCAGAAGTCCGGAGCATAACTTCTCAAGTATTCTAGGCACAAAATTGAAACTTTATGTACGGATAGAGGGTGATGGGAGGATGTGCAGTCAACAAGGACTGTAACTCTTAATTCATTTTTGAGGGATTTATTCCCCTTTATTACTTTTCATAAGTATTTTTTTGTCCAGAGCATAACTTCTCAAGTACTACTTCTACATTTCTTCACCATTGAACCTCAAATTTTGCATATACATTTATTATTTTTATAATGATGTGTATATGTGTGTGATATAATTGTGATGTGAGTCATTCCTTGATTGGACTTTAAAAAATTTCTTTCCACCAGTGTGGATGAAAGGATTATTGAGCTATTTCCTTTTGTATTGAAGTCATAATGGATCTTTTGGTAAGATGGTGGGTGGGGGTATCAATCACTTTTTATTTCTTTTTGGACATTGGCTGCCATGGCAACCAGAGCTCTGCATGGACTGAAATTCTTTGAACATCTTTGGAAGAGGTTGACCAAAGGAACATTCTTGCCGAGAAGTTTAGGAGATGTCATTTTCAGAAACAAGAGGGCCATGAGGCCATGAAGGACTCACCTGAGATAACGACCGGGATGGGGTTATTTTTTACCCAGATGTCATCATTTGTACAACCTTGGTAGAGAACCATAAGGCAAAGCTGCATGCCATTGATTAAAGGTCTAAGCCTTATGGTTTCAGAGGAAAATAATATTTTATATTTTCCCCATGATAAGCCCCAGGGCAGAGCCAAGTTTCGCCCGGAGGCTGGAGTCCTAAGTTGAACATTCTTGGCAGAGGACCACAAGGCAAAGCTACATACCAAATTGAAGGAATGGGTCTTATGGTTTCAGGGACTAAGTTTTTTTTGTAAGATTTTTTCTTAAGTAAGTCTATGAAAAATTAATATGCCCCATGGGGGGACATTTTTTACCAAAGGTTCTTAATTTGTACAATCTTGGTAGAGGACTATATGGTTATGCTGCATGCCAAATGTTAAAGGCATTGGCCATATGATAGCAGAATATATTTTTAAAGGTTTTCCTATATAAGTCTATGTAAAACTGATAAGCCCCATGGCGGGGCCATTTTTGATCCAGGGGTCACAATTTGGAAAATCTTTGTAGAGGACCATTAGATCATGCTACATACCAAATATCAAAGCCCTAGGCCTTACAGGTTTAGAGAAAAAGATTTTTTAAAGATTTTCCTATGACAAACTGATAAGCCCTGGGGTTGGGCCATTTTTGGTTTGATGGTCATAATTTGAACAATATTTGTAGAGGACCATTAGATCATGCCACATACCAAACATCAACGGTCTAGGCCTTACAGTTTCAGAGAAGATTTTTAAAGATTTTCCTATGAAAAACCGTCATTAACAAAACTTTAACATTTTTATAACTTCTGAACTACAAATGCTAGGCAATTCATCTATGGTATACAGCTGGCTTTGGTAAAGGTCTTTCAGTTGATATAAAGATATTTGAAATTAGGTCAAAGTCAAGGTCACTATTTTGACAAGTTGGCCATCATTGAAAAACTTCAACATTTTGTCTTAACTTCTGAACCACATTTGCTAGACAATTCATATATGTTATGGAGATAGCTTTGGTGAAGGCCTTTCAGTTGATACAAGGATATATGAAAGTGAGTCAAGGTCACTATTTTCAAAACTTGGCTGTTTTAACAAACTTTAATATTTTGCTATAACTTCTGATCCATGAACGCTAGGCAGTTCACCTTTGGCTCAGGTGAGCTAAAAAGTTGACAACGGATAATGACGGACACGGAGATCACAATAGCTCACCTTGGCACTTCGTGCCAGGGGAGCTAAAAAGAAGGACATAATGAATATTCATTAGCCGATTTTTTTTATGATTGCATATGTACACAGGGATTTTTGATAATGGTAGAAAATGAAGAATGAGATCTATGATAATCTAATAAGCAAATAGAGCAGACTCTGATCAGGCGGTTCCAATAGGAGCCAAGTGATCTTGGTCTGCTCTGTTTGCAAAGGCGTGAAACTGCATTTGTATAATGGAAGATGAATTTTACTCCATAGAGCTGCCTTTGCAAACAGAGTAGATCCAGATCAGACAGTTCCTATAGGAGTTGTCTGATCAGGGTCTGCTCTGTTTGCTTATAGACTGTTACAGAATTCATTCTACAGTAAAAGCCATAATCAAACGTGTCCTTTGTTCATAATGCCATTATAAAATTTAGCTAATTAACATTCATACTGTTAGATAATCTTACATGAATATTCATTAGGGAAAGGGTTAATAACCGGGAAACAATATAAAACAACAGTGTTCATATTTGATGGGCATATATTTCTGGAAACAAAGTGAACCAATTCAGTACATGTACATAAAATGAAATGTTCGGTCGCTCATACCAACTACAAGCATTGCATAACGCATTTCTTCAAGCAAATTCTTTATATCTACACATAGCACAAAGTCCTATATACTGGTAAATCAGTTTTAACCCTTATAATGCTGAATTTCAATATCATTTAAAAATGTTCACCTTGTTTAACCCTTTCCTTCCTATAGACATGTTTGCAAACAGAGTAGACCCAGATCAGACTGCTCCTACAGGAGCCGTCTGATCAGGGTCTGATCTGTATGCATATGAAATAATAAAAATCTGATTCTACAGTGCCATGGCCAAAAATATCCTTTGTCCATATACCATTATAAAGATTCAGCTAATTAATATTCGTAATGTCATTTTTTTCTTACATGAATATTCATCAGGTAAAGGGTTAACTTTTTACCTGATGAATATCCATACACGACTGCTCATTATGAAAACAGACTAATTTACTTATTTTATTACAGATATACACGGAAATTTAACACATTCCCTCATAAGCTATTTTGTAGTTTGAAACAATTGTGATAAATAGAGCATTTGCTCCTATAGGAGCAAATGCTCCATTTATCACAATAGTTTCAACAGGTGACTTTTGCAGAGGCGTCAATATGAGGGAATGGGTTAATGCCATGGCAAACAGTAAAGAATCTGACAGGTAACATATAAGTTAACACAGCAGATCCACATCTGATGGCTCCTATAGGAGCTGGCTGATTTGGGTCTACTCTGTAAATACAGGTAATTCCAACATACCAAGTTAATGCAAAATTGTTCTATGCTTAAAATTTCAATGTTGACTTCAAAAACACAATAACTGTCATACATTAACCCTTTACCTAATAAGAACACCTATTCACATCTTTGCAAACAGACTAGACCCCGATCAGACACAGCTTTAGAAGCTTTAGAAGCTGCCTGATCAGGATCAGCCGTTTGCTTATGAAATGATATGACATGATTCTTTATTCTCTGTCAGAACCAAACATTCCTGTATTCATGTATGACATGTAAAAATCATGATCTGTAAGACAAATTACATTTTTTTGGTGACAACAGAACACAAAGAAAATACAACTACATGTATATTGTGTACCGGTACATAAGAAATGGATGTCACTGTTAATCCTTTACTCTTTTGGTACCTTTTCACACTGAGCATACCAGATAAGACAGCATGGCTGATCAGGGTCTGCTCTGTTTGCTTATGAAAAAACAGTTGTATTTCTACAGTTTCCGCCGAGCTAAACATTCCTTTGTTCATGATGCCAATATAACAAACTCATAGTCAATATGACTTGAATATAGTAAAACCTCTTTATATCGACCGCTAAATTACATCAAATATTTTGGTGTTAAAGGCAGGTGGCTGCTTAAAGCAAGGTGAAAGTATAACAGAACGCTCCTACAGGATATCCTCGATATTTAGTAGCTGAAGTGTACAGCGGAATGTTTGGTATTGGTAGAAACTGTAGTCAGATCTATTTCATGAACAAACAGAGTAGATGCTGATCAGATGACTCCTACAGAAGCCACCTAATCTGGGTCTACTCTGTTTGCAAAGGTGTGAGAAAGCTTTGTATGAAGGAAAGGATTAATGTAAAAATAAAAGTATATGCAATGAATAGGTTCCAAAAGGAGTATTCTGCATTACTTTCATTCTATATGAAGCAGTCTCCTGCTTTAACCCATTACCTCATAGGCTATTTATAGATACAACCTCTTTGAATAAATCTACCGAAAAGGAGCATTAATTACAGAAAAGGAAAATTTTTAGAATTTTGTTGTTTGAAACCATTGTGACAAATAGAGCATTTGCTCCTATAGGAGCAAATGCTCTATTTATCACCATGGTTTCACAAAATGACTTTTACAGAGTCGTCAATATGAGGAAATGGGTTAAAGGAACTTCTCGTTTAAACTTTTACCAGATCAATATTCATGTAAGAAATAATGAAAGTTTTAAAACAGCAGAAGGTTTGGCCATGACAGAAACTTTGGAATCAAATCTACATCATTCCATGTGCAAACAAAGCAGAGCCTGATCAGACAGCTCCTACAGTAGTCATCTGATCTGTCTACTCTGCAAATATCCAGTAAAGGAGTTCTGCCAAACATTACATGACATTAAATGCTGGATTTCCACTGATCAATACACTTTACATACAGTATGCTCTGTATAATGATTGTATTTTTTAAAAAAAAATGTTTAACCCTTTACCTGATGAATATTCAGGTAAGAAATAATGACATTAATTACCTGAATTGTAATGTGGTATATAAACACATGATGTTTTTGACCATGACAGAAACTGTATAGAGTCAGATCTATACCATTCATAATATACATAGTTCCCATAAGCAGTAAAACCTTTCTAAACCAGAATTCTAATAGAGACTTTTAGGGAGGTGGCTGCTTTATGCAGCGTGATAGTCATGCGGAAAGCTCCTAGACTTTCATCCTGCATTAAGCTGCCACCTGTCCAAGACCAATATTTATACCTAATTTAATGTCCGGTTTAGCGAGGTTTTACTGTATATATATGATCTACACTGTCCGATAGGTGTCAAAATGTGTCTCTATCAGGTAAAGGGTTAATGGTTTTGTAAGTGACCACAGTAACATGTATATACAACAGATCTACAAATAATGGTGCATAACCAAATACTAAAATCGTCATTTCTCCACCAAACCATATGTTGTTACCACTCTTTAAAATCATCTCTTCCAGACGATTCTAAAGAGTGGTCACAACATAGGGTTTGATGAAGAAATAAAGAAGTTATACTTGAAAATATTTTATTTATGCATCTTATCTGGAGCTCTGTAAACAAAGTAAAGAAACGCCTCTCTAAATCAGACACGGTCTCATCTTTTGAACCCTGAATTCCTAAAGTGAAACCTTCTGTCGATGTGTACACTTAACTCTTTACACCATAATTACGCTTTTAACCATTTCCCTATTGAATATTCATGTATAGTATAAAGAAATGACATCATGAATATTGATTAGCTGACATTTTATAATGGCATATGTACACACATTGTTTTGGTATTGGTAGAAAGTAGAAACTGAAGGATCAGATCTATTATATTTTCATAAGCAGACAGAGCAGTCCCTGTTCAGACAGCTCCTGTAAGAGCCATTTGATCATGGTCTACTCTGTTTGCTTATAGAATAATACATATATAGATCTAATTCTCTTATTTAGATTTTGAAACAAACTTTCTCATAGTTTTTGTAACCCATTACTCCATGAATTCTTGTAGGAAATAATGGTATCATGAATATGAATAAGAATAATTTTTATTTGGTAAAAAGAATATGAGAAATTTTTGCCATGCCACAAACTGTAGAATCAGATCTATACTATTCCAAAAGAGAGCAGATCCTGATCAGACCTGGGACTTCTGTTTGCAAAGACTTTAAAATCTGTATCTATGGTGTAAAAGGTTTAACCCTATCCTCCATAAATACGCCTTTCTACGCCTCTGTAATAACTACTTCTTGAAACCATTGTGATAAATAGAGCATTTGCTCCTATAGGAGCAAATGCTCTATTTATCACAATGGTTTCAAACTACAAAATTCTAAAATTTTACTTTTCTCTAGTAAATGCTCCTTTTGGGTAGATTCATTCAAAGAGGTTAGGTCTAAAAATAGCCTATGGAGGAAAGGGTTAAAGATGTAATCAGAGAGGCAAACAGTTTGGATCCTGATGACAGACTGAGTTACTCCACATCTCATCTGGATCCAAACTGTTTACAAACATAACCACAGACTCACCCGTTGCAGACTTAAAGCTATTTCAATTCATCCTGAAAGGCAAAATATAAATTAAAACAATCAAATATTGTATGAAAATGAAAACAAGAGGGCCAGAATGGCCCTGAAGCGCTCACCAGACAATCAGAGGAGAAGATTTTCAAAGTTTTCACTATATGTTTCTATAGAGAACTAGCCGGCCCTGGGGCGGGTAAATTTTGACCCCAGGGAAATAATTTAGAAAAACTTGTAGGGGACCTGAACACGATGCTATGAGCCAAATATGAGAGCTGAGATTAACCTTCCAGTTTCAGAGAAGAAGATTTTCAAAGTTTTCTCAATACGTTTCTATTGAAAACTGTCTACTACCCCTGTGGCCAATTTTGACCCCAGGGTCATAATTTATATAACTTTTGTAGAGGATCAGAACATGATGCTCTGTGCCAAATATGAAAGCTGAGAGCCTTCCAGTTTCAGAGAAGAAGATTTTCAAAGATTTCACTATTTGTTTCTATTGAAAACTGCCCACCCCTGGGGCGGGGCCAATTTTGACCCCGGGGCCATACTTTATATAACTTTTGTAGAAGACCTGAACATGATGCTATGTGCCAAATATGAAAGCTGAGAGCCTTCCAGTTTCAGAGGAAAAGATTTTCAAGGATTTCACTATTTGTTTCTATTGAAAACTGCCCTACCCTGTGGCGGGGCCAATTTTGACCCAGGGCTCATAATTTACATAACTTTTGTAGAGGACCTGAACATGATGCTTTGTGCAAAATATGAGAGCTGAGAGCTTTCCAGTTTCAGAGAAGAAAATTTTCAAAGATTTCACTATTTGTTTCTATTGAAAACTGCTCACCCCTGGGGCGGGGCCAATTTTGACCCAGGGGCCATACTTTATATAATTTTTGTAGAAGACCTAAACATGATGCTATGTGCCAAATATGAAAGCTGAGAACCATCCAGTTTCAGAGGAAAAGATTTTCAAGGATTTCACTATTTGTTTCTATTGAAAACTGCCCACCCCTGGGGCGGGGCCAATTTTGACCCCAGGGCTATAATTTATATAACTTTTGTAGAGGACCTGAACATGATGCTCTGTGCCAAATATGAAAGCTGAGAACCTTCCAGTTTCTGACAAGAAGATTTTCAAAGATTTCACTATTTGTTTCTATTGAAAACTGCCCACCCCTGGGGCGGGGCCAATTTTGACCCCGGGGCCTTAAATAATATAAATTTTGTAGAGGACCTGAACATGATGCTATGTGCCAAATATGAAAGCTGAGAACCTTCGAGTTTCAGAGGAGAAGATTTTCAAAGATTTCACTATTTGTTTCTTTTGAAACCTGCCCACCCTTGGGGCGGGGCCAATTTTGACCCTGGGGCCATAATTTATATAACTTTTGTAGAGGACCTGAACATGATGCTATGTGCCAAATATGAAAGCTGAGAGACTTCCAGTTTCAGAGGAGAAGATTTTCAAAGATTTCACTATTTGTTTCTATTGAAAACTGCCCACCCCTGGGGCGGGGCCAATTTTGACCCAGGGGCCATAATTTATATAACTTTTGTAGAGGACCTGAACATGATGCTATGTGCCAAATATGAAAGCTGAGAGCCTTCCAGTTTCAGAGAAGAAGATTTTCAAAGTTTGCACTATATGAATCCATAGAAAACTGCCCACCCCTGGGGCGGGGCCAATTTTGACCCCAGGGCCATAATTTACATAACTTTTGTAGAGGACCTGAACATGATGCTATGTGCCAATTATGAAAGCTGAGAAGCTTCTGGTTTCAGAGGAGAAGATTTTCAAAGTTTTACTATATGTTTCTATTGAAAACAAGGCACCCCTGGGGCGGGGTCAATTTTGACCCCAGGGGCATAATTTATATAACTTTTGTAGAGGACCTGAATATGATGCTATGTGCCAAAGATGAAAGTTGAGATCCCTGTAGATTCAGAGGAGAAGATTTTTAAAGGTTCAAATTGTTGACGACGGACGACGAACGACGGACGACGCACGCCGACGGACAACGGGCAATCACAATAGCTCACCCTGAGCACTTTGTGCTCTGGTGAGCTAAAAAGAAGAACACCTTCAAATCCCGGTTGAATTTACAAGTCTCGATATCTTAAACCTTCAAGCTAGACATTTGTAAAGCTGTTCATTACCAATTATGCTTAAATACAACCAATAACAGCTTGTAGGTATCCAGATATCCGATCTCCCTTCTCTATCTGTAAAGCTGAATATCTTAACCCTTCCTCCATAAATACGCCTTTTATGCCTCTGTCAAAATCACCTGTTGAAACCATTGTGATAAATAGAGCATTTGCTCCTATTGGAGCAAATGCTCTATTTATCACAATTGTTTCAAAATTAATACAAAAGTTCTAAAATTTTCCTTTTCTCTAGTTAATGCTCCTTTTTGGTAGAATTATTCAAAGTGGTTGGATCTAAAAATAGCCTATGGAGTAATGGGTTAAATTGACCACATTCTTATATACACATGTAGAATATCTTAACATAGAAGTAAATAGTGAAGTTCTTGATTAAACATGCTCCTGAAGGAGCAGTTTAAACTGGGTCTACACTTTATGCCTATGTTTGTGTTTGGCCCAAGTTTGACTGTCTGAACCTTTTAGGTTAATCTGGGTAAAACAAAAATGATTGTTGAAAACATGGGCATAACTTTTTTAATTTACAATTCCATTTTCTTAACCCTTTACCTGATGTAGAAAATAATATTGGCATTAAAATTAACCCTTTCCCTCATAAAACCAAACACCTTTTCATGCATTTGCAAACAGATTTGACCCAGATCAGGCAGCTCTGTTTGCTTTTAACATGATAAATATCTGATTCTTGTTTTTATCAAAGCAAAAAAACATTTCCTTGAAAAGTTGACACTATTAATGTTCAGTTTATAAAAAAGTTATGAGGTCATTATTTCTTAACCCTTTCCTCCATAAATACACCTTTCTACACCTCTGTAAAAGTTACTTTATGAAACCATTGTGATAAATAGAGCATTTGCTCCTACAGGAGCAAATGCTCTATTTATCACAATGGTTTCTCTAGTTAATGCTCCTTTTCGGTAGATTTATTCAAAGTGGTTGGATCTAAAAATAGTATATGGAGGAAAGGGTTAAATAGCAGACTATTTATTAGAGTATATGGACACAGGATATTTAGGCCATGAAACAAAATGTAGAATTAGATCTATACATCCCAGAATCAAACAGAGCAGACCATGTGTCTACTTTGTTTGCAAAGGCATCAAAAGGTGTCTCTACTAGGTAAAGAGTTTATCTAAATGAATAGTTTGAAGAACTAATCACATATTCGGCTAAATTTGCTAAACCTTAACCCTTTCCCTCATACACTATTTTTACACCAACTCTGTTTGATTAAATCTACCAAAAAGAAAAGGATTTTTTTTTTAGAATTGTGTAGTTCTGAAAGAATTGTGATAGAGCTTTTGCTCCATAGAAGAAAATGCTCTATTTATCACAATGGTTTCATAAAGTGACTTTTAAAAAGGCATCAATATGAGAGAATAGGTTAAGGATTATTTTCAAATCATTTACAAATCAATGTTGAACGATGAACTTGAACAAAGCAATTATACAGCACTGATAAAATGATATGGTTGTATGAGAAAAGATATATCTACAGAAATACCAGGTATTTGACATAAACTTTTCAATGTAGTCATAAAACAAGAGCTGCGTGCAGCGCAAAAGCTCGTCTGATTTGGTGCTTGTCCAGCTAAATTAAAAAAAATTTAAAACAATAAAGGGTCATAACTCGAAAATTTTGTAATCAAGAATTATGGTTCTTGTGTAGGGGCCTTCCCCTCAATGAGATCTACTAACCTATGAAGTTTCATGTTGATATTTCTTATACTTTTCCAGTGATGATTTACATTAAAGGACTATGACCCAGTGATCACAATAGCTCGACTTTTCTTCGAAACAGACAAGCTAAAAATCAACAAATCAGACTTGATAAATTTGCTTTGATTTTTTGTGATAAATTCAGAAGCACAGATAAGACGCATACATTAATCTATTACCTGATAGAAACATCTGTAAACAGCTTTGCAAACACAACTGACCCAGATCAGATGGCTCTTGTGGAAGCTGTCTGATCAGGATCTGCTCTGTTTGCTTATGGGATAATATGGACCTGATTCTACAGTTCTACACAACAGGCCAAATATCCCATGTTCATATGCAATTATTAAAATCAGCTAATAGATATTCATGATAGTATCATTTCTTACATTGATAATAATTAGGTATAAAGGATTAAACATTTTCTGAAGAATATCTTCTTTATTTCTCCATCAAATCCTATGCTGTGACCTATCTTAAACCCTTTCCTTCATATAAACATGTTTTCACGCATTTGCAAACAGAGAAGACCCAGATCAGACAGCTCCTATAGGAGCCGTCTGATCAGGGCCTGCTCTGTTTGCTAATGGAATTTGATTGATCAGTTTCTTTACTTTCTACAATGGCTACAATGTTCCATCTACAACTATTTTGTCCATGAATATTCAGTACAATGTAGGTATCAGAAAAGGTTAAGACCCCAAATTGTACCTCTTTTTGGTAGTTGCAGGAGGGGGTTTAATGTATGCTATTTTTCTTTTTATCTATGGCTTCTTAAATTATAATAAAGCATCTATTATTGTTTCTACATAGGGAAAAACTGATACTTTCCTTTTTGAACAAGCAAACGTACCAGACTAAATGATATACATGTACTGGTATGTATAGACATAAATAACAAACCGACAACAAAAGAACAGTGTAATATGCATACTTGAAAGAAAAAAATATGTAGAAAATAAAAAAGACAGCAAAAATATACAGAAAATAAAAAAAAGATGAGTATGATATGTGTTGTAACTTAATATACTCTGTATCCCATGTATGTACAGTAATCCAACTATCTGTTAACCCTTTCCCTGTTCTATATTTATTCCGAATTTCAATACCTACTGAATATTCATGGACAAAATAGTTATAAAGAAATATGGAAGTTGGAACATTATAGACATTTTAGAAAGTAAAGAAACAGATCTATTAGCAAACAGAGTAGACCCTGATCAGACGGCTCCTCTAGGAGCCGTCTGATCTGGGTCTACTCTGTTTGCAAATGCGTGAAAACACGTTTATATGAGGGAAAGGGTTAACAGTGCAATTGTTAGCTTTTAATTCTTACATTGCCTAATATTCAAAGCCAAATGACCCCTTTCCCTCATATCAACGCTTTTTCACACCTTTACAAACAGAGTTGACCCAGATCAGAGCCATCCGATCAGGGTCTATTTAATATAATTTTGTTTGCTTATGAAATTATAGAAGATCAGACTCTACTGTTTCAACAGATATAAAAAAATCCATGTGTACATCATTATAAAAATTCGGCATTTCTTTCATTCAGCATACAGCCATTTGTGTTATAGAAAATCAATATTTATTCAATAATTGACCACTTTTAACCCTTAAGCTCATGAATATTCATGTAAGAAATATTGACATCATGAATATTTATTACCTGAGTTTTTATAATAGTACAGGATGTTTTTTCCATGGCACAAACCGTAGAATCAGATCTATAAATTTTGTACCGAAAAAGAGCAGACCCTGATCAGAGCACTCCTACAGGAGCTATCTGATTTGGGTCTACTCTGTTTGCAAATGCGTAAAAAGGTGTATCTATGGAGTAAGGTGTTAAAGTGTTTTACTGTACATAACTAGAAAATTGTGTCCATAGGACACAGATGCCCCCTGGCGATATTGTCTCTATATCAAGCACTTTTCACTATATGTTATTTAGTCAAGAGAATTTCAAAGTCCCATAACTCTGGTAAAATTAGGCAGAGCAAAATTTCCTCCTGTGTATACTGCTTCATATCAACGTTGTTCATCAGTTAAAGTTTGAAGTAATTTCTCCCATTGATGGACACACAAGGTTTTTCCATTATATATTATATAGTGAAGAAAATTTCAAAGTAACAAAACTCTAATAAAAATAGTCGGAGAAAAAATTCACCATATCTACCATATCAACATTGTTCATCTGTGAAAGTTAAAGGTAAAGCCTTCCATTGGCGTATGAGAAGCTGGACACACAAAATTTGAGGGACACACAAATGGACAGACAAGAGCAATGCTACATGCCTCCCACCTTGTGATGGGCATTAAAATAACACATACAAGACAACATAAATATCACTTCTGAACCGTAGTGCATTTTACATAACGTCATACAGTCAATTTTTCAAGAGCTACAAGTGAAATACAACTTCAAACTCCTTGTACAGTAAAACCCCTCTAAAACGGAATTATAGCAGAGAAGAATTTAGATACTTTTAGGCAGGTGGCTGCTTAATGCAGGAAGAAAGTCATGACTTTCAACCTGCATTAAGCTGCTCTCTGTCTCCAAGACAGACATTTATACTAAATGTAACATTCAGTTTAGAGAGGTTTTACTGCATTTTGAATGTATGTCATGTAAAGCTGTATGATGAACTTGTTTAGCAGAATTTCAAAAAACATGGGCCTATCTCTATGCAAGCATGTATTCATAGACCAGATTGATATTCAGTATGTCTATATAAGATCTTTAAGAAATATCAAATTTGAAATAATTATTATTATCTGACTTACACAAGAACTATGGATACACTGCATACCATTTATTCTTCAATGGCAACTTGCAAAAAAAAACAAATAAATAATGCAAATCTTAAGTATCATCTGTACGCAATAAAGAAAGCATTAAATTCTGTATTGTAAATCCTTCAGTAAAAATCCATACGATTTCAATAAAAAGCTCAGCTTTAAATGACAAAAATGTATAAACACATATACTGCGAGCATATCCATCAAACTATATTTACAGACTATGTTCTACTCATTCTGTATATACCAGTGATTTATTAAACACTTTACCTCATGAATATTCATACAAGAAATAATGACATCATGAATATTAACTCTTTACCTCATAGATATGCCATTTAACCCTTTTCCTCATTTTCACGCATTTACAGAGTAGACCCAGATCAGATGGCTCCTATATGAGCCATCTGATCAGGGTCTGCTCTGTTTGCCAACGGAATTTGATAGATCTGTTTCCTTACTTTCGAAAATGGTGACAATGTTCCACCTTACATATTTCATTTTAACTATTTTGTCCATGAATATTCAGTAGGTATTGAAATAATTTGGAATAAACATAGAACAGGGAAAGGGTTGACATCTTTGCAAACAGAGAAGACCCGTATATCAGATCCTAAAGGAGTTATCTGCTCTGTTTGCTTATGGAATAATACAGATCTGATTCTACAATTTCTGCCTATGTGAAAAAATCCTATGTTCATTAACCATTATAAAAATTCAGGTAATTCATATCCATGCTGCCATTATTTCTTGTATGAATATTGATTAGGGAAGCCCAACTTGGCAGCAAGTCCTTGTTCTTCATTGTATACAGTCAGATGATGAGAAGTTTCCAGCCCTCAACTTCTTCTAAACTCCTGAATAAACTGCATCAATGAAGAAAAGGACCGTTCAACATCATAAACACGGTAGAACCAGAACGGTCAACACATTGAACATCTAGTTTCTAAACAGGATCTACACTGTTTTCACTCATTACAGTCATAAAAGTCCTTTTCTCCACGACACAGTGCAAATAAACAGGCTCAGTTTCACAAACAAGCCAATCTCTGTACAGTCATATTTAAATATAAACATAATATCCGATATCAAATACAACATGGACAAAATTACTCCCCTGTGTTAATGCATATTTATCTCCCTTTCTGTACATATATTATTTACACAGTAAGTATGTTTAATCCTTTACTTCATTAATATTCATGCTAAGCTCCACCTTCCACTTTGAATATTCATTGATGTAAGTTTCGTAACAAAACATACATGAAATTTTATTGCCAATTAACTTTATTTCACCAGTAGGAGCTGTCTGATTAGGGTCTGCTTTGTCAAATTGATTTATGATATGGGTTCGTCTTCTGTAACATATCAGCAAACAGAGCAGACCCTGATCAGACAACTAGTGCAGAAGCAGTCTGATCTGGGTCTACTCTGTTTACAAAGGCATAAAAATGTGATTATGGAGTAAAGGGATAAATACACTCAATATCAAGTTCTCATTCATATCACTGATTAACTCAAGCAAACTTTGTGTTGTACTTTATTTCACATCTGTCCTCTTGCTTAGTGAGCAAATTTTATTCTGCAAACTTAATGTCTGCTTAACCCTTTCCCTCATATAAACACCTTTTCATGCCTTTGCAAATAGAGTACATCTAGATCAGAAAGCCCCTGTAGGAGCTGTCTAATCAGGGTCTGCTCTGTTTGCTTATGAAACTATTATAGATCTGACTCTACAGTTTTTACCAATACTAACTATTCTTGTGTAATATGCCATTATAAAGAATTAGCTAATAAATCTTCATCATGTCATTGTTTCTTACACAAATATTAAACAGGGAAAGGGTTCAAGGCAATAATGCAGTTTGATGCTGCAAAATTACTCAATAAATTATATTCAATAATGAATAAGCATGCTAAAACATTACTGTTACCTCTTTAAAGTTGGCTTTAAATCTGGCTGTTAACTAGCTCATGACTTATATAATCAACTGCCAGTTTTCCTACAGACCTTTCCATGCTTGAACTTATGGCCAAGATACAATGCAAACATCAATATACAGTAGAACTTCTGTATCTCGAACTTAGTTTGATATATCAGAGGTTCGACTCATCTAATTTCTAATCTTTGATTTACTTTCAATTACATTTTACTTTCACTACTTTGGAGTACTTTCAACCTGCATCAAGCTGTCACATGTGTTTCTACGTATGTGTAGTGATACATTTCAGAATTCTGTATTGTAAATTTTGGAAAGACCAAACTTTTAGTTTGAGTTATCCTGAAGTTTGAGTTATCCGAGTTCGAGATATCGAGGTTCAATTGTATATGGTATATTATGAGAACTTCTTGTCGAAACAGTACTGTATTAGCATGCTTAGGTGTTTCATGAGTATATTTTATTCAGACATTTTGAAAATCAAACTCCAACACATGCCTTTAAATCTAAAAATTCAACAAACTTTACAGTAAAACCTCTCTACGACTACCAATTAAAAGAAGTCTTATCGGTAACTATCAGTTTACATTAAGCTTTAGTCTACCTCATGGATATTCTAGTAAAAAATAATGACATCATAAATATAAATTTCCTTCATATACAGTTAATCAATACCCCTAATGCCATTATATCTCACAAGAATATTCAGAAGATAAAGAGTTAAAGAGTTACAAAAATTCTGTTCTGCCCTAAAAATGCCAACCCTGACAATGCCAATAGCATTCTAATAATATGGTATAACATTCAGACCGATACAGTCGTTTGGAAGGGTTTACTGCAGTTTCCTTTCTCAGATCTGTTGTCCTGGAAACTGGTTTGTGTATCACAGCAAAATAGTCTTTCCTCCTCACTATCCATAGAAAAACTTTTGTGTTAGTATATTGGAATGGGTGTCACACCTCGCTTACGCTACATTAACTCAGCAGATCCTGAAATATATAAAAACACAAAAAGAGTTGTCAACTTGTCACAGTATGTGATTAACACTTTAATTCATAGATACGCCTTTTAGCACATTTCTGCCAGAGTAAAATTTCCTTTGTCCATAATAAAAATTCACCTAATTAATATTCATACGGTCATTATTTCTGACATTAATATTCATGGCATAAAGAATTAACGTATTTTAAAAACTGACGTAGCATGTGCCTAACTGACATATGTCATGCATGTGATAACTACCGGATTGTGCGGGAGACTACCGGATTTGAGCCCAACTCCCGCAAGTCCCGGCCGGGAGACAAAATCTCCCGATTTCTGAATAAAAATGATTTTTATTTTTTCCCACCCCATTTTCTATCATTTTTTTTTACATAAGCGCTTGCCAGACGCCTCAAAGAACCAGTGTTGTTGACTTATTTACTGCCCTGTTTATCATGGCAGGCACAGCGCCGTGTCCCTTTTGCAGTACCTCGCCATGTTGCCCCTTATCAAAGACCACCGCAGCATGCCCTAAATACCATGCTGAGTAATTGTGACCCCCAGTAAAAGGGATTAAATGGTCAGCATGGTGTGTTATTTACCTTGGCATGTGTGTATTCCGTAACAGAAACAATCGTGTATGAATATGTCTCTGGTGTATTACACTGTCGTCATTACATGTATGCTTTTTTCTTCACGGTCAGATTCTACTAAATTTCTGTTGAAGAAAATCTTATTTTCTCAAATTCTGAGACTAAACATCTAAATAGTTACTTTATTAAATTAATTTAGGAACTATAAGTTTATTTATAAATGTCCACATAGCATAGTTGTAATAAAAATGTGCTTTTATCAGAAAAAATGGAACTCGAAATTGGTTGCCTCAAACCACGGATTTTTCGAACGGTGAAATGTGTCATTTCATAGAGGCAAACACAAACATTGTTTTCCACAGACATTTGGTAATATATTCAAATAAAATTGTGAATGTATTGAGTATAGCATATAAGGATGTCAAATACACAAAAACTGAGAAGATGGGAAGCATTTTTCTAACAGAAAATGAAACTACAAAATGCAAAGACAGTGTACTAGTGTTTGGATAGTACCATATTTCGGACAGAAAGTGACAAATGTATTGTTACAAATTTCTGGATATATTGCATTACAAAAATAAATGAAAATAATAAAAACAATAATGTCAATAAATTATAATAATATAATATAAGAATGAGAATAATATAAATAATGATAGTAAAAAGAATAATTATTTAATAATAAACACAAGTCTATCCATTGGTCAGAATGGAATGGAATAGAAAGAAATATTAATTAGAAGAGAGTATAATATGGTAATATATAATAGCATACAAAAGATAGAATAGAAAGGAATATTAATTAGAATAGATTATTATTTATATGGGCACAGAATAGATAATAGAATGGAATGAAACACAAAGGAACTAGAATAGATAAGAGGATGGGATGGAATGGATTAGAAAGGAATGGGAAATATAGTAGATGTGGATGGATGTAGAACAGAGAATAGTACAGACTATAATAAGGAATAGGATATAAATAGAATTAATACAAACTAAATTACACAGTTGTAATGTGCTAGATAGGCAAAAAAGTTCCAATGCTCTAGTAAATAAGATGGTTTGTCGCGCATAAAAGTGCCTTTATCATACCTCCCTTTCAACCAGGGGTAAAGGGGGGAGGGAGTGTTCTTTTCATATTTGCCCATTCAGAGACATATAAATATAGGTCTCTGACCTATTATACCAACAAATAACTCCAAAATTTTCCATCCGCGTAAATCTCCCTCTTTGACACCCAATCTCCCTCATTTGAAAAGCTAATCTCCCTCTTTGCCTCGAAAAAATTATCACATGTATGATATGTGCATCAGACTAGTGTTACACTTGTGCCTGATACAGCATGTATGTCGGGCATAAGACATGTGTCACTGTAAGTGATTAACATTTTACTCCATAGATATGCCTTTTGGCACCTTTGCATACAGATTAGACCCAGATCAGATGGCTTCTGTAAGAGCCATCTGATCAGGGTCTGCTTCGTTTGCTTTTGAAATAATAATGATCTGATTCTTTCATGATAAAACATATGCTTGTTCATAGTCCTATAGGAGCCGTCTGATCAGGGTCTGCTTTGTTTGTTTACGGCCATTTATAGATATGATTTAAGTTGTTTCTATAACAGTGAAAAAAATCCCATTCTCATGTTCCATTTTATTGATTCTGTGCAGGAATATTCATGAGGTGAAGAAATGATGACTTTTTGTAACATTGTCTCAACCAATTGTCATACTTACATCATCGGAATCATCATGGTAGGAAGTGAAGGGGTTTGTATCCTTCTGTCTGATATTGCCATTCTGAGAGGAGGCCTGCCTCCTGCTCGGTGGTAGAACCTTTGTCGTCAGCTCCTGTAATAGCGGCAACATGTCAGCACAGGAATGTACCAATTTTATCTCTATAGTTTTGGTTTCAAAGATCTAGAAATAATTACTGTTTGAAAGAACTATCAGGGAAAATTCCTCCCATTTTGACCAATACTGCATACAACATCAGCTAGTACTCACTTTTCTTAGAAATTTGAATGGAAACTGGGAAACTGGATCATACTGAGCTGCCAATATACACAATTACTCTAAGTGAAAACCATAACTATAAAGTTTGGTTAAAATCCGTCTAGAAGTTTAGGAGAAGTAGTGCAGACAAAATTGGGCATTCTGACAGACCGACTGAACATTTGCAAAACTTCTTAGAAGGGAGATGTAATAGCATCACTGCTATGTCAAATTGTCTTGCCCTTTGATAGTGGTGACACAATTAAATCAAACAAAAGTAACCCAAGGAACACGTGTATAAAGTACATGTACCAGCGCAATTGTGAAGAAGCGCCATTGTGAAGAAAAAAGTGTGATGGATAGACAGACAACGGAGAAGTGAATACATCAAGCTTTAACCATTTTAGGTCAAAATTAACCAACCACAATTATGTATGAAATACTTTGACCTGGAATTCTTATGCTTATATATTTAACATTTTATTTTTAAAATTAAAGGAGACTAAAAGAATTACTCTTCCTTACCTCTTCGTCAGAGTCTTGGTATCGGACAGCAGACGTGGCGAGCGCACTGTTAAGATCGTGATCCCACTCATCATTAGCCTCCGGACGTGGTGCTTCCTCGCCTGCATTAAGCAGTGAGTATCTGTACTCTACCGTACTGGAAGCACACAAAGTAAATCAACTCTTAACCCTACTCATTTAAGAAATAATGACATCAGGAATATTGATTTAGTAAACTGTTATACATGTAATGGCATATGAACTAAGGAAATTTTGGACACAACAAACATTGTAGAATCAGATCTATACTTTCATAAGCAGATAGAGCAGACCCTAATCAGACCGCTCCTGCAGGACTGTCTAATCTGGATCTGTTTAAGGTGTATCTATTGAATAAAGGATTTAACACTTTAGGTCCCATTATAAATATAAACCCTATACCTGATGAATAATTGAATATTCATGCAAGAAATATAATTATAATAATTATAATTAAAATAAATAATATCATCATGAACAGAGAATTTTTTTTACTATTAGATTTATGATATTTCATATGCAAACAGAACAGACCCTGATCAGATGGCTCCTACAGGAACTGTCTGATCTGGATCTACTCTGTTTGCAAAGGAGTGAAAATGTGCCACTATCAGGTAAAGCGTTAACTTTAGTCTAAATGCAGTATTAAGAATACCGTATATAAATTTAAGGAAATTCATTGCCATGGAAAACTCGATGAAAAGCTCTGTAACATTCAAGCATACAGAGCAGACACTGATCAGACAGCACCTACAGGAGCTGTCTGATCTGGGTCTACTCTGTTTGGAATCATATAGATCTGATCCTACAGCTTCTAAGTAAAAAATTCACTTAAATATTTACCCATTAAAAAAGCTGTTGATGGATATTCATGCATAAACGTTCATAAGGGAAAAGGGTTCATGATTAATTCTTTGGATACATCTACCGAAAAGGAGCATTAACTAGAGGAATGGAAATATTGGAATTGTGTAGTGTTGAAATCATTGTTATAGCATTCGATCCTATGCTCTATTTATCACAATGGTTTCAGAGAGTGACTTTTACAGAGGCGTCAATAAAAGGGAATGGGTTAAGCTTCCAATAAAGTTTTGACCTCATCTTACTAGCCATGACCAAACTTCCTACAAACTATGAAGACAGCACACCTAATACTTGTCAAGTTATTGAGCGGACAAGATTTTTGAGTTGAAGGTCACTTTGACCTTGACCTTTGACTGACTGACCTCAAAATCAATTGGGATCATCTACTAGCCATGACCAACCTTCCTACAAAGTATGAAGACAGCGCACACAATAGATGTCATGTTATTGAGCAGACAAAGATATGGCTAAAGGACGGACAGATGGACAGATGGACAAGTGTCATACCATAATACAACTGAAGTTACTCTAGGGTGTATAAAAATCCCTGTGTCCATGTGCTATTATAACACTTATAATTAATATTCCTGACAAAATTATTTCTTTTATGAATATTCATGGAATAAAGGGATAGTCAATTTCTTACATGAATCTAGTGACAATGATAATTAAAAGAAGCTTCGAACTTACTGCCTTCTCAGTAACAAGAATTTGCGAATGAAGTACACGCCCATGACAGCAGCTAAGAGGAGTATAGCCCCAACTATTATCAGAGCTAACACCTTGGCAGCCTTGCTTATTCCAAGTTTCTTCTGAAAAGAGTGAAGATAAAAGTGTCATCAGCAGTCAGTTGTATACGTCTGCCAATATTAACAAGAGAGCTATTATTGCCCTGATATCGCTCACCAGACAATCAGAGGAGAAGAATTTCAAAGTTTTCACTATGTTTCTATAGAAAACTAACCACCCCAGGGGCGGGCCTCATTTGACCCCAGGAAAATAATTCCTATAACTTCTGTAGAGGACTTCAAGATGATGCTATGTGCCAAATATGAAAGCTGAGAACCTTCCAGTTTCAGAAGAGAAGATTTTCAAAGTTTTCACAATATGTTTCTATATAAAACAAGGCACCCCTGGGGCATGGTCAATTTTGACCCCAGGGGCACACTTTGTATAACTTTTGTAGAAGACCTGAAGTTAATTCTATGCGCCAAATATGAAAACTGAGAACCTTCCAGTTTCAGGAGAATACTTTCATAGTTTTTCAAGGTTCAAATTGTTGACGACTGACGACGGACGATGCACACTGACGGACGACAGACATCAGGCAATCACAAAAGCTCACCCTGAGCACTTTGTGATCTGGTGAGCTAAAAATTCAGCTAATAAATATCCAAGATGTCATTATTTCTTACATGAATATTCAATAGGGAAAGTGTTAATGAAACCTTTTCAATACTATGGGCCAGTTTTTAACCCTTCCCTCCATAAATATGCCTTTCTACACCTCTGTAATAACCACTTCTTGAAACCATTGTGATAAATAGAGCATTTGCTCCTATAGGAGCAAATGATGCTCTATTTATCAAAATGGTTTCAAATTACACAAGTCTAAAATTTTACTTTTCTCTAGTACATGCTCCTTTTGGGTAGATTCATTCAAAGAGGTTGGGTCTAAAAATAGCCTATGGAGGAAAGGATTAATGACAAATGCCAACAGTTCAGATTCTGATGAGACACTGAGTAAATCAGAGCTTTATCAGGATTCCAACTTTTTGACACTCTAACACCAAAAGCTAGACTGATGTTCAATTTCAGTCTCAGACAGGTAACTAGATACTTATTGAGATATGGCTGCGGCAGGAATCAGCCTTCATTTCAAATATCATTGAAAGATTTACGACACTACCAGTATTATGAAACTTGCTACACTAAAACCTTGCTAGACCAAATTTTTAATATAGAAGAATTGAGAACTTTTTTAGGCTGGCGGCTGCTAAAGCCATTCCCTCATAAGCTATTTTAATCCAACCACTTTGAATAAATCTACCGAAAAGGAGCATTTTAGAAAAATAATTTGAGAATTTTGTAGTTTGAAACCATTGTGATAAATACAGCATTTGCTCCTATAGGAGCAAATACTCTATTTATCACAATGGTTTCAACAGGTGACTTGACAGAGGCGTAGAAAGGCGTATTTATGGAGGAAAGGGTTAAGACATGCAGAATGCTTCTGGAGGAGTTTTCTGCATGACTTTCACCCTGCTTTAACCCTTAAGTGCAGGAAACGAGTCACTAATGCCCTTGCTAACAATACAGACTCAAATCAGATGGCTCCTAGAGGAGGTCTGCATTGTGTGTCATGTTACAAATCCTTGAATATTCATGGTAAAGCTTGACCTGTCTGAATTTGGGAACAGTCCATTTGAAACTTCAGCATTGGAAGGGCTAAGCTGCAATCTGTCATAAAATCTGATAATGGTACTTAATTGAGTGTTTGAATAAGCAAGATTTTACTGAGACAAAGTTTTACATTCAATTTACCTCCATTTCATGTTCGTCAAATTCGTCAAATTCAACATCTACCTTCGACGTTTCATCACAACTTTGAGATAGTACTATCTTCTTTGAATTTGGAATAAATCCTCCACTGCATTTGTCACCGGAAATCTTGCGATATCTGTAACAAAGACCCTTTTGTAATTACATGTATGAAATGAGTTCCTTAAGAATATATCACCATGGCAGATACTGTAGAATCATTTTAATATTTCACCAAGGCAGAAACTGTAGAATCATATCTTTATTATTCAATAATCAGACAGAGCTGAACCTGATCAGAGGGATCCTATAGGCAGCCATCTGATCTGGGTCTACTCTGTTTGCAATGGCGACAAAAGCTGTCTATATGAGGGAAAGGGTTAATCAATGTATGTTATCCTTTTCCCTCTAAATATTCAGACATCCCATCACCTTTCTTTTTACAGTTTATTAACCCTTTCTATGTTTATTCCAAACTTCGATACCTACTGAATATTCATGGACAAAATAGTTATACAGTAAAACCTGTGTTAAGCGCCAGTCAAGGGAAGCGGCCAAATTGACCGCTTAAGCGAGGTGACCACTTAATCGAGGGGTGGATATTTTGGGATATTTTTCTGTTTGGCCAGACAAACGCAAAATATATCTACATGAACTTTAATGCCTTATCCAAAACATTATGTATTTTATCCTTGTAAATACAGGTAAAATACAACATGTACTGTAAATTGCATGCACAAAAGAAAAAAATAAACATCAGGCAGAATCATTCGACACATCCGGAAATACAAATGTACATGTCTACACTTCACTCGATTCTCTAACGTGAGGAACTTACATTTGGAAAAGGCGTGAATATTTTGTTTTGATGTTATCTCTTTTGATTCGGTAACGTGCAGACAAACTTCTCAACACCCCCATATTTGCATATTAACATGTAAAGGAGTTGAAAGGATTACCAGGCCATCGATTATAATCTTGCCTTAAGGCCAAGGTCAACGCTTGGTTTATTTCGTTCACTTCCGACATAACGAAAAACACCGAGGCGGCCAATCTATGCACTTTCTCGACACAACGGAACTTTCCGAAGCGGTCACGATATTTCGATCGGTGATTTCCGTAATGTCGGAAAGTTACGATGCGTAGTCACCATTTTGACATGTGTCAACAGTTGGCTGTGTATTGGGTTTTCACACATTTCAATCTGGCCGCCAGGCTGTCTGCTGGCCGTCTAATGGGGTCGAAATAATATAGGGTTTGGGGTGAAATATGGTGACCGCTGGCCGCGGAAGGAAGGTGACCGTCTAAAGCAGGTGCATTATAGACTGATTTGCGTCGGGAGGATTTCAAACTGACCGTTCAGACGAGGTGACCATTCATTTAAGGTGACCGTTAGGTCAAGTTTTACTGTATATAAATAACGAAATATGGAAGATGGATTATTGCAGCCATCTTAGCAACTAAAGAAACTGATCTATCAAAAGTCTATTAGCAAATGGAGCAGACCGTGATCAGACAGCTCCTATAAGAGCCATCTGATCTGGATCTACGCTGTTTGCCAATGTGCGAAAACACATTTATATGAAGGAAAGGGTTAACCCTTTACTTCATAACTATTCATATAAGAAATAATGACATCAAGAATATTTATAAGCTGATTTTTCATAATGGCATATGTACACAGAATATTTTGGTAATGGTAGGAAACTTATCTATTTCATAAGCAAACAGTGCAGACTCTGATCAGATGGCTCCAACAGGAGGGAAAGGGTCAAACATAATAATGACATCAAGAATATTTATAAGCTAATTTTTTATAATAGCATATCTACACAGAATATTTTGGTAATACACGTAGTAGGAAACTGCGAAGTAAGATCTTTTTCATAAGCAAACAGTGCAGACTCTGATCAGATGGCTCCTACAGGAGTCATCTGATATGGGTCTATTCTGTTTGTAAAGCATATTTCTGAGTGAAAGGGTTAATTGCATATCGTAACACATAATGACTATCCATCATATTACATTTCATAGCTCTATGTCAAAACCTTTTGGAAGGATGCACAATACAGCAGAAGCGTGATGGACAGACAAACAAATGGACAGACACAGTCATTCCAACAAGAGTAGATCAAAACATCCTTCCCCCAAAGCACAGGCATAAAAACTTGAATTATTGATCTTAAGTCCATCTAGTTAATGAAAACTATTGCAAGTTGCTCACCCCTCTGAGATTTCTTTCTCCTCATGCCCTCTCAGGCATATCTCTATATACTCTCCTGTGAATTCTGGAATTTCTATACACTTTTCACTGCCTCCTGGTCTGAAGTAGCCATAATCACTGAAAAGAATGTAAAAGCAAGTCTACATACAATATTTAAATACAACCTGTGTACTGCCCCAGATCTGAAGTAGCCATAATCACTGAAAAGAGGGTAAACGTAAGTCTAAATGCAAGATTTAAGTATAATTTGTATACTGGACCCTGGTCTGAAGTAGCCATAACCACTTTTTCAAGATTTAAGTACCATGCCATTGCAAACATAGTAGACCAAGATCAGATGGCTTGTGTAAGAGCTGTCTGATCAGGGTCTGCTCTGTTTGCTTATGAAGTTACTACAGATTCTACCAATACCAAACAAGAGTGTGTTTGTGAAACATTTATGACCCCAACCTTTGACCCTGAAGGATGACCTTGACCTTTGATCCACGGACCAGGGAGTTGAACGCGACACATCGTCTTTGTGTGGTGAACATTTGTGCCAGGTTATTTTGAAATCCATTCACAAATGAAAAAGTTACGAACCCCAAAATGTCAAAGTCATTGTGTCAGGATACATAGAAATAATACAAACTAGGGATGGCAACGAATACCAAAATCACCATCCGAATATTCGAAACCCAACTATTCGAATATCCGAATATATTCGTTTGATTTTTATCTGATGCATGATGAACATTATGTACAATCAGACTCCGTCCACCCATAATTTCACGAAGTCGTTACAAGTCAGAGTAATAATAATTTGAGTGACCTACATACCTAGATTTGCTTATCATGTAGAAACTGTTTTCCCTACAAAACCTTGTCCTATAAAATATATCATTTGAGGGTTGGGACATGTTTATCAATGCAGAGAAGTGAAAGTAAACATTGTGCATCGATCTGACTTCCGGTCTAGCTAAAACACGGACGTGTTTGCTAAGTCAGCACTTCAGTATATGGGTAAATTCAAATGACATTTTCAGTATTTTAAATTTAATAGCATTTGATTTGAAATCTCATAGAGCTGAGTGGAACAATTCAGGTCATATGAAAATGTTTACCAGAGCCATTATGCAGGCTGTTAGAAACACACACGCCTGATCAATGGGTGGGGGAATATTCTGATCAGTTGAGTTTGTAGTTAGCCAGGTGGGTTGATATTTTTCACACCTTACACAAGGGGTAATTATAATGGACCGATAAGCAGTAGAGATTGTCGATGAGTATTTACACATAACCAATCTGTCTATTATGACCCTTAACATCAATTAAACAGGACCACCTGTGGATAAAAAGAGCATCGCTCAAACTGACACTTGGGTTGCTTGCGCAACTACTGTACCCCTAACTGCGTAAGTGTCACGGTGCAATTAACACGACCTGTCTAGTTGGCTTATCAAATAGCGATTTTTAAGGACTGGAGAAAATTATGCACTACAATTTCAATTCATTTATTTTTTTTAGTATTATTTTTTTTTTGCTATTCGAATAGCCACATGACATTCGGATATCCGTTTGGTATCCGAATATTCGAATATCCGAATAACCGTTGCCATCCCTAATACAAACACACAACAAATCAGTGCATAAGAACAAACATGACAATAACTGCATTACACGCAATATTCATATATAGGTGCGTCATATAGGTCTAAACAGTGTGCCTAATACACAACACTGTTTATCATTAAATTTATCAACATGGATCTGAATAAATTTAAGTTTTTACTAATGCTTTCGATATATTGTCAAGATACAAGTGTTTAGCATTTGTGAAAACTACTGCTTTGATACAAAATAATCATATCAATCAAAATTTATTGAACAGTGTCAATACCTGCATGCGTGTGAATAATTGCAGTCATTAACACAGTTTACTTGTGTTTTTGCCGATAGAGGTGCGAAAATCTGTCGGCTGATCAGTGTTTGATGTCAAGTCAGCGTGTTGTCAATGATAGTAATTACAATTATCGGGGCTGTGCACCTATGACGAGTCAACGCGTTTAACGAGTCACCGTGTTTTGAGTCAGTGTGGATAGTTTACATAGGGATTAAGAAGGCAAGTTTTCAGGACCATTAACGAGTGCCGAGTCAGGCCATAACATCGTGTCGATGCATGTCGACTCATTGTAATTTTACTGTATTTGTTATTTGAGTCGCTCTTATGAAGATTGTCAATTTGAAATTTAATATATCGAAGAATGCCACTGTGATACAAAAAAACCATTTTCATCTGTACTTATAATTTTTTGTTGTACAACAAAATCTTATCAACCTATGTTGAATAGTTATGATACCAAAATGTGAGTTTATTAAACACTAATACATCAGCAAAATTTCGATATTAAGTGCATGAAAGTTTTGTCTTTAACAGTGTTTTATAATAAGATTTCTTGCAATGTAGTTCTTTTCAGCATATAAGCAAATGATCTGTAATTTTTAGACATTTTTAAAACACATTGTAAGTAGAGACTATTATTTTAAGACTTACCAATCATAGTCATCAATGGTACACGGGCAGACTTTGGTCAGTGTAGTGTTCTCATGGTCATAGCCGTTGTAACACCTGAAATTAACAACAAATATCACCAAATATACCTATCTCGGAACAAAGCACAGCTGGCTTCATACTTATTAAACTTTTTGCTAAACCCATTGCTTTTCAGACCCAACTTTTTTCAATAAATCTACTGTAAAGGAGCATTCATTAGCAGAAAGGAAATGCTTTAGAATTGTGCAGTTTTGTAACCACTGTTTATAAATAGAGCATTGGCTCCTATGGATCAAATGCTCCATTCATAACAGTAGTTTAAAAAGTGACTTTTACAGAGGCATCAAAAGGCGTCAATATGAGGGAATGGGTTAAGTCTGAATTAATTCTTAACCCTTTCCCTCATATTGACAACTTTTGACGACTCCGTAAAAGTCACTTTGTGAAACTATTGTGATAAATAGAGCATTTGCTCCTATAGGAGCAAATGCTCTATTTATCACAATATTTTCAAGCTAAACAAATCTAAAATTTTCCTTTTCTCTAGTTAATGCTCCTTTTCGGTAGATTTATTATAAGAGGTCATATCTAAAAATAGCCTATGAGGTAATGGGTTAAGCATCAGAATGATAACAATGGCTATATTTTGAGTTTAATACAAAATAAGACTGATTAGATCCTTCACAATGAGCTCAGTCTCAAACTGCTAACATCTGTTTAATGTGTTTTCTCCATGTTCACACTTTCATAGATTAAAGGTGTATTTTAAATACATGTACTAAAATCAACACTTCTTCAATAAATCCTATGTTGTGACCACTCTTTAGAATCACCTCTTCAAAACGATTCTAAACAGTGATCACAACATAGGATCTAGGGGAAAAATGTTGATTTTAGTATTTGAATACACATCTTGATCTAAAGGCCATCAATAGATAAAGGAGCTATTCTAGAAAATGTTTCGATTTGCTCCCATCTTCTTGCTCTCAGCATGAACTTGCCTCTTGCTAAAGCAGCTTTGTTTTAACCCTTTCCTCCATAGGCTATTTTTAGACCCAACCTCTTTGAATGAATCTACCCAAAAGGAGCATTTACTAGAGAAAAGTAAAATCTTAGAATTTTGTAGCTTGAAACCATGGTGATAAATGGAGCATTTGCTCCTACAGGATCAAATGCTCTATTTATCACAATGGTTTCAAGAAGTGGTTATTACAGAGGCGTAGAAAGGCATATTTATGGAGGAAAGGGTTAACAGTTTGAATGCTGAATTTTCATTGTGGAATAGTCCATCACTGTTTATTGGTAGAGTTGATACAGTATGAAAGGGTAAAATCGGAGAAGTCCTGCATTCAAAAAAGCATAGACGCAAACAGAGTAGAGCCTGATCAGACAATGGCTACAGGAGTTGTTTAGTCTGGGTCTACTCTGCTTGTAAAAGGAATAAATTATTAGTGCTGCAGATTTTATAAAACAAAGCATACTGGATATCTTTGTTTTTTTACCATGAATCTTTCTTCAGTCGTAGGAATGTGCGTTTCTGGCCAAGCAGACAGCCTTGGACATCTGGTCTCTTGTCTGAGCCATACACAGCATGCTCCAGCCATGGCTCGTAATCATCATTCCCACCTGAAACAACCAAAACCTATAGTAAAACCCATTTGACCCTTTACCTGTTCAATATTCATGTAAGAAATAAAGATATCATGAATATTTATAATCTGAAAATTTTTATCTGAAAATTTCAAGTAAATATTTTGCTTTGACAAAAAACTGTAGAATCATATCTATATCATGTCATAAGCAAACACAGTTGACCCTGAAAAGATGGCTCCTACAAAAGCAATCTGATCTGGGTCTACCCTGCAAAGTGTTTCTATGAAGGAAAGGGTTAACCTACCACAGCTGTTATAACCCTTACCCAACACAGGCATCCTTGACGCCTAAGCAAACAGAGTTAACCATGATTAGATGGCTCCCCTGTGAGCCATCTGATCAGGGTCTACTTTGTTTACTTATTGAATAACAAAGACCTGATTCTACAGCTTCTGCCAGTGACAAACTTCCTGTGTTCATATACTATGATAAAAATACACAATGTCAGCATGTTTTACATGAATATTCATGCAGTAAAGGGTTCATATTCAAAACCATAGGTATAACTGTGTATTCCATTTCTACACCAAACTCCATGTTGAGACCACCCTTTAGAATAGTTTCTTCAAGATGATTCTAAACAGTGGTCACAGCACAGGGTTCTAACTCTTCACTCCATATACATGTTTACGTGTTTTTAAACCTTTGCAAATAGAGTAGACCAAAATCCTGTAGGAGTTGTCTGATCAGGTTCTGCTCTATTTGCTTATGGAAAAATATGTATACATGTATATCTAATTCTACAGTTTTTGCAAATGCAAAATATTCTCCAGTTTATATGCAACTATTGAATTAATATTCATAAAGTTCTTAAGAAAAGTGTTTAATTTACACACTTTCCTCTAGACCACAGCCCTAGCTGTATTTTGAAAATTCAAGTAAATACACAGAATGAATCCACTAGCTTACATTGTCTGCTTATGACATCCTTGAAGTCAATGACATGGACTTCCCACTTCCGTGTTTCAGATACATAGCCCCAGAGCATGAATACTGAACTTCTACCCTCTGGCTCCGTCAATAAACCTGTAAAAAAGAAACAATGTAAAACATTGCTACAACAAATACACAAGAGTGTTGGGAGGAACACATGTGTCACCTTCTCGCAGTATTGCATGCAGTGATGAACCTTATTTACATCAATGGTCCTCAATGTGAGGAAGACACATGTGAAATTTGAAAGCTCTATAACGATTAGTTTAGAAATGACAGCCAAAAAAAGAAAGTGTGACGGACGGACGGACAGACAGACAGACAGACAGACAGACAGACAGACAGACAGACAGACAGACAGACAGACAGACGGCGGAAAAGTGATCCCTAAGTGACACACTGCCTCTCTGCAGGTGACACAAAAAGAGGTCTATTTCTGGGTTTTTACTTGTTCAATATTCATGTAAGAAATAATGAAAATAGAGGATCTTACATGAGTGTTCTTGATTATTGGATTTATTAAATGAGTCTTTTTAAAACGATAAAAAACGAGCTTTAGCGAGTTTTTTATCGTTTTAAAAAGACGAATTTAATAAATCCAATAATCATGAACACGAATGCAAGATCCTATTTATAACATAACACACACAAATGTTATTTGCAGCCAATATTTCAGCAGTAACGTGGATTGTTATAAATTCTCCTTACATATAGAAATGATGAATGAAAGGTGTTATTAGGTTCGCTAGGTAACTGGGACAAAGTAGGTCCAAATTTTCCAACTTTATTTTTTACTTACTGTCATATCAACCAGGATCTAATTCAGACCTCTCTGGTATTCAATTTAACTGTGATAGTTTATGATACAAAAACATACAGAAACACGTCAAAATAATTTTTGAGTTACAGTTTTGACATACATAGTTACAAACACGTCACATTATGACGTCATTGTACACAACATGTGTCTATATAAAGCACGCCATTTACATGAAGACCTACATACAGTCGCCAACACGTCCGACACTCACTGTCAATGGGATTCGAAATGCGCCTTCGTTTAGGTATATTAAGCCCTTCATTAGTGTTGTATGTATACACATGGACATGGACATTTCCACCGAGAAAAAAATCTCGATTCAAGTTCAGTGAAAATGTTTGAAATGGACAAAAGATTCAGTACGAACTGCTGCATAAAATGTGTTGGAACAGGAGGAAGATTTTCGCGATCAGCTGAGTTGGTGGGTATAGCATATTTGAAATATGTTTGTGCTGTGCTGGATTCAGATGACTATTGTTGTTGATTGATGAGATATTTGTATGAGTAGAAATCTGCATAAACAAAAGGACATACGGTGAAGAAAATGCAAAGTTGAGGAGGCATTTTAAATGCAGAATGGATTGTATGGGTCAGAGTAGCTGGTAGGTCTTTTTTGGCATATATTTTGTATATGATTCCTGACAGCGATTACAATTTGTATTATTTTATCGAAATTAAGGCGCAAGTGCCAACAATCCTTTGCCATCTATCGTGACTCAATCGTGGACAGGTAGGTCGACCACCGTCCGCCAGTTTGTTTGTTTTGACAGCGCGTATGAATCGTTCGAATGTCATTCGGTCGTTCGAATGTTATTCACTAGTGATTATATGCCCATGATTATCAAAAAATAAATGATAGTGTTACGTCACGCTGAAGCCACGTGTTATGTTATAATCATGAATAATTAAAGAACTTTAGTGAGCAAGCTCACATAGTTTGACACATACCTCACGCCGCCACAATGTCAGAGAAAACAAGATATGTTTGTGAAACACAAAGCCCCCCTATTTGACCTTTGATCTTGATGTATGACCTAGACCTTAATAAGTTGCACATGCATACACAATTATCGCCAATGTTAAAGTTGGACACAAACCAACAAACCAACAGACAGAGCAAAAACAATATGCCCAATTAAAAGAATTAAAACAAATTTCAGTTTGAATATCTGATCTGTGCAGATAAATTTTCATAGTTAAAAGCAGCCTTTAGAGAAGATTCCATTTTTCTGAGTATTCTGTTTAGAGGGGTTCTGCTGTTTCTGTAAAACTGCAATCAAATTGTCAAACAGTTTGGATCTTGATGAGATGTCGAGTTTCTAGATATCATCAGGATCCAAACTGTTTGCAAAGGTTATTATGAATTTGCCATTAGCATACAGGGAGTTAATGGGTCGATGTGTTAGCAGTGTCCCTCCCTCCTACTGTCTCAGCCTGCTAAATAAAATTATTATCTACAGCAGTACCTGTCTTAACCCATTCCCACATAGGCTATTTTCAGACCCAACCTCTTTGAATCAATCTACCGAAAAGGAGCATTTACTAGAGAAAAGGAAAAATTTTACAATTGTGTAGTTTAGAAACCATTGAGATAAATAGAGGAGCAAATGCTCTATTTATCACAATGGTTTCAAGAAGTGACTATTACAGAGGCATAGAAAGGCGTATATATGGAGGAAAGGGTTAAGCGACCATCAAAAAGGGGTCTGATTATGGGTCTGTTAGGCAGATGGTATTAGTCTGTTAGGCTGATGGCAGCTTAATGCAGGTCAAAAGTAATGCAGAAAGCTCCAGGAGCTTTCAGCATTATTTTTTGCCATGCATTAAGCAACCACCTGCTTTGTAAGACTCCTCTGTTCAATAAATGAATAGTCACTTAAGACAGGTTCCACTATACACAGTAAAACCCCTGTAAACCAAACTTTAGTAAAGAAGAATTGTGAACGTTTTAGGTAGGTGGCTGCTCAAAGCCAGGTGAAAGAATTAACTGTCATCCTGCATTAAGCTACCACCTGTTTTAATGTAACATAATAACACTGAAATCTGCATGGTCCAATTGTTACTAATGTATACTAGAATCTCCTCACTCCCAAGTTTGCTGACAAAAGTTGCGTAGTATTTAACACTTTCCTTCATGTAATTTTTTTTCACGCATTGCAAACAGAGTAGACCCAGATCAGATGGCTCCTGTAGGAGCCGTCTGATCTGGGTCTGCTCTGTTTGCTCATGTAGAGAAAGAATAGAAATGATTTTACATTTTCTGCCAATGTAGAAAATTCTGTTATAATGCTTTAAAACAGTTTGGCTCATTAATATTCATGATGTCAATATTTCTTACAAGAATATTCAACAGAGAAAGGGTTAAAGGACTAAAAGAGAGGCACTATATTACCTGTCATTGTGAGATTCTTGTTTGTGAAGGTGTACTCATGCCAGCATCTGCCTTCATCCAGGGAAAACTTTACTATTTTTGGAAAAGGCTCAGTCCTAGCCACGGCAACCAAAAGCCCTCCATGATCCCCAATACCATAAAAATGAGGTCCAGTCAAACTCTGAAGAAAAACACACAGATTAATAATTATCTCTTTACCTGGGGAATATTCAAGTAAGAACTAACGGGTGATGACTGTATGAATATTAATTAGCTGACTTTTTATTTGGCCAGTGCAGAAAACTGTAGAATCAGATCTGTATCAGTACAGACCCTGATCAGATGGCTCCTAAAGGAACCGTCTCATCTAGGTCGACTGTTTGCACAGGAGTGGAAAGGCATTTCTAAGAGGTAAAGGAAACATATCTCTGGTACCAATATTCTATAACAGAGTTCAAAATCACCAGCTGGTAAAAAAATTAGAAGACATATGGGAGGTAACTCATGATGTAGTCATTCAAAAGTTACGGTCCTTATCATGCACTTGTTTACCCTTTTAACACTGAATTTTCAAATGGACTATTCCAAAATTAAAACAGGTCAAGCTTACCGTGTATATTCAGGGATTTTTTTAAAAAAAAAAAAGTGTAATATGACCAACAGTGCAGACCCTGATGATAAGGCTCCTCTCATCTGGGTCTACACTGTTTGGAAAGGACATAAGTGACTCGTTCCTGCAGAGAAGCACCATATCTGCATGTGTACCAAATTTGAGGATAACAGTATAGTAACAAATTAAGTGGACAAAACAGCATGACAAATAGATGGACTGACAGATGGGCAGAAAGACAGACAGATCAATGGATGATGGAGAAGTGATTCCAATTTAAAGAGTCATTATTAAAAAGCAGGTGACTTAAAAAGAATTTGCACTATGACTCTGATTCTCTCATTGAAGAAAAATACTTTTAGAACTAGTTTTCTTCAATGAGAGAATCAGAGTGCAAAACATTAACCGTTTACTCCATGAATATTCATGTAAGAAATAATGACATTATGAATATTAATTATATCAATTTGCATGATAGGACATGGACAAATGAATTGATGAATGATAGAGTGAGTCCTATCTATAATTTATCATTAGCAAACAGAGCAGAACCTGGTCAGACAGTTCCAGCATTCAAGGTTTTACCTGGGTTGGTTAGTATTTCATCTAGATCCAAACTTAAACAAGAGCTGTCCGCAGACAGCGTGCTCCACTTTCTTTAGTGCTGGATAGTGTAGTCGAAGTCTAAGTCAGAAAGGGGAGATAACTATAGCAAAATTAATTCTAGGGTTATCTGCCCTTGTAAATAGGTCCCCCTTGTAATAGCTAGCATGTATACCAAAGTTGAACCAAATATCTCGGACAGTTTCTGAGACATAGACCTGAACATAAAACTTAACCAACAATGAAAATTCTAAGTCGAAAAAGGGGCATAACTATAGCAAAATTAATTTTAGGGTTACCTACCTTTGTGAAATGGGTTCCCCTTGTGATAGTAAACATACATACCAAATATGATCCAAATATGTTTGATGGTTTCTGAGAAAAGGACCTTAACAAAAAGGTTAACCAACGCCGACGAGAGGGTCATGACAATAGCTCCACTTTTTGAAAAAGTGGAGCTAAAAACAACAACTTAGTACAAACTAACTCATATTTTTATACACAAGGTTCTTAATGATTTACCCGATAAAGACCCCCCCCCCCCCCCCCCCCCCCCCACACACACACACTTTTGAAGCCTTTCATAACAGAGCTCATTCAGCTCATAAACCCTTTACTCCATAAATACGCCTTTCTACATCTTTGCAAACTGAGTAAACCCAGATCAGACGGCTCCTATTGGAGCCATCTAATCAGGGTTTGCTCTGTATGCTTTATATGATATAATACAGATATGATTTTACAGTTTCAGCCATGGCCAAATAATCCTATAACCATGTGCTATTATAACAATTCATCTAATTAATATTCATGGTGTTATTATTTCTTATATGAATATTCATGGAGTAAAAGGTTAATATTTATAACTCCATTACTTCTTACAAAATATTCCTCAGGTATAGGAACTATTCGAACACACTATAGGACAATTCTTATCTAACAAAACTGCAGTATGGAACAACATACCAGCATCCAGGAGTAACCTCCATCATTCGACACATACACATCAGGATCTGTCTTCTGGAGGGCATCAGCTACATGGCCTGCAATATGTTTACACATTCTAAACACTTGAGAGTCTAACATAAATATTCTTAAACATTTCCCTGTTCAATATTCATATAAGAAATAATGACAACATGAATATTTATTTGCTGAATTTTATAATGTTGTATGAAGAAATGGATTAAACATGCTTGAAGCTGGAAACCAAGCAAACAAATTCTCCAACTTGTTTGCTCCGTTTCCAGCCAGCTTCTACATTTAGTAGAAACTGGAAACCAACCAAAAAATATTAGAAGTTCAAGGGCAGATACCGTATAACGGTGTGTTTTTTTACGCGCTGCTAATTTTTACTACCATGTCAGAATAGTAAAAAATAGATGCGTAAATTTTCGCTGTGTAAAATCGGCTACGAGTTACCAACTCGCCCTTATCCAATGTAAATGTACATCCGAGCCAATACGCGCTCTGTATGTATACACTTGAGTGACCACTGTTAAATAGGTACGCTAGTGTTACAGGTCTAGATAATTGCCTGTTTTTGTCAGTTGTGTAAAGTGAAATATGGCGTCGAGAAGTTTACTTGAATACTTAAAACCGAAACAAATTTATACCCTCTTTTTTTTTTTATATAAATTTAACAGAGTCTAGAGACTAATTTACTTGCAATTTGCATGTGCTGAATTTTTTTACTGAGTTCAATTTTTACTGGTCATCTAGATTTGTAAAAATTAAAATCATGTAAAATTGAAAACATGTGTTTTTTCCGTCAAATCCGTAAACTTTTACAGCAGTAAAAAAAACTGTTTTACTGAACTTCTGCAATGCCTGGCTATTAACACATGAAAATCTACTATTCATGGTTATTATGCATGCCAAATATAAATACCATAATTTTCAAATTGAAGGAGGGGTTTGCCACACCAGCTACCCCTGTTACAGGTTCAAATGGCAAAAACAATCAAATGTCAAGGGCAGATACGCCTGCAATGCCCTGTGCTAAACACTGAAATGTGGTCTTGCTGTTCTACTATTCATGGTTATTATGCATGCCAAATATAAATTCAAGAACTTTCAAATTGAAGGAGGAGATTGCGACACCAGCTACCCATGGAACATGCCAAAATGACAAAAAATACTCAAAGGGGAAAATACTTGAGCTAAACACATATAAATCGAATCTTGCACATCTACAGTAAAACTTATTTATAACGAACTCTGATAAAGCGAATTCCCGCTTATAGCGAACTAAATTTCGTTCCCCGGTCGATATCTTCATTAATTCTATACAGACTATAATGTTTAGTGCGAAGTTGGTTAGAGCGAATTTTCGCTTATGGCGAACTGATTTTCCAGTACCATTATTCACAAAACACTTTAAAATTCCTTCATTAAAGCGAAGTTTCACCTTGCTACTATCTTCAAGCACCTGTGTATTTCGCACGATTAACACCATGTCGCATAGGTGTTAAAACACACACTAGTGTTGGGGCGAACTGTTAAGCGATCCGTAAAGCATGTATTCTTCACGGTGGTAGGGTATAATTAAACACCGCTAGCCGCGGGGCATATATATATGCACTTAAAAGTACGGGTTATAGCTAAACATTGTTAAAATATGATGTTCGTTTTTTATTTTCAAAATAAATTCTTGAAGTCTTTTGGTTTTGTTATTCCCTCCCCGTTCGCATATTATTTCAGCATTTTCCGCTAAAAATAGAATCTACCGCTGACTCCGATGACGACACAGATCTATAAGGAATATTTGCCCATGCCCACATACGCGGAGTCTTTGTCCGCTATACCCAATTTGCATCGGACATTGGAGGAACGACCAAATGCTCCTCATTTTTTTTAAACACTGACATTTATGAAACAGTTATTTGGCAAGTTTCACTCATCAACGTGTGTTCAAAAGCAAATGACCGATTTCTTCCAGAAAGAGTAAGCTGTACGATGAATGATGTGCATTTTGGGAGTTTGATCGCTACGCATACATGTCTGAATTACGGTTTAATAAATATTGAACAGTCGTGTGTCAAAGTCATAATTTATAGCGAACTTCGTACTATCAATATAGCGAATAATGTTTATAGCGAAGTAAATCCTTCAGTCCCGTGGAATTCGTTATAACCGAGTTTTACTGTACTATTCTTTCAAATTGAAGGAGGTGTTTGTGACACCAACTTCCCATCTTCAAATGTGTACGGACAGACCGACTGCCTGGCTGACATGGCGATTCCAGTATACCACCTCAAAGTTTCTTTGCGAGGGTATAATAATCAACATACAAGAAGTCACTTTAGGTCTGACTCACCATGCACAAGAATAAGTCCAAATGCATTCTCCTCGGTCACCGGCGGCAATGCTTTGATATCGCGCTTCATGCTGTACATACCATGGATCTGCAAGTAGCAACCCTGAAACACAAAAAACATCTATTAACCCTTTATCCCATGAATATTCATGTTAGAAATAATGTATGTATTAATATTATCCCTTTACTCCATGAATATTAAAGTAAGAAATAATGACTTCTTGAATATTAATTAGCTTAATTGTTATAATAGCACATGGACACAAGAATGTTTGGCCATTGCAGAAACTGTAGAATCATATCTATATCATAAGCAAACAGAGCAGACCCCAATCAGACGGCTCCTACAGGAGCTTTCTGATCTGGGGCTACTCTGTTAGCAAAGGCGTATTTATGGAGTGCAAGGTTAATAAGCTTAATATTCATAATGGCATATGAACAAGAAAAGGTCTGGTCAAAACCATAGAATCAAATATATTTAATTCTATAATCAAATAGAACAGACTCTGATTAGATTGCTCTTACAGCACCTGTATAATCTGGGTCTACTCTATTTGCAAAGGTGCTAAAAGGCACTAATATGGAGTAAATGGACATACTCAAATAGACTAAATCCTGAACAGAGGGCTTCTTTGCATGCTAGCTGTGAAACGGTGATTACCTATGCAAACAGTTTGGATCCAGATGAGACGCCGTATACACTTTGACCATATGTTTGCAAAGAAATTTATTTTAACCCTTCGGTTGCTATTCGCGTCAATATACCTACCTGTAAATAGTGAAGACCCAGATGAGACAGCTCCTGCAGGAGATGTCTCATCAGGGTCTGCACTATTTACAAATTGATTGTGCAACCAGTGCATTCCACAGCAGTGATTTCACAGCGAAATACTTGTACACAGTGAAGATATATATAATTATACAACAGGGCATGGGTAAAAAAAGGAGAAATGTATTTTAAAAATCAGCAAGCGAAGGGTTAAGACAACAATTGTTGCAGACGAAAAATTACCTGGCATGCAAAGAGTTAAGTAAGGAGTTATCCCTCATTGGGGATTGAAAAGAAACAGAAGAAAAGCCTTCTTTGTGAATTGAAGAAAATGACAATTCTCTGATAGCTTATATGATAAAAGATAAAGAATTTGGCATATTCGTTTTACATTGAACCTTCAAAATGAATTTGGAAAATTAATGTGAAGCTGATTTCAGTATTTATTGCTATTAGAACATCAAATCTCAGCACAAAATCACCTTTGATTCATCCTTGCAAGCAACTCCTGGTGGTCTGGGAATCTTCTGCCATTCTGCACCCCTGTTATACGTGATCATTGTGTGGATGCTGTCATCAATGCCCATCTGGCTGGTGATATACACCCCTCTCATTGATTTCACTTTGTAGAAGTCATGAACTGTGCCAAAGTTAGGGTACAGATGGCGTTCTAATGACACAGTAAAAATAATGCCATCTCCAATGGATGTGTACAATGTTCCATGACCCGTGTCTGAAAAAAATCAGAGTAACAATTTTATTAGGTGTGACACAACATACAGGAGCTTGGCACAAAATAATAACCCTTTCCCTCATATAAACGCCTTTTCATGCATTTGTAAACAGAGTAGACCCAAATCAGATGGCTTCTACAGGAGCCCTCTGATAAGGGTCTGTTCTGTTTGCTTTTGACACAATATAGATCTGATTCTGCAGTTTTTGTCAAAGCAAATAAATTCCCTTGAAATAAAACAGATAAATATTCATGATGTCATTTTTTCTTACATGAATATTGAACAGGTAAAGGGTTTGGCACAATTTGGATCCAAATGAGACACTGTTTTTCATGAGGATCCAAACAGTCTGACATTGATTATTTTAACCCTTTCCCTCATACAAACACTATTGCAATCCTTTGCAAACAGAGTAGACCCAGATCTAATGATTCCATTATAAAATTCAGTTTAGCAATATTCATACATGCATTATTTCTCACATAAATATTCATGACGTAAAAAAGGATTTTTTTTACCATGGCAGACTGTAGAATCTACATGTACATGTATATTATTTCATACACAAACAAATCAGACCCTAATCAGATAGCTCTTACAAGTGCTGTCTGCTCTAGGTATATTTTATTTGTAAAGGTACTGTATCGAAAATGAGGAAAAGGGATAATGCAGGACAAAGTCATGCAAAACGCCTTCTGCATAACTTTCATCCTACACTATTAAAGTCTAAGCTACAACCTGGCTGTACAACCTGTAATTATGCCCAGGTGCGTAAAATTAAAACATTTTCAAGAATAACTTCTTTATTTCTCCACCAAACCCTTTGTTGTGACCACTTTTTAGAATCGTCTCGATGAGAAATGATGATTTTAGTACATGTACTTGCATACGCATGTTTATCTGTTGCTCAGTATGTGGCATGCCTATTTTGGATTGTCACTTCAGAAAGGTTCTACTGTATTTTTCTAGTTGTGAAGCTCATTTCAAACAACTCACCATCTTCATCGTCCACATGCATAAAAACCATGTTATCTTCTATGTCCATCACAGTGTAGAACTGAAATATATAAAGATGTAAACAATTGTCGATAAGATGCGTAAATGAATCTCAAGAGTTCAAGAATGGTCTGTTTAACCCATTCTCCCATAGGCTATTTTTAGTCCCAGCCTCTTTGAATAAATCTACCAAAAAGGAGCATTTACTAGAGAAAAGGAAAAGTGTAGAATTGTGTAGTTTTGAAACCTATTTTCAGTTAATCTGTATTTAGATTCATGTGGGTGTTTTCAATGACATTTAATAGAACTTGAGCTGGAAATTGAAAATAACGAATTATACCGTGCTACAGACATGTAACACCCCCCCCCCCCGCAAAAAAAACAACAAAAAAACCATCTTGTGTTTACCTGATCAGGTTTCATAGTTGGTATTTTGGCTTCCCTCCAGTTTTTGCCACCGTCAACAGAAAATTGCAGAAGACGTCGACTGCTCTATTAAAAAGTAAAATAAGACAAGATTGTACACGTAGTTATTTTTGGAAACTTTTAGTAAAACTTATGTCCTCCATTACTGTAAGTCCTGTGTAAGGTCAGTCTTCGTGATAGACAATTGGACTTGCTTTAATTGGATGTTTTACAACTTCACTTCAGTGGAGAATATTGAATTTTATATACTCTTCCTAACGCAAAACATTTGGGATCCTAACCTTTGAGCTCTATCATCATTGTCTTTAGTCAAATATCTTTTGAGAGAGGGTAGAATGGAACAGAATGCATTTGAACCCTTTCCTTCATAAAAATGCCTTTTCAAACCTTTGCAAACATAGTAGACCAAGATCAGATGGATCCTGTAGGAGCCATCTGATCAAGATCTGCTCAAATGCTTATGGAATAATATAGATCTGATCCTACAGTTTCTACCAATACAAACAATGTGTACATAAAATTATGCCATTATAGAAATTCAGCAAATAAATATTCATGATGTCATTATTTCTTACATGAATATTCAACAGGGAAAGGATTAAAAAATTGCAACAGTTATCCCTTTCCCTTTTCTATGTTTATTCCAAATTTCGATACTTACTGAACATTCATGGACAAAATAGTTACAAAGAAATATGGAAGGTAGAACATTGTAGACATTTTAGAAAGTAAAGAAACAGATCTATCAAATTCCATTAGCAAATAGAGCAGACCCTGATCTGGGTCTACTCTGTTTGCAAATGCATGAAAATACGTTTATATGACGGAAAGGGTTAAAAACCAAAATTGAAGAAAATTATTTAGCCCGCAAAGATTAACCCTTTCCTCCATAGGCTATTTTTAGACCCAATCTCTTTGAATGAATCTACCCAACAGGAGCATTTACTAGAGAAAAGTAAACTTTTAGAATTTTGTAATTTGAAACCATTGTGATAAATAGAGCATTTGCTCCTATAGGAGCAAATGCTCTATTTATCACAATGGTTTCAAGACGTGGTTATTACAGAGGCATAGAAAGGCATATTAATGTAAGTCATTACGATAAATTTAAACCTTCTCATTGTTTGACAATTTTTCAAAGTGGCGCCTAATGTCTGTGTTCGCTGGTCCTTCATCCATGTTTGTTGACAGTTTCGGATAACAGGTGTGAAAATCAAGGGTATACAGTAAAACCTCTCTATAATGGTCACTAAATTGTGTTAATTAGTTGGTATTTAGGGCAGGTAGTTGCTTAAAGCAAGGTGAAAGTAAAACAGAACGCTCCTATAGGAGCGTTCTGTTTTACTTTCACCTTGCTTTAAGCAGTCACCTGCCTTTGACACAAAATACTTGATGTAATTTAGTGGCCGTTATAGAGAGGTTTTACTGTACATTCATGTGGGACAATATATGACTTCGATTAATGCTGGGTTTTTGGAGATAATGCAAAAGGTTTAACATAGAAATAAGAAGGATGTATATCTGGACTGACGCCATGCGTCGACTAATGTCGGGGCTTCTGATAAGTGGTGGTTGGATAAACCAGACTCAACCGTATATATAATTCAATAAGCAAACAGAGCAGATCCTGATCAAACGAACTGAGCCATCTAATCAGGGTCTAACCTGTTTGAAAAGGCATGAACAGGTGTCTCTATCAGTTAATCCATTCCCTCATATTGACGACTCAATAAAAGTCACTTTGTGAAACCATTGTGATAAATACAGCATTTGCTCCCATAGGAGCAAATGCTTTTTTTTATCACAATGATTTCAAACTACAGAATACTAAAATTTCCTTTTCTCTAGTTAATGCTCCTTTACGGTAGAATTATTCAAAGAGGTTGTATCTAAAATAGTCTATGAGGTAATGGGTTAAAGGGTTAAACAGACCATTCAGACTTACAATGTCACCGGTCTCCTTCAAAACTGACGCATACAAGAACTTCCCATGTCGTTCAAACTTCACAACATCAGAACGGATGTTTGTCCAATTGCTTCCACCATCATCAGACTTCATCAGCGTGTAGGAATATTCTACATTGAAGACTGGAAAAAAAATGACAGTAACAAGGAACTTATTACTTATCTGCTGCTTGGTGCTGACCTTTTAAACACTATGGACCCATTAGTAATGACCTACCAAAACAGTTCTGATCCAATTAAGATGCCAAGTTTAACACTTTTTGAATAGATATGGAAGAAAAGCTTACTTTTAGAGTTATAGCAGATGACAATTATTGCAGATGAAGGTTACTTCATCTAATCTAATCTAATTAACCCTTTACTCCATGAATATTTATCTATGAAAAGAATTTTACCCATTTGCTCCCTGTTGATAATTATTCCATGTTTATATATTGGATTAGTCCATTTTTTTTCTAAGGGGTGCCTGGCCTAAATTTTCATATTGTTTTGTTTTATATTGAATTTCCTATCAGCAAACAGTGTAGACTCTGATCAGACGCCGCATTATGCGGCGTCTGATCAGAGTTGTTTGCCTACATCCCATATATGGGATCGTGGGAGCAAATGGGTTAAGTATCTTTGATATTTACTCAACAAACTCTATCTCACTGAAACTCATCAGAACCCCTCTGAGGCAATTCTAATGAGTAACAGCAAGATCGGATTTGGAAGAGAAATAAGAGATTTCTACAGACCAACCAACTGTTTGGATCTGGATTAAACACCGAGCAACTCAGCATCTCATCAGGATCTAAACTGTTTGGATCTGGATTAAACACCGAGTAACTCAGCATCTCATCAGGATCTAAACTGTTTGGCACTCTGCCATTCAGAATTGCAGAATTAGATGACAATTATTCAAAATGTAAGTGTTGACCGGTTGGGTAGGGTTGGTCAATACAAAAAACAAGAAACCGCCAATGTCGGTATGGCCGAATTGCCGATTAAAGTGATATAGATGAACAGTCAATCATTATACATTTCTGCATCAGCAGATGCTGAAGGCATAATAAATAGTTAAACATATTCCAATTGCATGTAATGAGGTCCTCATTATGACTCCACATGTTAAAAAGGTCAATCTAGAAATTCATTGAAGCATAAAAAACAAGAGATATTTGTAAAGCATGTATACCCCCAGACCCCCTGACCTTTGATCTAGTGACCTCAACTATAGAGGTCATCTACTGGTCATGACTAATCACTACAGCAACTTTGACGATCCTAAGCCAAACCACTAATCATTTATTGATCTGAAAACATTTCACAAGTTATGGTAATGGTGACCTTGACCTTTGACCTAGTGACCTCAACAACTATAGGGGTCATCTAGTGGTTACGGCCAACCACCACAGCAAGTTTGAAGATCCCCAACCAAACCATTGAGCAGTTATTAATCGGAAACCATTTCATCAGTTAAGGTCATGTGACCTTAATATTTGACCTAGTGACCTCAAAAACAATAGGGCTCATCTAGTTGTCATGACCAACCACCACAGTAAGTTTGAAGATCCTAAGTCAAACCCTTGAGCAGTTATTGATTGGAAACCATTTCACCTGTTAATGTCATGATGACCTTGACCTTTGACCTAGTGACCTAAAAACATTAGGGGTCATCTAGTGGTCATGACAAACCACCACAGCAAGTTTGAAGATCCTAAGCCAAACCCTTGAGCAGTTATTGATCGGAAACCATTTCACCAGTTAAGGTCATGGTGACCTTGACCTTAGACCTAGTGACCTCAAAAACAAAAGGGCTCATCTAGTTGTCATGACCAACCACCACAGCAAATTTGAAGATCCTAAGCCAAACCCTTGAGCAGTTATTGATCAGAAACATTTTACCAGTTACGGTCATGGTGACCTTGACCTTTGACCTAGTGACCTCAAAAACAATAGGAGTCATCCAGTGGTCATGACCAACTACCACAGCAAGTTTGAAGATTCTAGGCCAAACCCTTGAGCAGTTATTGATCGGAAACCATTTCACCAGTTAAGGTCATGGTGACCTTGGCCTTTGACCTAGTGACCTCAAAAACATTAGGGGTCATCTAGTGGTCATGACAAACCACCACAGCAAGTTTGAAGATCCTAAGCCAAACCCTTGAGCAGTTATTGATCGGAAACCATTTCACTAGTTAAGGTCATGGTGACCTTGACCTTTGACCTCAAAAACAAGAGGGTTCATCTAGTTGTCATGACCAACCACCACAGCAAATTTGAAGATCCTAAGCCAAACCCTTGAGCATTTATTGATCAAAAACCATTTTACTAGTTAAGGTCATGATGACCTTGACCTTTGACCTCAAAAACTATAGGGGTCATCTAGTGGTCATGACGAACCATCACAGCAAGTTTGAAGATCCCAAGCAAAACCCTTGAGCAGTTATTAATCGGAAACTTTTTCACCAGTTAAGGTCATTGTGACCTTGACCTTTGACCTAGTGACCTCAAAAACAATAGGGGTCATCCAGTTGTCATGACCAACCACCACAGCAAGTTTGAAGATTCTAGGCCAAGTCGTTTAATAGTTATCGATCGGAAACAAAAAGGTCAACCTGGAAATTCTCTAAGTCAATGAAGCGTAAAAACTAGGTCAAAAAAGGGTCATAATAACCTACTAACCTATGACATGTAATGTGACCCTCATTATGAACCCACATGCCAAGTTTGGTTACTGTAGGTGTTATACTTTGGCTATAACTAACACAAACAATAAGGTCAACCTGGAAATTCTCTAAGTCAATGAAGCGTAAAAACTAGGTCAAAAAGGGGTCATAGTAACCTGCTAACCTATGACATGTAATGGGACCCTCATTCTGAACCCACATGCCAAGTTTGGTTACTGTAGGTATTATACTTTGGCTATAACTAACTCAAACAAAAAGGTCAACCGGCCGGCCGGCCGGACGGCATTCGCCAATCTATAAGCCTGGATTGCGAGCAATCCGGCCAATTAACCCTTTACTTCATAGTAATGCCCTTTAAAGCCTTTGCAAACAAAGTAGAACCAGACCAAGGAGCTGTCTGATCAGGGTCTGCTCGGTTTGCTTTATACAAAATTCATATTGATATAATCCTACAGCTTTTGTCTATGCCAAACATTTAAACTCTTTACGACTTAGTAATCTTTCACATGCAAAAAATAACACCTGAAAATCAATTTTTTCTTCCTTTCTCTTCGAAAAAGGTCAATATAGTACCCCTTTACTATAAAGAAACATTTTCATGCCTTTTGAGAGAAGACCCAGATGAGACAGCTCCTGTAGGAGTTGTCTGATTAATGTCTGCTCTGATGGCTTTCACAGATCTGATTCTACAGTTTCTGAATGGCCAACATTTTCTGCATTCAACTATCTTCAATAACAAATTATATAATGAATATTCATGACTTCACAAATTCTTTTATAAATATTCATGAGGTAAAGAGTTAACCCATACCCTCATATTAACGACTTTTGATGACTCTGTAAAAGTCATGTTATGAAACCATTGGGTTAAATAGAGCATTTCCTCCTATAGGAGCAAATGCTCTATTTATCACAATGGTTTCAAACTACAAAATTCTAAGATTTTCCTTTTCTCTAGTTAATGCTCCTTTTCGGTAGATGTATTCAAAGAGGTTGTGTCTAAAAATAGCCTATGAGGTAATGGGTTAAACAGTATGTGATAAAACAGAGAATAATCACAACACGAGGAGATGATACACAAGTGTATACAGTCTCACGAAGCTAGCTCTAAAGAACCCTTTCCTTCATACAAACACTTCTTCAAACCTTTGCAAACAGAGTAGACTCAAATCAGATGGCTCCTGTAGGAGCTATCTGATCAGGGTCTGCTTTATTTGCTTATGAACTATAAATTTTGTGACTACATGTTTAAATACAGATCCTGAGTACATATGTCATCATAAAAAGCCTATAAATATTCACAGTGTCATTAGTTCTTACATGACATTGTACTGTACATGAATATTCAATAGGGAAAGGGTTAAAAACACAAGTACAGACAAAAATCAAAGTTTTGCATCATCACTGTGCTTTACGTATGTGAGGAATTTGTGACAGTTTGAATCCAGTTCTTGGCAAACAGTTTCAATCCATGTGAGACACCACATATAAATTCGGACCGACAAGCTTGGGTTTATAGTTAAAACGCAAAATGCTCCAGAAGGATCAGCTTCATCAGGATTTACCATGTTTGCAAGGCCATTAGTTCAACAGTGTCAGCTATTCTACCCTTTGAATGTGGGATATGCATGCACTATCATTGCAAACAGTGTAGACTTAGGGTCTGAAATGTTTGTCATTCGACATCAAGTATTTTGTGTTAAGGCAGGTGGCTGCTTAAAGCAAGGTGAAAGTAAAACTGAACGCTCCTAAAGGAGCGTTCTGTTTTACTTTTATCTTGCTTTAAGCAGCCACCTGCCATGAATACCAGCTAATTAACATAATTTAATGGTCGTTATAGAGAGGTTTTACTGTATAAGCCGTTCATACTTAGTGGAGTGTATTGTTAAACACAAATGGACTACTCCACGCTTAAAATTCAGCACTGAAAAGGCTATATCTATTATTTAGGATAAATATGATAATTAGGATTCTTATATTTAGGATATATACAGTAAACTTACAATGCTTCAATATGGGGTCAACCCCGCTTGCCCCAGATGCTATGTATATTGTCTTCTCATTGTCTCCACTGATTCCAGGTTCCCCCCAATACACGGTTTCAACATTTTCGTGTATCTTTTTCCATGTTATCCCATTGTTCCATGAAATATACAGGCTCTGTAAAAGAAATTGAAAAACAAACTCCTCAGCTCAAAATAAGTAAGTTAGAATCCTTTACCTCATATACACACATATTTACACATGAGTGTAGGACCATCGTCCCTTAGGATGATTGCCCCTTATGGCAAATGCCTCTTGGACAATTGCCCCTTAGGAAAATTGTCCCTTAGGACAATTGCCCCATATTATATTGTAGTTAAAGTAATATATAATAATTATATAATATAAATAAATGGGCAGAAGACTGTGTAGACCATTAATCACTCCTGGCAAAACAAATTACTTTTCATCTGCAATTAAAAAGCTTTAATATTGATGAAACTATAATTATCTTACCTCCTACAAAATTCTTGTCATTCCATTGGTCAATAGAGGTCACGAGAAACCCCCATAGATTCCTTATGGGGGTACTAAAACCCTTATCATGGCTTTACAAGAGTTACTTCCCTTATTTGACAGCCATATGCTTTTCTGTTACTTATAATAATATTTTATGTTTATCCACTACAGTTTTAAACAAGAGGGCCATGATGGCCCTTAATCGCTCACCTTGTTACTATAGACATATGCATACACTGTATTTCTATGTAAAAATAAGTAAGCTTCAGATTGGGGCCAATATGAAACCAAGGGCCATAATTTTAGGCATTGAGTTTCAAATTTGAACAATCTAAATAAAGGAACATTAGATGATGCTTCATATAAGTTTCAAAGTTCCGGGTCTTACAATTTCACAGGAGATTTTAAAGATTTTCCTATGAAAAACTGATAAGCCAGGGGCGGGGCCATTTTGGTCCAGGGGTCATAATTTGAACAATTTTGGTAGAAAACCATTAGATGATAATAAATACTAAATTTCAAAGGTCTAGGCCTTACAGTTTAGGAGAAGATTTTTAAAGATTTTCCTATGAAAAACTGATAAGCCAGGGGCCGGGGCCATTTTTGGTCCGGGAGTCATAGTTTGAACAATCTTTGTAGAGGACCATTAGACGATGCTACATACCAAATATCAAAGGTCTAGGCCTTACGGTTTCAGAGAAGAAGCTTTTTATGAAAAACTGATAAGTCCCCGGGCGGGGCCATTTTGATCAAGGGGTCATAATTTGAACAATCTTTGTAGAGGACCAATAGATGATGCTACATACCAAATATCAAATGTCTAGGCCTTACGGTTTCAGAGAAGAAGATTTTTAAAGATTTTCCTATGAAAAACTGATAAGCCCCAGGGCGGGCCATATTTGGTCCAGGGGTCATAATTTAAACAATCTTTGTAGAGGAACATTAGATAATGCTACATACCAAATATCAATGGTCTAGGCCTTACAGTTTCAGAGAAGAAGATTTTTAAAGATTTTCCTATGAAAAGCTGATAAGCCCCGGGGCGGGGCCATTTTTTGGTCCGGGGGTCATAATTTGAACAATCTTTGTAGAGGACCATTAGATGATGCTACATACTAAATACCAAAGGTCTAGGCCTTACGGTTTCAGAGAAGAAGATTTTTAAAGATTTTCCTATAAGAAACTGATAAGCCCCGGGGCGGGGCCATTTTTGGTCTGGGGGTCATAATTTGAACAATCTTAGTAGAGGACCGTTAGATGATGCTACACACCAAATATCAAAGGTCTAGGCCTTACGGTTTCAGAGAAGATTTTTTTAAGATTTTCCTAAGAAAAACTGATTAGCCCCGGGGCGGGGCCATTTTTGGCCCGGAGGTCATAATTTGAACAATTTTGGTAGAGGACCATTAGATGATGCTACATACTAAATACCAAAGGTCTAGGCCTTACGGTTTCTGAGAAGAAGATTTTTAAAGATTTTCCTATGAAAAACTGATAAGCCCCGGGGTGGGGCCATTTTTGACCCGGGTCATAATTTGAACAATCTTTGTAGAGGACCATTAGATGATGCTACATACCAAATATCAAAGGTCTAGGCCTTACGGTTTCAGAGGAGAAGATTTTTAAAGATTTTCCTAAGAAAAACTGATAAGCCCCAGGGCGGGGCCATTTTTGGTCCGGGGGACATAATTTGAACAATCTTTGTAGAGGACCATTAGATGATTCTACATACCACATATCAAAGCTCTAGGCTTTGTGGTTTCAGAGAAGAAGATGTTTAAGTAAATTGTTGACGACGCACGACGCACATACGCACGACGCCGGACGCCGGACACTGCCCCCTCACAATACCTCACCTGGCACTTTGTGCCAGGTGAGCTAAAAATGCATACATATAATTTATGCTTTAATTGGAGTTGAAATATAAACATTAATTAGTTTTACAGTGATAAAAAAGAAAAAACAAAATATATAAACGAGATTTGAGGCAAATACAAAATATTTTATTTAATTCTATTAAAGGGAGGTAATTCCCTTGCTTCCCTTCGGCAGGCCATACACATAGGCCTATGATGCAAACATGCGTGTAAATACTTGAAATTAAAGGTAGTCGGTAAGATAAATTTGTTATGCAGTGCTTAGTGTCCCTAATATGGACTATACACTGCCAGCAAATATTTATATGGGACTCGCCTCGTCCCATATAAATATTTGCTGGCAGTGTATAGTCCATATTAGGGACACTAAGCACTGCATAACTAATAATATTCATGACATAAAGGATTAAATATATCTCTGCCAAACCCTTTCTTGTTTATATTCATTAAAATTGCCTCTCTGCGGCAATGAATAGAGGAAAGGATAGGACACATACATGAAGATATTTTAAAGAAGAACTCCTTTATTTTACCATTAAACCCCCCCCCCCCCCCCCCCCCCCCCCAATGTTGTGAATCATTTCATTAAAGTAATTCTAAATAATGTTCACAGCATAAGGTTTGATAGAGAAATTATATTTTTAGTATTTGATTATGCATCTTTATCTATAGCTCTTTCAATTTAATAGTACCAACAAGGTTTTGGTTAAACAAGAGGGCTTTCATAAGGCCCTGATATAGCTCACCAGGCATTCAGAGGAGAAGATTTTCAAAGTTTTCATTATATGTTTCTGTTGAAAACAAGTCACCCACGGGGCAGGGCCAATTTTGACCCCAGGGGCATAATTTATAAAACTTTTGTAGAGGACCTGAACATGATGCTATGTGCCAAATATGAAAGCTGATAACCTTCCAGTTTCAGAGGAGAAGATTTTCAAAGCTTTCACTCTATAGAGGATCTGGACATGATGATACGAGGGTTGTTCGAAAAGTTTCGGGACAAGTGCTGTAATTTTTTAATTTGTTAATATTTTTCTATGAAAGTTTCATAAATGATAGCTGCGACAGTATCCTATTGATTTATTGCCATATTTAAATATTTGCACAAGCAACTCGCGATATATTGTCACCATAGCAACGTCACGTCGACGTGAGCGGGGCACTTTGACGTCACAATACAAAGACAGTATTACTCAAAGGTAGGGTGTTAAGTCTTTTTAATAATTTGAATTTACAATATTTCTTACTGTACATGGAATAAAAGTACTGTTCGATAGATATAATGAAAATATTTCATTGTTGCATAGATATTGATGCATATATGCACTCATTATCACGTTTCGGGTGCTGCGACGTGATTTCACCAGGGCTGTGAGGAAGAAGCTACCAGAAAATGACGGCAAATTCTACCTGCATCATGACAATGCAACGCCCCATATCGCATCTGCAACAAAGGAGGTACTTGCTGAGAGAGGAATTGACATAATTGCGCACATACCATACTCCCCAGACCTTGCACCGTGCGATTTTTGTTTATTCCCGACAATTAAGTGTGATTTGCGAGGCTGACGTTTCGACGACGTCAATGACCTGCCAATTGTTGTCAGAGAGTGCATTCGAAACATTTCATCAGAAACAATCAAAAATTGTTTCTCTTCTTGGTTAATGGGTATCAGAAGTGTATAAAGTATGCTGGGGAATATTATGAGAGAATTTGAGTGTTTCAGACCTATATAAAGACACATCGTTATTGAGTATACCAAGGTGCCCCGCTCACGTCAATGTGACATTGCTATGGTGACAATATATTGCGTCTTGCACGCGCTTAAGTTTAATTCTGGCAATAAATCAATAGGATACAGTCACAGCTATCGTTTATGAAAATTTCATAGAAAAATATTAACAAATAAAAAAATTACAGCACTTGTCCCGAAACTTTTCGAATAACCCTCGTATGTGCCCAATATTAAAGCTGAGAACCTTCCAGTTTCAGAGGAGAAGATTTTCAAAGTTTTACTATATGTTTCTATTGAAAACTGGCCACCCCTGGGACGGGGCCAATTTTGACCCAAGGGGCATAATTTATATAACTTTTGTAGAGGACCTACAGATGATGCTATGTGCCAAAGATGAAAGCTGAGAAACCTGTAGATTCAGGAGAAGATTTTTAAAGGTCCAAATTGTTGACGACTGACGACGGACAACGCACGCCGACAGACGACAGACATTACAAAAGTTTGTGTCATCAACTAGTTCTACCCATGTAACAGGACCAAATGACAAAAATATTCAAAGTTCAAGTGGAGAAAATTCTGTAGTGGCTAAAATCAGGTAAATTGTGTCTTGCACATGTACTATTCGTGTTTAGTATGTATGGCAAGTATCAATTCTATAAGTTTCAAAATGAAGGAGGAGTTCGCGACACAAACTCCCCTTGTTACTGCCAAAATGACAAAAACTACTCAAAGTTGAGGGTGAGCTAATTCTGCAATGGCCAGCAGTAAACACATGAAAATTGCGTCTTGCACATCTACCATTCATGGTTATTATGTGTACAATACATAAATTAAATAACTTTAAAACGAAGGAGAAATTTGTGACACTTACTCCCCATGTTTCATGCAAAAATGACAAAAAAACCTCAAAGTTCAAGGGGAGATAATTCTGCAATGCTCAGCTCTAATTAGCACACATGAAAATTGTGTCATGCACATCTACCATGCATGGTTATTAACTTATTTTGTATACCAAATATAAACTGAATAACTTTTAGATTGAAGGAGGAGTTGGCAACACCAACTACTCATGTTTCATGCAAAAATGACAAAAATCTCAAAGTTCAGGGGGAGATAATTCTGCAATGGCCAGCAGTAAACACATGAAAATTGTGTCTTGTATTTCTACCATTCATGGTTATTATGTATACCAAATATACATTCAGTAACTTTAAAACTGAAACAGGAGTTCACGACACCAACTACCCATGTTCAAATGTGGACCGACCGACCGCCCGACTGCCGGACAAGGTGATTCCAGTATACCCCCTCAAACAAGTTTGCAGGGGTATAATAAAGCAGACCCTAATCAAACAGCACCTACAGGATTCATCTGATCTGTGTCTACTCTGTTTGAAACAGCATGAAATGGCATTTATATGAAGGAATGGGTCAATGCCTTTGCAAACAGAGTAAATCTTGTATGGGTCGTCTGACCAGAGTCTGCTCTGTTTGCTTGTGTTATAATACAGATCTGATTCTACAGTTTATGCCATGGCCAAAAATCCCTCTGTTCATATGTCATTACAAAAACCAATCTCTTCAGCTTTTAGAGAAAATTGGGGTTACACTAATCAAACACTTTGGTCAGGTCAACAATTGTCACAGCATACAGTGTAGACCCTAATCAGCACCTGTGATCTGGGTCTACATTATATGCAAATATCATACATGTATTTGTTGATTCCTGGGTATAACAAGAGTCAAATCATGCAGTTTAATACTTTACTTCATTAACCCTTTATCAGGATCTGCTCTGTTTGTTAGTGGAATTTGATAGATCTGTTTCTTTTCTTTCTAAAATGGTTACAATGTTCCTCTTTCCATATTTCATTATAACTCTTTTTTTATGAATTGCTTATTTATTTATTTATGGTTATTATGAATTTTAGGATTTGAAGCAGATGATACTTTTTGCCAAATTGGGATGAACATTATTTAATATTTACATTCGCCCTGCAACGTCCTTATATAACCTTATTCTAAAAAGAAAGTTGCATAACCCCATGAACACCGGAAGCACGTCATTCATTTCTTACATATAAGAAATACAATTGAATATAAATATAAGAAATGAATGACGTGCTCCCGGTGTTCATGGGTTATGCAACGCATAGCTTTACGAGCAAAGATTCACGTGAAGCCCTTCGGGCTTCACTAACTTTGCTCGTAAAGCTATGCGTTGCATAACCTCATGAACACCGGAAGCAAGTCATTCATTTCTTAAGTATATACAATGTAAAGGGTTAACCCTTTACTCCATGAATACTCAATCAAGAAATCATGATATTATTTACCCTTGCTTGATCTTTTGCCAGCAAGTATCCATCATAGGCTTTACTGGCATGGAACAAGATTTCTCCCTCAATTATGAATTGGGGTTCATAGAGGGTGTAGGTCTTTCCCCCATCTTCTGTTATGTACATCCAGGCGCCATCCCCAAAAAGATACACCTGTAATGTAGAAAGTACTATTGAATACAAACCAATCATCAAAATGCTAACTCACAAATCATGATAACAAGATTACAAGAGTGTTCGGAGGAACACATGTGTCACCTGCTCGCAGCTGACACAAAAACTTATTGTTAATATGAAAAAGGGGAATAACTGAAACAATATTGATGCTAGAGTTGTGGCCTTTGTGCATGACACTTCCTCTCATCATGCTTGTTCTATGTGTGAAATTTGAAAGCTCTATAATGATTAGACGGACAGACAGACAGACAGACAGAAAGACGGACGGACGAACGAACGGACTGACAGACAGACGACGGAAAAGTGATCCCTAAGTGACACACTGCCTCTCGGCAGGTGACACAAAAACTGACTTGTGTATATTCAAATAAAGAAAATAATGAATGTATGAATATTATTGAGCTGTATTTTATCATGGCATCATAAACAATGGACTTTGTTAACATGGCATCATAAACAATGGACTTTGTTAACATGGCATCATAAACAATGGACTTTGTTAACATGGCATCATAAACAATGGACTTTGTTAACAAGGCAGAAGCTGTAAAATCTGATCTACATTATTTCATAAGCAAACAGACTAGACCCAGATCAGACGGCTCCTACAGAAGCCCCTTGTCTAGGCCTACACTCTTTGCAAAGGCGTTAAAAAAGGTATTTATGGAGTACAGTGTTAAAGGCATAGTGCAAAAGTATCGCAACAACATTATTTCATTTTTACAGAGGCATTGATAAGATGGGTAGCCATTCCCTCATAGGCTATTTTTAGATACAACCTCTTTGAATAAACCTACCAAAAAGGAGCATTTACTAGAGAAAAGGATTTTTTTAGAATTTTGTAGTTTGAAACCATTGTGATAAATAGAGCATTTGCTCCTATAGGAGCAAATGCTCTATTTATCACAATGGTTTCACAAAGTGACTTTTACAGTGTTGTCAAAAATCGTCAATATGCGGGATTGGGTTAAAATCTTTTATGAAGAATGTCTTTTTATTTCTCCATCAAAACATGTTTTGCAACACTTATTTAGAATTGCCTCGAAGAGATGATTTTAAAGAGTGGTCACAACATATGGCTTGGTGGAAAAATGACAATTTTAGTATTTGAAGTGAATTCTTTAATGGAGAAACAATGATTTTGAGAAACAACAATTTTAGTATTTGAAATACATGTATGTCCAGTAACCACCCTTTACCAATAAGTCTGCTTCATAACCCTTTCCTTGTTCATTATTCACATAAGAAATAATGACATCATGAATATTCATTATCTGATGTTCATAGTGAAAACTTTTCAAGAATTGTTTTTGCTTTGACAACAAGAGTGCCAGTGGACACAATATACGCCCGTCGAGGTTTTGTTCAACATAAACTGGGGTTAACGTATTTGCTAAATTCAAATTCTAAGTCCAATTTTGCGACCAAGTTTCAAGGTTGTAAATAGGCAAACTTTAACAAAAAACATTAACCAAAAATTCTAAATTAAAAAGGGCCATAATTGTGTCTAAATGCTTGACAGAGTTACATTGTATTTACTCTTGCCTACAGATGAAGCTTCTGATGGTGAACAAATGTTTCAAGTTTAAAAGCTTTATCTCAAAGGATTATGTAAATAAGTGGACTTTAACCAAAACCTTAACAAAAAATTCCAAGCTAAAAAGCGTCATAATTATGTCAAAATGTTAGACAGAGTTATGTACTCTTGCCTACATGTGAAGATTGTGATGGTGAACAAGTGTTCCAAGTTTAAAAGCTTAATCTGAAAGGGTTATGTAAATAAGTGGACTTTAACCAAAACCTTAACCAAAAATTCTAAATTAAAAAAGGGGAATAATTCTGTCAAAATGCTTGACAGAGTTATGCACTCTTGTCTACAGGTGAAGATTGTGATGGTGAACAAGTGTTCAAAGTTTAAAAGCTTTATCTCAAAGGGTTATGTAAATAAATGGACTTTATCAAAGCCTTAACAAACAATTCTAAGTTAAAAAGGGGCATATTTCGGTCAAAATGCTTGACAGAGTTATTTTCTCTTGCCTACAGGTGAAGGTTGTGACGGTGAACAAGTGTTCCAAGTTGAAAAGCTTTATCTCAAAGGGTTATATAAATAAATGGACTTTAACAAAGCCTTAACCAAAAATTCTAAGTTAAAAAGGGGCATAATTCGGTCAAAATGCTTGACAGAGTTATTTTCTCTTGCCTACAGGTGAAGGTTATGATGGTGAACAAGTGTTCCAAGTTTAAAAGCTTTATCTCAAAGGGTTATGTAAATAAATGGACTTTAACAAAGCCTTAACCAAAAATTCTAAGTTAAAAAGGGGCATAATTCGGTAAAAGTGCTTGACAGAGTTATTTACTCTTGCCTACAGGTGAAGGTTGTGACGGTGAACAAGTGTTCCAAGTTTCAAAGCTTTATCACAAAGTGTTATGTAAATAAGTGGACTTGTTCCACATAAATTGAGGTTAACATTTTTGCTTAACGCAAATTCTAAGTCAAATTAAGCGACCTTGACCTTGGATAAACGAGCCGGGACTTGGCAGGCTACTGTAGCATGTCTAGATAAACATTGTGGTTAAATTTGGGAAAGATCCACCAAGCGGAACTTGAGTTAGAGATGTTACAGACAGACAGACAGACTGGTTAACATTTTTGCTAAACCTAATTTCTAAGTCCAATTGTGTGACCTTGACCTTGGAAAACAAACCAGGACTTGGCAGGCTACTGTAGAATGTCTAGATAAACATTGTGTTAAAATTTGAGAAGGATCCACCAAGCGGAACTTGAGTTAGAGATGTTACAGACGGACAGACACAGACAGCGCCATTCCATAATACGTCCCGTTTTTTCAAACGGGCGTATAAAAACTGTAGAATCAGATCTATATCGCATCAAAAGCAAACAGAGTAGACCCAGATCAGATGGATCCTATAGGAGCCATCTGCTCTGAGTCTACTGTTTGCAAATGCATGAAAATGTGTTTATATGAAGGAAAGGGTTAAGCTATAACAAACTCTTTTTTCCTTCAATTGTTAATATTACTTTGTCACAACAAGTGGTTTGGTGGAAAAATAAAGGAGCTATTTTTAAAATATGTACATCTTCTCTATTCTTCTGGAAGCACTTACCTTTTTAGGATCATATGGATTTCTTTGGATCCCATTGTGCTTTTTGATGATCTTTTGGATATTTTTAGTCTTTGTCACATCAATAAAATGGGCGCCAAAATCAGTGCTGAAATGACAATATTGAATAATCAATCCGTAAGTCTTAACCGTTCACTCATATTGTGCGTACTGAAATGCATATAGGAAATTGCATACATATTTTAATTGTCAGACTGCGTTTCACACTTCTTTTCTCTGCCAAAATTGACTTGAAAAACTGTGTAGCTTGTCATTAGAAGCTTGCACTGGCGTACTTACCCAATGAAGTAGGAGTTAGGTTCATATACTATTTTGCATCAACAGTAGCTCGTACCACTCCGGTAGTTTTTAGGTAGATGACAGGAACTGTAATTCTTATTTTTCTGTCCATTATTTTTATCAAATGAGATCAAAATAAACTGTCTCTAACATAGTTGGGTCCAGTATATTGATGGTGCGATGCACTTGAAAATCAATGGTTGATTCCGTAACTTTAAATTAAATGCAGGGTTCCGGAATCGGCCACGATTTGTCAAATGGGTGCGAAAGGGTTAGGGCTGAGAAGTAGTCACATTGCAAGTGCCTGATTGGCAGAAAAAATCATGACATCCTCTGGAATTGGTCAGCGTAAGAAGAGATTGAGCTATGACAAAAGGTCAACTCTGTTCAGGTATTTGGAAACAGTGAATGATGACTTGATTGTGAAGTCAACAATTGACTCTTTGATTGATAAGGTACTCAATGATGAAAAAACAACGAACAGAAAAGCGAAAATCACAGTTCCCGTTTTCAGCACTTTATTTTGACTTTCAGCATTGAAAAATGTGTGTGCACACACAAATTAGCATTCGCAACATATCTAGAGCACTGATATGGGTTTCTAGAGTGAAATACAGTAAACTTACCAAAATAAACTATTTGAGATCATTTACATAAATGTTTGAATAACTGAGTTAACTCTTTACATCATACAAACACTTTTCATGCATTTGCAAAAAGAGTATACTCAAATCAGATATCTCATCATCATGTAGAAGTCTGATCAGGGTCTGCGCTGTTTGCTTATGAAGTAATACAGATATGATTCTACAGTTTCTGTTCATGTGTCATTATAAATATTCAACTGATTAACCCTTAACCCATTTCCTCATAGGCTATTTTTAGACCCAACCTCTTTGAATGAATTTACCGAAAAGGAGCATTTACTAGAGAAAAGGAAAAGTTAAGAATTGTGTAGTATTGAAACCATTGTGATAAATACATCAATGCTCTATTTATCACAATGGTTACAAAAAGGAACTTTAATAGAGGCGTAGAAAGGCGCATTTATGAAGGAAAGGGTTAACCGAGTATATAACACCTTTGCCAACAGTGTAGACCCAGATCAAGGGGAGGGAGGGTTGCAGTCTCCGTCATCGAGTGGTTATGGTCTGATAATGGCCTAGACCCTCACTACTGTGGTTCGAATCCCGGTCCGGTCAGGAAGCCTTTCTGCTGGCTTGCAGTAGGTCAGTGGTTTAACCCGGATGTCCTTCTGTGCACAAGACAATGCAATTGGTTATGTGCATGGAAGAACCTCTGGGGTCTTCCTCCACCTGTAATTAGCTGGATATCGCAATTTGACTGAAATACTGTTTAAGCGAACAAAAACCTGATAAAAATCAAACCAAACTAGATCAGATCAAAGGGCTCCTGAGGGAGCTCCTGATCATTTTCTTCAATAATAGTTTGATACAACTTTCTGTTTAACCCTTTGAAGTTTCACTGTCTACATTTACTCCAAATTTTAATACCTACTGTATATTCATGGATAAAAGAGTTATAATGAAATATTGAAGGTGGAACATAATGTAGACATTTTTAGAAATAAAAGAAATAGATCTTTCAACAGAGCAGACCTGATCAGACCGCTTCTATAGGAATCGTGTGATCTGGGTCTACTCTGTTTGCAAATGTGCGAAAGTGTGTTTATATGAAGGAAAGGGTTAACTGATACTCAGAAGGGGAAGGGCCAGGGTATGCTATTCAGTAGGTAAAGGGTTAATATATTCATTATGTCATTATTTCTTACATGAATATTTATGGAGTCAAGATTTAAAGAGATCACATTGTATAAATATGTGTCATCTATTGAATTTGCAACCTACCTTTCATACACAGTTGAGTTAATTGTTTTCCCAGTTGAACCTGTCTCTGAAGTCACGATAATTAAAGTCTGAAAACAGAGAGCAGATCTTCTTTCAGAATATATCATGTCAGAAAAACAGAAATTAGTACTCTTACAGGTCTAGATAAGAGGCATAAATTAAAATCTTTTCAAGAATAACTTCTTTACTTCTCCACCAAACCCTATATTGTGACCACTCTTTAGAATTATCTCTTTGAGACGATTCTAAAGAGTGGTCACAACATAGAGTTTGGCGAAGAAATGGTGATTATAGTATTTGAGTACTTGAGTATGCACATTTATCTGTTGCTCTGCTCTGAGAAATTCTCAACCTTGTGAATCCTGGACATGTGCATGCACTGCCATTTGCAAACAGTGTAGACCAAGAGAGGTCCTACTGATCAGCGTATGCATGGTTTGTCATTTCAAAAATCATCTAGCATTAGTTCAAGCCTTTCATACTAAACACTAGTAGGCTATTCCACTCTAAAAATTCAGCATCGAAAGGGTTAATGAATACACATTATAATTTCATAAGCAAACAGAGCAGACCCTGATCAGACGGCTCCTACAGTCTACTATGTTTGCAAAGGCGTGAAAACTAAACTGCATTTAAATGAGGGAAAGGGTTAAGATTTTCATACTGAATAGACTCTATTATGAACCATTCCATTTTGAATATTCAGCATTTGAATATTTTAACCTTATAAGTGACAAAAGTAGCTAAATGACATTTGCGAACAGCACAGACCTGATAGCTATACAGTTTGCCACTTTCAAGTTTATCAACCTTAATACTTGATTTAATTAGGGCAGACATAATACTGTATCAAACTTCATGAAAACTTCACAAGCCAGCTGACCAGCGTCTACGAGGTCTTTTTTCAGGGATTCACTAGAAGATATACACGTACAAGCTGTCAGAACAAATCTTACCAAAAGAAACAGAATTCTGATTTGTTCAAAATAAACATTTAGATCTGACAAGACAGAAATACAGACTTCATCATTTACCCCATAGATACGCCATTTAACACTTTTGCAAGCAGTGAAAACCCCAGATCAGAAGGCTCCTACAGGATCTGGGCCTGCTCGGTTTGCTTAGCCATGGTAAAAATGTTCCTTGTTGATATAATGTAATGCCATTATAAAAGTTCTGCTAATTAATATCATTATTCTCACATGAATATCAATCAGGTAAAGGGTTTAACCCTTTCCTCCATAGCCTATTTTTAGATCCAACCACTTAGAATAAATCTAACGGAAAGGAGCATTAACTAGAGAAAAGGAAAGTTTTTACAATTTTGTAGTTTGAAACCATTGTGACAAATAGAGAATTTGCTCCTAGAGGAGCAAATGCTCTATTTATCACAATGGTTTCATAAAGCGACTTTTACAGAGGCGTAGAAAGGCGTATTTATGGAGGAAATGGTTAATTATTTAATGATTTTTTGTCTACGAAATAATGAAATCATGAATATTGATTGATTATTGTTTGTAACTGCACATGGCTAAAGGAATGTTTGGCCATAGTAGAAACTGTACAATCATATCTACTCTGTTTGCAAAGGCAAAGAAAGGCGGATTTATGTAGGAAATAGTTAATGACTTGTTTTGTCTCGTGTCTTTAACTCTTTGCACACTAAGGTATTTTGTCGTCTGCTCAATTTTCTTCTGCAACATTTTCAAAGTTGAGACTGACTGACAAACAGTTTGGAGAGACTGACTGACAAACAGTTTGGAGTGACTGACAAACAGTTTGGAGAGACTGACTGACAAACAGTTTGGAGAGACAGACTGACAAACAGTTTGGAGAGACAGACTGACAAACAGTTTGGAGAGACAGACTGACAAACAGTTTGGAGAGACTGACTGACAAACAGTTTGGAGAGACTAACTAAACAGTTTGGAGAGACAGACTGACAAACAGTTTGGAGAGACAGACTGACAAATAGTTTGGAGAGACAGACTGACAAACAGTTTGGAGAGACAGACTGACAAATAGTTTGGATCACAGATCAGGTCCCAAGTTTTGGGGGCCTGATCTAGATCTGAACTGTTTGTAGAGGTCATAAATGGTGGGAGAATCCGCCAGTAGCATGCAAAGAGTTGAAACTACACTGCAGATTATATGTCTCAAATCAACTTCTAAACAAAAACTTCAGGAAGAATATTATATTCCCTAGATATATAACACCCTGGTAGAACCATTGAATGGAAGACATCATTAATACTAAATAACATAGATGAATTCTTATTACAGTATGTTTAGCCAAACTTTGCAGAAACTAGATTGATGTATTATTCTACATGCAGGAGCCGTCTGATTAGGCTCTACTCTGTTTGTAACGGTGTCAACAGGTGTACAGATAGACCAACTTATTTTGGAACAAAACATGACCTACTCTAATGTAAACAAAATGAAGCGACTATGGCGCTTCCTAAATTTTAAAGGACTTCGTAAGCCACAACCCTTCAAACTAATTGTCGTGGTGCAATGGCTATGTGTCTGGGCTTGCATGCGGCGGGTCTCGAGTTCGATTCTGACCAATGGCCAATATTTTTTTATTAATTAATTGTTCATACAAAACAACAATAAATATACCGTATAATAATTGTAATAGAAAACGACTTAAAATTAAAGAGATGATTACAAATAGCAAAACATTTTTGTTTTAAACAAGAGGGCCAGAATGGCCCTGACATCGCTCACCAGACAATCAGAGGAGAAGATTTTCAAAGTTTTCACATATGTTTCTATTGAAAACTTAACACCCCAGGGGCGGTGCCAATTTTGACCCGGGGGACACAATTTATATAACTTTTGTAGAGGACCAGAACATGATGCTGAAAGAATGTAGTGAAAGAATGGATAGAGCATAGACCACTGGAACTTGTATTAATTCTTTGGATGCTAGAGGCAGATTATCCTACCACTAATGACCTATGCAAACAGTTTGGATCCAGATCAGGGCCCACATAATGTGGGGCCTGATCTGATATCCAAATTGTTTGTAAATGAGACTGAACTTCTGAAAAACTTAGAAAGAATGTGTGTAGTGGGATTCTCCCACCACTAATGACCTATGCAAACAGTTTGGATCCAGATCAGGGCCAATATAATGTGGGGCCTGATCTGGTATCCAAACTGTTTGTCAATGAGTCTGAATTCTGAAAAACTTAGAAAGAAATTGTGTAGTACGGATAACTTATGAATATGCTGCAGACAACCATTTAGCAGATGACAAAATTACCCAGCATGCAAAGAGTTAAGCTGAAATTCACAACAGATATGCTCTATATTGATATCTGGTAGCTTAATGAAGGGCATAGGTACGAAAAAAAAGCTTTAAGATTGTTCTGCATATAAAGAACTATCCACAATTTTCTCAATCTTAAATGAGAGTGTGTTATTTGTCTAAACACAATTTCTACTCAACTGATCAGGCTAAGGGTGGTTATATAAGAAGGTCTGAGCTCTGCAGGCTGATATATTAAGGAGAAACCTTTAGGCTGTCGTTTCTGAAGTGAAGAAGACTGTACACACAGGGCAGGGCCAATTTTAACCCAAGAACTATGATACTAATAAAACCCATAAAGTTATGCTAAGTAAATCTATACACCAAATATCTAAGCTCTGGGACATGTAGTTTCTGACAAGAATACTTTTAAAGTTTTTCCTATGCATAACTAGTGATCCTATGGGCTGTTTAAGTAGTCAGCTTAAAAAAACTGGCAATCCATGGGGTGAGACCAGTTTTTACCCTAGGGGCATAATTTATATAACTTTTGTAGAAGCCCTGAAGTTGAAGCTATGTGCCAAATATGAAATCTGAGGACCTTCTAGTTTTAGAGGAGATGATGTTCAAAGTTTTCACTATATGTTTCTATTGAAAACTGAAAACCCCTGGGGCAGGGCCAATTTTGACCCCAGGGGTTTAATTTATATAACTTTTGTAGAGGACCAACAGATGATGCTATATGCCAAAGATGAAAGATGAGAACCCTGTAGATTCAGAGGAGAAGATTTTTAAAGGTTCAAATTGTTGACGACTGACGACGCACGACGCACGACGGACGACGCACGCCGACGGACGACGGACATCAGGCAATCACAAAAGCTCACCCTGAGCACTTTGTGCTCTGGTGAGCTAAAAAAGAAAACTGCATAGCCCGGGATTCGAACCCATGACCCCCTGTTTGCAAGACCAGATACACATCCATTAGACCAAAGCCCAGTACATTATTGGTGGCAACTAACTACATTATGTTGTCTGGTCCTATATTTGTGTTCTGTTATGTAAACAACAAAATTACAAAAAGTCTCAATATAGCATGGTTTACCTGTATATATAACTATTGTCCTGTTTTATTAACCTGTCAAATTTAAATAATTATACGCTTGCTGAACACGCCACATATAGCTTCGGTTGATATCGATTGTTTCCGCTAATAAAATATTTTCTACTTAGCTTATTCGAGTACTTGTACATTTATTGTGAATCTCGTGAAACACGTTTGAAACACATGTTTACCCACGCTAAATATATCCTTTCAGTGACGTAGGAATATTCACATTTGACAGGTCAATAAAACAGGACAATACCACATAAAAGTTTAATAATGTGTTTGACAATAACAAACTTATGAAATCAGTCAACCAAGCTGTTTGTAAACAAATACAAATCAGTTTCGGTTTAACCCTTTCCCTGTTCTATATTTAGTCTAACTTTCAATACCTAGTGAATACTCATGGACAGAATAATTATAATGAAATATGGAAGGTGAAACATTGTAGATAGTTTAGAAACTAAAGAAATAGGTCTATCAAATTTCATTAAGCAAACAGAGCAGGCCCTGATCAGACGACTCCTCTACTCTGTTTGCAATTGCATGAAAATGCGTTTACATGAGGGAAAGAGTTAACAGTTTGTATGTGTGTTTGTTTTTAACGGGTTACATGATAAGCATTTACAGTACATACAGTGGTGCAAGGAATTCTTTATTAGGCATTTATGATCAGTCATAGATAAGGGTTGATTAGCATTTCGATTTTTTTTATTACATGTATCTTCCTTTTTCTGAAGAGGGGTGGGGATAAAATATGAACATGTTCTATGATTATGGTACATACAGTGCACAGTGCAAGGAATTCCTTATTAACCATTATAATCAGTCATAGATAGGAGGGGGGGGGGGGGGGGGGGGGGGGGGGGGGGAGGGGAGGTACATATGGATTCCTTATTAGGCATTTGTGAACACAGTCATAGATATGAAGGGGGGGGGGGGGGGGGTACATAATTATGGACTCCTGAATTATTTTGTGAACCTATGCAAATACTAAAAATTTCATTCTCCACCAAACCCGCATCATGAATATTTTAATTCTTTATACTTTCGGAATCTACAGTAAAACCTTTCTATAACAACCACTAAATTACATCAAGTATTTTGTGTTAAAGGCAGGTGGCTGCTTAAAGCAAGGTGAAAGTAAAACAGAACGCTCCTATAGCAGCGTGCTGTTTTACTTCCATCTTGCTTTAAGCAACCACCTGCCCTAAATACAAACACAATTTAGTGGCCATAACAGAGAGGTTTTACTGTATAATTATGTACATATGAATTTCGGGTATCTGTAGAAACTGTAAAGTCAGATATACTATGAATTCATAAGCAAACGCCAGATTCAGATGGCTTCTACAGGATGTTTCCATTTTGGTGGAAACTGTCCAGTCAGATCTATCATAACTTGAACACAAAAAACCCAGAGTAGACGATGATCAGACAACTCCTACGGGAGCCATCTGATCTGGGTCTACTCTGTTTGCAAAAGGCAATAAAAAGTGTTTGGTATGAAGGAAAGGGTTGAAATATGTTACAAGACAAAGTACAGTAATTCCTTTAACCCTTTCCTTGTTTGATATTCATGTAAGGAATAATGAAGTCACGAATATCTATCGGTATTAGCTGAATTTTTATGATGGCATATATATGTATATAGTTCATACATACATGTACCAGTACAAAATGTCAGCTAATAAATATTGACAGTATCATTATTTCTTACATGAATATTCATGGGGGAAAGATTGAAGCAATTGGAACAATCGATTTTAATAAACAAGAGGGCCATGATGGCCCTGAAATCGCTCACCAGAGGGAAAGATTTTTAAAGTTTCAACTACATGTATGTTTCTAAACAAAACTGGACACCTGTTTTGTGGGGTGTTATTTGACCCTTTCTCTGTATAATTATAATGGCAAGCTTTCTGGGATGATTTGCTTTATTATAAATATTTTCTAAGTCCAATACCGAACGTTTACCGAACGTTAACTTGGAAAGCATATAACGCACAAAAAATATGTGGAAAAGTTTCATTTTCCATTACATATTACTACGCATAACCTAACAACTCCTTGATATATTGCGTATTTAGAAACGAACGACAACTCTTGTAGAGCACGTTTCGTAACAAAACCAGTTCACACCTGAACGTTTCGAACCCCTTCAGAATTAGAGTACTGATGATTGTTTCAAAGCAGAAATTGTATAAAAATCGCGATTTCAACAATTTATACAAACGGAATTGTAATGGAAATGGAAAATTAAAACTTGTTAACAATAACTGGTGATAATAACCATTGTGATAAATAGAGCATTTGCCTTAGTGATAAATAGAGCATTTGCTCCATAAGAGTAAATGTACTATTTATCACAATGGTTTCAAATCTACACAATTCTGAAATTTTCCTTTTCTCTATTTAACCCTTTTCCTCATATAAACATGTTTTCACGCATTTGCAAACAGAGTAGACCCAGATTTACCTCTTTGAATAAGCAGACAACATTTCTAACATATGACAACCCTATCACAGCTTAGTAGGACTTAACCAAAATTAGCACACAGTTTGAACTCAGATCTGACACATACCGGTATGTAACTTTATATGTGGTTTGTATATGAGTTAATTTGCTCTATTTATAGAGCAAATGCTCTATTTATCACAATGGTTTGAAATCTACACAATTCTGAAATTTTCATCTTCTCTAATTAATGCTCCTTATCAGTAGATTTATTCAAAGAGGTAGGATCTGAAAAAAGCCTTTGTGATAAATAGAGCATTTGCTAACCATTGTGATAAATAGAGCAAAAGCTCCATAGGAGTAAATGTTCTATTTATCACAAAAGTTTCAAATCTACACAATTCTGAAATTTTCCTTTTCTATAATTAATGCTCCTTATCAGTAGATTTATTCAAAGCGGTAGGATCTGAAAAAAGCCTTTGTGATAAATAGAGCATTTGCTCCATAAGAGTTAATGCTCTATTTATCACAATGGTTTCAAATCTACACAATTCTGAAATTTTCCTTTTCTCTAATTAATGCTCTCCTTATCAGTAGATTTATTCAAAGAGGTATAATAGTCACTTTATGAAACCATTGTGATAAATAGAGCATTTTGCCTCTTTGTGATAAATAGAGCATTTGCTCCATAGGAGTAAATGCACTATTTATCACAATGGTTTCAAATCTAAACAATTCTGAAATTTTCATTTTCTCTAATTAACCCTTTCCCTCATATAAACATGTTTTCACGCATTTGCAAATAGAGTAGACCCAGATTTACCTCTTTGAATAAGCAGACAACATTTCTAACAGATGACAACCCTATCACTGCTTAGCATGACTTGACCAAAATTAGCACACAGTTTGGATTCTGATCTGACACAGACCGGTATGTAACTTTATATGTGGTTTGTATATGAGTTAATTTACTCCTATAGAGCAAATGCTCTATTTATCACAATGGTTTGAAATCTATACAATTCTGAAATTTTCCTTATCAGTAGATTTATTCAAAGAGGTAGGATCTGAAAAAAGCCTTTGTGAGAAATAGAGCATTTGCCAACCATTGTGATAAATAGAGCAAAAGCTCCATAGGAGTAAATTAATGTTCTATTTGTCACAATGGTGTCAAATCTACACAATTCTGAAATTTTCCTTTTCTATAATTAATGCTCCTTATCAGTAGATTTATTCAAAGAGGTAGGATCTGAAAAAAAGCCTTTGTGATAAATAAAGCATTTGCTCCATAGGCGTACATGCTCTATTTATCACCATGGTTTCAAATCTACACAATTCTGAAATTTTCCTTTTCTCTAATTAATGCTCCTTATCAGTAGATTTATTCAAAGAGGTAAAATAGTCACTTTATGAAACCATTGTGATAAATAGAGCATTTTCTCCATAGGAGTAAATGCTCTATTTATCACAATGGTTTCAAATCTACACAATTCTGAAATTTTTCAAGAGGCAGATTCTGAAAATATCCTATGAGGGAATGGGTTAAAAACAGTGTGAGTAAACAGAGACTAATTCTGAAGCAGAGTTTTGACCAGGAACTTGACCTATTCAGTGATTATGCAACACAGATGGAGTGACCTCAATCCCTCTAGTTCAGAGGAACCTTTATAGTGTAAAATAATATTTTAAAGTATAACCAACAGGGCAGGGCCAATTTTAACCTCAGAACTATGATATTTACCAATGTCAATAAGGAATACTAAGTAAATCTATACACCAAATATCTAAGCTCTGTGACATGTAGTTTTTGACAAAAAGATTTTTGAAGTTTTCCCCATGCCTAACCTAAGTGAGCCCAGCATTCTGCTACTTGTACAGAAAACAACAGTCAGCTAGAAAAAACTGGCCACCCCTGGGACCGTGGCAGAGCCAATTTTGACTCCAGGGACATAATTTATATAACTTTTGTAGAGGACCTATAGGTGATGCTATGTGCCAAAGATGAAAGCTGAGAACCCTGTAGATTCAGAGGAGAAGACTTTTAAAGTTCAAATTGTTGACGACGCACACCACACGACGCACGACGCACACCGCACGACGCACGACAAACGCCGACAGACGACGGACATCAGGCGATCACAAAAGCTCACCCTGAGCACTTTGTGCTCTGGTGAGCTAAAAATGGATAAAAAATACATACCAGGTCCTGTATTTCAAAAATCCAAAATCCCAAAATGAAAATCCTTACAAAAATCTTTGATTTCCTTAATAAATATGAATTGAAGGATTTAGTCAGTCAGGGTGTTGAGAAATTCATTAAAGCATACAATGTTGTTTTTTTTTTTTGAAGGAGCAGGTAACTTATTGTTCAATGGATCAACAAGAGCCCCGTGTGTCAGAGCATTATATACCCGAAGTCTATGCTGTCGTAACATGCAGTATATTAATTTGAGTTAAAAGTCACTGTGACCTTGACCTTTGACCCCACCGACCACAATATCAATAGGGGTCATCTACTAGCCATGACCAATCTTCCTACTAAGTATGAAGACAGCTTACCTAATACTTATCAAGTTATTGAGCGGACAAAATCTGTTTGTTGAAGGTCACCTTGACCTTTGACCCACTGACCTCAAAATAAAAAAGGGTCATCTACTAGCCATGACCAAACTTCCTACTAAGTATGAAGACAGCACACAGAATACTTATCAAGTTGAAGGTCTCTGTAACCTTGACCTTTGACCGACTGACCTTAAAATCAATAGGGATCATCTAATAGCCATGACCGTCCCTCCTACTTAGTATGAAGACAACTCACCTAATACTTATCAAGTTATTGAGCGGACAAAGATGTGGCTATCGAATGGACGGATGGACAGAGGGACAGACGGACGAACGCCATACCATATGACCGAAGTTACCTTTGGGCGTATAAAAATCTAACAGGGATCATCAGTCTGATCTGGGTCTATTCTGTTTGCAATGGTGTTAAAAGGTGTTTCAATGGAGTAGAGAGTTAAGAGGTTCTAGTATATAAATATCACATCCTATGGAGAGCGACAGCACATATTGTCAACCCGAGGTTGGTTATGTCCACCGAGGCGTTAGCCAAGGTGGACATTACCGTTACCGAGGGTTGACAATAAGTGCTGTCGCTCTCCATAGGATGTGATATTTATTTTATTATCCCGAACAGCATAATTTATTTCGTCAGCAAAAAATATTTATTCAATAAAAACAATATACAGTTTGAAACAAAAGTTAGAGCTACTCTGTGCTTAAAATTTGCGGTTAAAATTCGCGGAACAGCTTCACATTTCTATTCATTACACGTTATAAGTACTGGCGGAGCCCTTTTCACTGTCCAATCTTGACAGATCCTCCTCTGAAATAATCGCATAACGCGACATTTCTCAAACATTTAAACAAAAACAATTGTCAAAATGACGTTTGTTGATCAAATTGCAAGCTTCGGTCGATGATGTCAATCGGATGACGTCTCACGGTGACACACACAATTTAATAAGAGCTCACTGATCTAGGTATTCCATGCCTATGGTAGCAGGAGACAGTATTTTTCTGACCGTTAAATTTTTTCCCGCTGGGCCTGACAGTGTTTCTATGTCATGGTGGCCTATGGGATATTAACATTGTAAATCAAATTGTGGTATAATAATATACAATGTATTATGCTAAAACTTACCCCGTCATTTTTCCCAGCCCACGCCAGTGCCATGGAATATTTCGTCTCATTAAGGAAGTTAAACTGAAAGCAAAAATAATGAACAGCATCATATTACTGTAAACCCATCTAATAAAACCACCAACAAGAGGGCTATGATGGTCCTGTATTGCTCACCTTCTTAACCCTTTCCCTTATACAGATGCATTTTCATGCATTTGCAAACAGAGTAGACCCAGATCAGACGGCTCCTATAGGTCTGCTCTATTTGCTAACGGAATTTGATAGATCTGTTTCTTTAGTTTCTAAAATGGCTACAATGTTCCACCTTCCATATTTCATTATACCCATTTTGTCCATGAATCTTCAGCAATGGACAGGAATAATTTATATATATCTGATAGAGGTTCACCAGCAACTAATTCCTCCAACATTTGGTGAAAATTCAGTCAGTCGTTTTTGGAGATATTGTTTAACCCTTTATTCCATAAATACGTCTTTCTATGCCTTTGCAAACAGAGAAGACCCAAATCAGATGGCTCCTATAGGAGCCATCTGATCTGGGTCTAGTCTACACTGTTCACAAAGACTTGAAATGGCTATTTATATGACTAAAAGAGTTAATAAACCAGAGGAGAAAGGAAACTGGATGTCTGAATATTTGGGGTAGTTAGGATACACCATGATAACTATGCCATAACATTCAGCTGGACAAACTGTGTGAGGGTTTGAGGGTATGCAGAGGTAGCCTCAGGTAGGATTACATGTGCATAAATTAGGATTCAAGTGATTAACCCTTTCCCTGTTCTATGTTTATTCCAAAGTTCAATACCTACTGAATATTCATGGACAAAATATTTATAATAAAATATGGAAGGTAGAAGATTGCAGCCATTTTAGAAACTAAAGAAACAGATCTTTGAAATTCCATTAGCAAACAGAACAGACCCTGATCAGATGGCTCCTATAGGAGTCGTCTGATCTGGGTCTACTCTGTTTGCAGATGCGTGAAAACATGTTTATATGAGGGAAAGGGTTAACCCTCTACATGTATGGTATAAAATACCATAAATACTCAAGAGATATGTACAGTGTATACCCAAATACTAAAACCCTCACTTCTCCACTAAATCCTATACTGTGACCACTCTTTAGAATCGTCTCTTTGAGACAATTCTAAAGAGTGGTCACAGTATAGGTTTTGGTGGAGAAATAAAGAAGTTATTCTTGAAAATGTTTAATTTACGCATCTTATCTGGACCTCTGTTACTTTAAATAATTGGCCAGACAAACAAAGGCAAATAGTGAAGAATCAGATCTAAACTGCTCCAAAAAGATCCTGAGTGCATAATTATACCATTGCAAAACTTCAGCTAATTATAGCCTAATAAATATTCATGATATCATTATTTCTTACATAAATGTTCATGTGGGAAAGGGTTAACCATTTCCCTGTTGAATAAAAATGTAAGAATAAATGACATCATGCATACTTATTAGCTGATCTTTTATAATGGCAAATGTACTCAGGTATTGGTATTGGTAGAAACTGTAGAATCACATGTATTACAATCGCATAAGCAAACAGAGCAGACCCTGATCAGACAGCTCCAATCTGGGTCTACTCTGTTTGCAGGTGTGAAAAAGCATTTATATGACAGAAAGGGTTAAGCCAACACAGCAGACCCTGAACTGGCAGCTCCTAGAAGCTGTCTGATCTGGTTCAACTCTGTTTGCAAAGGCATCAAAAGGCACCACTCTCAAGAAAACAAGGTTAACAACTTACTCCATAGAGATTCAAAGTAACCTATTTACAAACAGAGTAGACGGAGATCAGACAGCTCCTATCGCAGCTGTCTGAGGAGGGTCTGCTTTGTTTATGAAATATTACAGATCTGATTCTACAGTTTCTGCCACAGCCTAAAAATCCTGTGTTCATATGACACAGCAAAATATAATTTAATTTATATTAAAGTCATCAATTCTTACATGCATGTTCATCACACACAGGGTTAATCTACTGAATATTCATGGCCAAAAGAGTTATAATGAAATATGGATGGTGGAGCATTGCATCCAATTTAGAAAATAAAGAAACCGTTTCTTTATAATTCCACTAGCAAACAGAGAAGACCCTGATCAGATGATTCCTATAGGAGCCATCTGATCTGGGTCTACTCTGTTTGCAAATGTGTGAAAAGGCACTTAAATGAAGCAAAGGGTTAACCTTTTCCTTCATATAAAAGCCTTTTCAATGAATTTGAAAGAAGACCCAGATCAGATGGCTCCTGACCAGGGGCTGGTTAGATTAAATAATTACAAAGATCTTACCCTACAGTTTTTGTCTGCAGAGTCAAATTCCTTGAAAAGTGTACATTATGAAGATTAATGAATATCCATGAAAAGATCAATTTATACATCAATATTCATTAGGGAAAGGCTTTCCCTGTTTAATAACTATGCAAGAAATAATGACATTATGAATATGCATTAATCTTAAACAACTGACATTTTGGCTCAAGCAGAAACAGTAGAATTAGATATTACACCATTAGCAAATAGAGCAGACCCTGAATATTGGTCTATTATATGAAGGAAAGGGTTAACCCTTTCCCTGTTCTATGTTTATTTCAACTTAGTTCAATACCTACTGATCATTCAGAGACAAAATAGGTACAATGTATAATGAAATACATATTAGAAACTATAGAAACAGACTTATCAAATTCCATTAGCAAACAGAGCAGACCCTGATCAGATAGCTCCTATAGGAGCCATCTGATCTGGGTCTACTCTGTTTGCAAATGCGTGAAAACACATAGTTATAAGGGAAAGGGTTAGGCTTGATGATCCAATCTCCAGTTGCAGAGAATATCCTCTAAATCTTCTAAATCAATCCTCTGTGTAAACTTCTCTTTGAATTTGTATCAAAATGACAAGCTTAGTGTCAGTCAGCAGAGCTATAGATAAAGATGCATACTGAAATACTAAAATTGTCATTTCTCCACCAAACTCTATGCTGTGACCACTTTTTAGAATCATCTCTTTGAGACGATTCTAAAGATTGGTTACAACATACAGTTTGGTGGAGACATGAAGAAGTTTTCTCGACCTCTGAATCAGCTTTGATCCTGAAACAACACTGCTCAAGGTACTTAGCGTCTCATCAGAATCAAAACTGTCCACTGTTGAAATCATCAATTTGCACATAGCATACCAAAGGTTCACCTACTGGCCACTTTGTAATAACCGTGCAAATAGTTTTGATCCAGATTAGACATCAATTAACTTGGTGTCTCCAAACTGTTGCTCCTATGTGTTTTTAGACTTAAAGCATCTATGACAATATTCACAGATGACAACTGTTCAACGAGCAGAGGGTTAAGCCAATTCACAGTGATAATTGTCAATAGGCAAATGCTTACTTATAAAACAGCCAATATTGTAGTAGCTTAACTGATTCCATTCTTCTTGCTTGAGCAAATCGCTCCTCCGCACAAATTTGTTCACAGTATCGAATCAATAGAATGGTGAAAGCTTAGAAAGGCAGATGTCCAAGGATTGGACCAAATTCAAGGAAAGAATATTCATATATGAGTCTACCAGGACTGAAACAGTTTGGTTCAATGAAGAAGTATAAACGTCCGCTTCAACATTGTCCCATGATAATACCAGGGAACAAAAAGGTTTGCCAGGACTGAAACAGTTTGGCAGAGCTCTAACTAAGATGCATATTTAGGAAATCTAAGTAAACTGTTTAATTTATATTTCTCCACCAAATCCTACAGTATCTTGCTGCTACTCATTTGAAATTCCCAAAAAGAGCCATCTGATCTGGATCTACTGTTTGCAAATGCGTGAAAACACATTTATAGTTATAAGGGAAAGGGTTAGGCTTGATGATCCAATCTCAAGTTGCAGAGAATATCCTCTAAATCTTCTACTCTGTTTGCTTAAGGAATTGTCTAGATCTAATTCTACAGTTTCTATCACAGCCAAAATCTTTCCTTGTTTATAATGACAAGATTCATGATATCATTTTTTCTTACATGAATATTCATTAGGTAAAGGGTTTTAATTAAAGATGCATAGTCACAACAGGTCACAATCAAAGTATCGACCATCACTTTAGATCATATCTAAAATAGCTCTTTGCCTGCCAAGCGTTTGTTCACTTGTAAAGTTTGACAGCAACTTTCGAAAAAGATTGTTCAATTTTCAGTTCTTTCTAGAAACAGTGTTAACAGTTCAGATCCTCATCAGACACTGACCTACTTAGCATCTTATCTGGGTCAAAACTGTTAGTTAACCCACTCCCTCATAGGTTATTTTTAGATCCAACCTCTTTGAATAAATATACCGGGAAGGAGCATTAACTAGAGAAAAGGAAAATTTTAGAATGTTGTAGTTTGAAACCATTGTGATAAATAGAGCATTTGCTCCTGTAGGAGCAAAATTTAAGGCTCTATTTATCACAATGGTTTCAGTAGGTGTTTTTTACAGAGGCGTAGAAAGGCTTATTTATGGAGGAAAGGGTTAAGGGCATAATAAATTGACCCCTAGCAAGTTAATAGTTCATTGCAAATTGTTATCAAAAAACGGGATCTTTTTGTGATTCAGGATATTACAGTAAAGCCTTTAAAATACAACCACTCAAAAAGAAAGCCAAATTCTGGATTTTTAAAACAGGTAGCTTAATGCAGGACAGAAGTAATGAAGAAAGCTCCTACAGGAGGTTTCTGCATAACTTTTGCCCAGCATTAAGGATTCACCTGTTTTTAACGACTCCTATGTTAATAAATCATGGTTCCTCTAGCGAAAATCTACTGTACAATAATACATGTACTATCGTCTTCAAATGAATACTTGTGTCACCTGCTGATAACTATTAGCCTAATTATCCTACTGAAATAAGAAAGTACAGTAAAACCCAGATAGAACACTCAAAAAGTATCATTAGCAGTCTTTAACCTCAGAATCTATAGGCTATTTTTAGGTCCAACCTCTTTGAATAAATCTACCAAAAAGTAAAGTACCTAGTTATAGTCTACTTTCAGTTAGAATGATCGCTCAGCCGACTGTACATTTACTCCCCTGGTCATTGAGTCATTCGCCTACAATATTGAGCACTGCTAACATATGGCGCAATCATGCAGCCGCAGTACCGGCTAGTGACCCTCACAGACACCCATTTAATCCCTGGGTGGAGAGGAGGTGCGGTTGGGAGACACTGAAAAGCCTCTCTGAAATTTCTGAGAGGGACCGGGATCTGAACCCCGGACCTCCGGACTGATAGTCAAGCGCATTACCACTAGACCACCACACACCGCAAAGGAGCATTTACGAGAGAAAAGGAATTTTTTTAGACGTGTGTTGTCTTGAAACCTGTTGAAACCATGCTCTATTTATCACAATGGTTTCACAAAGTGACTTTTACAGAGGCGTAGAAAGGCGTATTTATGGAGGAAAGGGTTAACCCTTTACCTGTTCAATATTCATGTAAAAAAATTGACATCATTATGTATTAGCTGAAATCTTATAATTCACTCCTGGAGCTCGATCAGACTGAGAAGTGCGACTTCAATACAAATACTGATAATTACATGCAAACAGACACTTTGGGGACAGAAAATGACTTTAACATGACAAACAGGATACAAACATATAAACATATTCTTATAATGTCAACTTTTCAATGGATTGTTTGCTTTGAGGAAAACTAGAATTAGATTTTATCATGTCTAATCAAAACTCCTCCTTCAGAAGCAGTTTGATTTGGGTTTGCACTATTTGCCTTGGTTTGTCTTTCCGAAATCTAAGGGCAATAAGGGTATGACAAGGGCTGGGCTGACACAAGGAAGTCATATACATGTACAAATCATATCAGATAAAACATGTCAAGAGAACAATTCACAATCAACCAGGAACTAAATGACTGTTAAATACTGTTAAAGTAACGTAAAACTCAATCGAAACCAAAACTAACTGAAAGTACGGTAAATCCTATACTTCGTCCTCAGCCATTTATTGTCTTCAGCAAATTTTGGCTTCTGCTTCAATTTTTATTTTTGAATTTTCTTGATTGAGAAAAAAACATAAATCACAGTATCAAAATGTTTGGATCCTGCTGAAATGCAGAGATACTCAGTGTCTCATCTGGATCTGAACTGTTTGCAAGTTTAACAGATTAGCCACTGGCAGCCAAAAATAAACCACTGAAAAGAAATCTTATTATTGATCTTTAGGAATGGTGGCAACTGTAGTTTAACTCTTTCCCTAATGAAAATTCATTTAATCCTTTCCTTCATACAAATACATTCATGCCTTTGGAAATAGAGTAGACCCAGATCAGACAGTTCCTGTAGGAGCCATTTGATCAGGGTCTCCATTCTTTGCTGATGAAATTACAAAAGATCTAACTCTACAGTTTCTACCAACAAGAGCACAGCATGCAGGTGCTAATGCTCATCTGTCAAGAAATCTTAATTTTTTTATTTCCTAAATCCATAAAAAGGCATAATTTTGTGGGGAAAAAAGCCTTACAGGATTATGATCCATCAGACCATTCTCTTTTCCCTTAGAAAGCTTATTCAATTCAAGATAAGTGAACCACCTGCTGTATAATTAGCCATGTTATACTCGACTTGCAGTTGCTTCTATAACATTACATCTATAGCCCGTTCCTTCATATTGACACCTTTTGACACCTCTGTAAAGTCACTTTTTGAAACCATTGTGATAAATAGAGCATTTGCTCCTATTTACCGCAATGGTTTCTAAACTACACATTTTTAAAATTTCCCTTTTGTGTGGTATATGCTCCTTTTTGGTAGATCTGTTCAAATCGATTGGGTTTAAAAGTACCCTATGAGGTAATGGGTTAACCCTTACAATGCTGAGTTTTCAAATGGACTATTCCAAAATTCAAACAGGCCAAGCTTATGTTGAATATTTAGGAATTATTCTAAAGAACACCATACCATGGCAAACAGTGCAGACCCTGGGTCTACACTGTTTGCAAAGGACATTAGTGACTCGTGACCCACACTGTAAGGGTTAAATGTGATAACCTAACCACATACATAAGGTCATCAGATGCACTCTTTTTTTATTTATTTAGTAACTGCTACTAGAAAAATACTTTCATTCATATTATGGTCACATGATGAACTGATATGTGTATGTTCATGTGCATCTAATACACGTCAATAAAGTTTTCTATTTTGTCATGTCTGCAAAGGTTGCCAGGATCGACCCGAGAAAATGGTTCAGTTGAGAATTCAAATTATGAAAAAGACATTTCTTTAAACAACCCCCCACCCCCTCGAAATTTTAGTAGCCAATGACTATTTTGGCTACCACCTGACTCCAGTAATGCTGACATAGCATGCTTAGTATCTGCAATACTGAATTCCTATCTGGATTCACAATGCATGATATTTTTTTCAAATACCAGACCACTAAGTTGAACAAGATGTTGGATTTTCCTGTAGTAATGCTTGTCACACAACTTCGGCACTTGTACAACTTTCTCCAATTTGAACTGCTCCAGACAACATTGTGAAATTGGATTTCCAGCCTAGGAGTCTCCACCCTGAGAACATTAATCCTTTACTCCGTGAATATTCATGTACTGGTAAGAAATTATGACATCATGGATATCAATTACAGTAAAACCTCTCTATAACAGCCACTAAATTATGTCGATCAATTGGTATTTAGGGCAGGTGGCTGCTTAAAGCAAGGTGAAAGTAAAACAGAACGCTCCTATAGGAGCGTTCTGTTTTACTTTCACCTTGCTTTAAACAGCCACCTGCCTTTAGCACAAAATATTTGATGTAATTTAGTGGCCATTATAGAGAGGTTTTACTGTAGCTGATGTCTTATAATGGTATATGAACACAGAATAATTTGGCAATTGTAGAATCAGATCTATTGTCATTTCATAAGCAAATAGAGCAGACCCTGATCAGACAGCTCCTATAGGAGCCATCTGATCTGGGTCTACTCTCTTTACAAAGGTATTATAATTCGAAATGAATTTTTGACAGACAACAAATTTTGGAGAACACTACTACCCTAACTAAGCTGTGAAAAAATAATGTCTGCTAAAATTTGGATATCATGTAATCACGTCTTTGAGAAACTATTGAGTATTGACCAACTAGAAAACTGACTCAGAGAGGGCCCTGTAATCAAGGGCAGGTAACTCTAGACATAGTGATCTGATTCAACCACAAACTATAGGTGTCTTCCTCTGATGATACTAAGCATGTGCCCTTTATATGAAATCAATATGCGCAGTACTGTTTGAGTAATCACGTCACATCAAGTGTTGACGGAAGGACAGATAAACAGAAAATGTGATTACTAAAGGGCTCCTGCATTTTCAATGCCGGGCCCTATTTTATCAACCAGTTTGGTTTCTGATGAGATGCCAATTTACTCACTGCCTCATCCGGACTCAAGTTATTTGCATAAATTATGCTCTAGTCAAGTTATAGATAGTGGAATAACAGTTTGCATGTAAAGAATTTGTTTCAATTCTTAACCCTATACATGTACTATAGTAATTTGTTTAAATTATACAGTTTGTAATGATACATGAACACATGAATTTTTGGCCATGGCATAATCAGTAGAATCATATCTTAGTGTGCAAAGAGTTAATCAATAAATCCATATATACAGATTTTCAAACACACAAAATCCAGATCAGACAGTTCCTGTAGAAGCAATCTGATCAGGGTCTGCTCTGTTTGTTTATAGTTCGTACTGGTACAAGAAAACATTGACTGTGTTTATAATTTATATGCTATTACAATTGTATATAAGTTCAGATAAAATGTGTTGACAGTTACTGTACTAGTGTCATTATTTCTTAAATGAATTTTCATCACATAAAATATTAAGTAGTTTCCTATTGCTTGTGACACAGTTGAATGATATTATGTGGGGAACCTGTAATTTCATCGATCTCTAACATAATGATTGTATTTTTATCACTTATACTCGAATAGGATAGTAAAAGACAACTGCAGCTGGCAGAAAATTTCAGTTATTTTTTCTCTATTATTTCTCTTCAAAATTATAAATATATAATACATAGCAAAAATCATCATTTCTCCACCAAACCCTATACTGTGACCATAGCAATGATTCTAAAAAGTGATCCCAGTATAGGGTTTGGTAGAGAAATTATAAAAAATGTTTAAAGTTACGCATCTTATCTGGACCTTTGTATAATAGAGCAAATTTGTTTGGATTCAGATGAGACGCAAAGTAAGTTACAGACATGAACATAAATCTTGTTGGCCATTTCGGAGTTATCCTAATGACCTACCGTAATTCCTATATATCCAAAGTATTTTGATGACAGACAAACTTAGGCAAAGAGTGTAGACCCAGACCACACTTGCAATTTGATCAGGGTCTACATTATTTGCTACTATGTCAGTCTAATCCAAAGTTATCAAAACTGTGCCAAATTTACCTATTTCGCTTTACAAGCCCATGCAAATAAACCTAATGCATTCAATACAATGATTAAACTTTACCTCAAACAAAAACTTTTCTTGCCTTTGCAAACAGAACAGACCCAGACCAGATGGCTCCTGTAGGAGCCATCTGATCAGAGCCTTATTCGGTTTGCTAATGAAATTATCTAGGGAACTGATTCTGCTGAAACACCTAGCAATCCTGTGTTCATATTCTCTTAGCTGTTCATTAGCTAATAAATATTCAAGATCGCGTTATTTCTTATATGCATATTCATCAGGTAAAGGGTTAACTTGATCATTAAATTATAATATCATGAATATGAACTAGATTATATATAATTGCACATACCCCCACACTTTTGTTCAGGACAGAAATTATACTCAGATCTTAACTCTTTGCTTGCTATTCACGTCAATATACGTACCTGTAAATAGTGAAGACCTAGATGAGACAGCTCCTGCAGGAGCTGTCTCATCAGGGTCTGCACTATTTACAAGTTGATTGTGCAATCAGTGCACTCCACAGCAGTGATTCGTTGCACAGCGATATACTTGTATACAGTGAAGATATATGTTATAATACAACAGGGCATGGGTAAAGAAGGAGAAATGTATTTTAAAATTCAGGAAGTGAAGGGTTAATGATAATATTATTCCATTAGCATACTGAGAAGACCCTGATCAGGCAGCCCAGTGCAAGAGTCATCTGATCTGGGTCTACTCATTTTTAAAGGTGATAAATAGGTGTATCTATGAAGTAAAGAGTCAAATCACAAGTGTAAAAGTTTGCATATATGATAATATCAGTAACCCTTGCACTGTTCTATATTCCTGAAAGAAATAATGACATTATGATTATAAAATTGATTAGCTGATTTTTTATAATGTAAACTTCTCAAGGCAATTTTTTGCTTTGACAAAAGTTGTAGAATCAGATCTATAAACAAAGCAGACCCAGATCAGATGGTTCCTGTTTGCTCTTATAGATCTGGTTCTTTAGTTTCTGCAATGGCCAAACATGTCTATTTTCATATCGGTATGACAGTAAAGAAATTTATTTACATTCAACTAATTAATATTCATGATGGCATTATTTCTTTTATGAATATTCATGGGGTAAAGGGTTGACTGAGCCAATCAAATACACTTGCACAATAAAAAGTCCTTGTGATGTTGCATTTCAGCTTTCTTTGTACTTTGTCTTATGAGTAAAGAAGTTTGGAACTCTTTCTATGCCTTGTATTGTCATCTGTAAACTTCAGTTGTAATTTATTAAATTTTCTTCACTTTTAATTTCAAGAACATTATCAAAAAGCTTTAACCCATGGTGAGATGCCAATTTACTCAGCATCTCATCTGTATCCAAACTATTTGCTAAGGTAATCACAAATTCACCCATGGCAGTCTGGAATAAGGCTATTCTCTTACATGTACTGGAAGAGCGTATATCTGCAACCAGCCAGAATCACCTAGTTCACATGTGATTATATAATTCTGGTTCCGCTGATGGGGATAAACGGGTGTAAACAAACAATGTGCTTTACAATTTCACCAAAGCAATGGGGGTGATTTCCATGATAGAGGCAAAATGGATCTAAAAATTGGACACAGCGTTGTAACTTAGGACATGGTGTCACTAATAGAGCACAAACAAGAGGGCCATGATGGCCCTTAATCGCTCACCTGTTCGTAACAGATTAATGATTTCAATGACAGATTGCATAATTTGAAAAATCTTGGTAGAAAACCATTAGATGATGCTACATACTAAATATAAAGAGTCTAGACCTTACAGATTTGGAGGAGAAGATATTTTAATGATTTTCCTATGAAAAACTGTTAAGCCCCAGGGCGGGGCCAATTTTGATCCGGGGTTCATAATTTGAAAATCTTGGTAGAGGACTATTAGATAATGCAACATACCAAATATCTAAGGTCTATGCCTTACAAGTTCAGAGAAGACTTTTAAAGATTTTTAAGAGAAGATTTTTAAAAACTTTCCTATGAAAAACTGATATGCCCCTGGGCGGGGCCGTTTTCAACCCAGGGGGCATAATTTGAACAATCTTGGTAGAAAACTATTAGATAGCGCTACATACCAAATATTAAAGGTCTCTGCCTTACAGTATTGGAGAAGAAGATTCTTAAAGCTTTTCATATGAAAAACTGATAAGCCCCAGGGCGGGGCCATTTTTGACCCAGGGGTAATTATTTGAATAATCTTGGTAGAAAACCATACCAAATATCAAGGGCCTAGACCTTACAGTTCTGGAGGAGAAGATTTTTAAAGATTTTCCTATGAAAAACTGATGAGCCCTTGGGCAGGGACATTTTTGGTCCGGGGTCATATTTTGATTAATCTTGGTAGAGGACGATTAAATTATAAATGCTACATACCAAATATCAAAGGTCTATACCTTATAATTTTAGAGAAGAATATATTTAAAGATTTTCCTATGAAAAACTGATAAGCGCCGGGGCAGGGCCATTTTTGGCCCAGGGGTCATAATTTGAACAATCTTAGTAGAGGACCATTAGATGATGCTACATACCAAATATCAAAGGTCTATGCCTTACAGTTTCAGAAGAAGATTTTTAAAGATTTTCCTATGAAAAACTGATAAGCCCTGGGGCGGGGCCATTTTTGGCCCAAGGGACATAATTTGAACAATCTTAGTAGAGGACCATTACATCATACTACATACCAAATATCAAAGCTCTTGGCTTTGTAGTTCCAGAGAAGAAGATGTTTAAGTAAATTGTTGACGCCCGCACGTACGCATGACGCACATACGCCGGACGCCGGACATAGGATCATCCCAATAGCTCACCTTGGAACTTTGTGCCAGGTGAGCTAAAAAGACAGAAGTTTGTACATGCAATAAAAGACAGAGACATATACATACATAGAGATTGGCAACTATGCGAAATCTCGTGAAGAAATGATATATTGACGCAAGATTTCAAACAGGCGCTTAGTTGTTTACATAGACATGAAATAAAGCATAATTCATGTTTAGAACTTCAGCAGCATATGACATATGCACTTTCAAGTAGTCTAGATGACAAACAGAGAAAAAGATCTGTATGCATACATGTGATAACTACCGAGGGTAGGTGAATTCTACCGTTTTCAGAGGTGGTTTACCGATCTACCTTTCCGATAGACAAATCTACCGTTTTGAAATTTTACCAAGGCATTTTTTTTAAGTGGCATATATTTTCCTTCCTGATGGAGTTTATCTATTAGTTCTCTACATACACAGACCACCTTGAGCATGCCATCATGCTTGGTCTGTTTTGGTAGGGACCAATCAAGGGAATTCCCTGTGGAGACCACCCGAATTACATAATAATGAGATGGTTCCGGTTTTTCGCTATACTGGAGTTTAGCAAATGAATTGTTCAGGAACCAGTTGTGTCAAAAATGCAAACGTTGTCCCACAAATATCACATGCAGCACGTTTATAACTCAAGCGAGGCGACATTGTCACAAAATTAAGATGAAGGGAGTGCCATGACCCAATAATAGGAATTATATTCTCATAATTAAGATATAAGACATAGAAATGCTTCTCTGCTTCCTTGTCAAAGACAGTTGTGCTTGGCCTCGTTGTTGAAATGGGCCGAAACACTTCGAAAAAAAGACTGCTTGGACTGATAATCATAAATTTTATTTGTACACAAAATTACTTTTTCATTAATATAATAAGTGGTAAGGACACTAAAGAAGTAATTCAAAACACAATGAAATATTCTCTACCATTTCAAACTCTTAAAAAATGATAACTATATGAATTTGAAATGTCATCAGTTTTCGCAATGATTGTAGATACAGGCTTAAACATGGACTCTGGACCTGTTGGGATTTCAACATTTCTGTGACTGCTCAATGTTTGCAGTAACTAACTTGAACTGAGTAAAGGTTTAACTAACTCATTAATCCCTGAATCTTCATATGGACAATTCAAATGGAGAGTGGAACTTTATAGCCATTTTAGAAAGTACAGAAACATTTTTAAAATTCCAAAAGGAAACAGCAGATCTTGATCTACTCTGTTTGCAAATGCTGCTTTAATGCATGAAAACTTTTTTATATGAAGGAAAGGGTTAATGGGGGTTATAACACCACACTGGATTTTTTTTGCCAAACCAGAAAGTGTAGAATCATTCCTATATCATAAGCAAACAGAGCAGACCCTGGCCAGACAGCTCCTATAGGAGCCATCTGATCTGGGTTTATTCTCTTTGCAAATTTATGCCTGAAAAAGGAGCTTATATGAGGGAAAGGGTTAGGTTTTGTGACTGCTCAATGTTTGCAGTAACTAACTTGAACTGAGTAAAGGTTTAACTAACTCATTAATCCCTGAATCTTCATATGGACAATTCAAATGGAGAGTGGAACTTTATAGCCATTTTAGAAAGTACAGAAACATTTTTAAAATTCCAAAAGGAAACAGCAGATCTTGACCTACTCTGTTTGCAAATGCTGCTTTAATGCATGAAAACTTTTTTATATGAAGGAAAGGATTAATGGGGGTTATAACACCACACTGGATTTTTTTTGCCAAACCAGAAAGTGTAGAATCATTCCTATATCATAAGCAAACAGAGCAGACCCTGGCCAGACAGCTCCTATAGGAGCCATCTGATCTGGGTTTATTCTCTTTGCAAATTTATGCCTAAAAAAGGAGCTTATATGAGGGAAAGGGTTAGGTGTGTAAATGTTATGTGTGTAATGTAAGGTTTATAATGGTATGGTATGCATTTATGGTAAAGTATGAATGATAATGTGAAAAAGTATTAAAAAAAACCTACATAAGTACAGTATGAAGCAAATTTCTTTTTTCTCCTCCATATATTTTGCTGGGTCAGTAAAATCTACCTGACAAATTTCCTAAATCTACCTGACATGCCTCAGCAGGTTATCACATGTATGTGTATGCACCCAAATTAAATCGAAAATTTTATACATGTGAGTTCCAGACACTGACAAACGTTTTACCTCAGTTTACTCATTTAAATAAAAAATATTCAATATTACTAATCAACAGGTACCGCCTAATACTACATTTGTAACTACTGTAAGTTAATAACGGAAAACTCACACTTCAAGTCATCTTAAGTGATGAAAATGTGTGAAAACAATCTTGATCTTGGAAATTTTATAATTCATTCAAAACAACAAAGAAAATGGCCGAGTCACAGGTGACACAAACAATTATCATGTGATTATTATGTCTTTCAAAATATCATTCATCAAGCCTTGTTTGCAAGAAGTGTTCTTTGCCTAATTCTGCCAGTTGCCAATCTCTGTATGAATATGTCTCTGGTTGACTTTACTTTTAATATAATTTTATGCTCTATTCCTGGCAATTTATGTTCCATAAATTTTAAATTATCTCATGTGTATAGAAGTTGTGCAGTCCAAGTCTTTTTTTTCTTTGTATAGTAAATTAATATTTTCAAACATTTATTGACCTTGAAATAATAAATTTTCAAAAAACAAAAAATCATCAAAAGTGTTAATTTTACTTGATAAATAGATCGAGTCGGCTGTTAGGAAATCTTGACCTATTTCCTGTTGATTTGTGGGCTATAATTAGTCAGTATCAAAATAGCATTTCCAGGTAAGAAAATTCATGTCCAGGAAAAAATCCGTAACAATGATTAATTTCAAATAAATGATTATACAATTCAATTGAAGAAAACTAAATATAACCATTGATGACATATTGATGTTTTCTGGTAACTATCGAAAACTTACCATTTGATAATTTGTACACAGATTACGTTATATTTCATAAAATGTTCAAACTATCATTGGGCAATGTGCCACAATTGCCGCTAACATCAAATACGCAGTCGCAGCATAGATGTGAAAACGTAATCCCTATGCTCTATTCCTGGCGATTCGTGGTCCTTAAAGTTCAAATTATATTATGTATGACAGTTATGCAGTCTAAGTCTTTTTTAGTTGTATAGTAATATTTTAAAACATTTATTCATCTTGAAATAATAAATTTTCAGAAGAAAATTCTCAAAAGTGTAAATTTTACTTGCTAAATAGATAGAGTCGGCTGCTACGAATTTTTGACTTATTTCCTATTGATTCGTGCACTCCGATTGGTCAGTATCAAAACAGCATTTCCGGGCAAGAAAATTCATGTTGCATGAATTTTTGCAGGACTAAATGTGTTCTGATAAAAATTTGTAACAATGATTGTTTTGAAATTTATGATTATACAGTGCAATTGAAAAAAACAAAATATGACCATTGCTGACGTAATGGCGTTTTCCAAAATGGTGGACAAATAGCATCCAATTTAATGTTTTGATAGATGGCCTCATAAAGGTCCATGAAGTGGTCTGCAGAAAGGTCCATATATTAACGAGCCCTTTACATAGAGGCTATTGACAAAAACTAGGACATGGAAATATACTCTGTGTTGAGAAAACTACGTCATTACACAATGCACAAATCGATAGGGTACCACGAATCGGGTGCTGGAGAAATCGCCTAGTGACGAAATCGCCTACAATTAGATATATAGTAAACCAATTGGAGAAATCGCCTAGAAAGCTATTATATAGTGATAGTACTTCGCACCTATGGTGCAGGTAGTGATGACATGAGAGAACTATACAGAGTGTTTGTAACAAGAATACATTGTCCTGTTGTGTTGTTTTCCAAATCAAGATGACAAAGATTAGACGATCAGTGCGGCCCCTGATCACCACCTTGAATTTGACAACCGAATATTACAGGGATTGATAATTATATACCAAATATTAGCAGAAAGTGAAAATGTCAAACGCATGAAACAAGTTATAATATGAGTCTTACTTCTTGTTAGTTGTTAGATGATCTGCATCCAATATATTTTTGAAATGCAATTTTAGTTAGTAGGCTACAAAATGTCGGTAAAAAAAATAAAAAAATCTTGTCGGTGGTCTGTGGAATTATTCACTTCCTATATGAAGTGACGTATCCCATTACGTCCCATTATAATAATTTTATTTTCTACAGTGATAACCGACATTTTTTATAATAATATTGCTAATCCATTTACTGGATCCAGATCATATCACAGTGATTAAGACTCATGATATTTTCACTCTGCGAATTTGCCGTAGCTATTAATATCATTATCGCTCTTTTTACCATTTTCTGTCAAAGTTAATGCAGTGATCAGGGGTTACACTGATCGGATCCAGATCATTTGACTAGACATAAGACTCATACAATAACCTGTTCCGTGCGTATGACATTCTTACTTCTGCATAAATATAATTATCGCTCCTTATATATAAATATCTTCTGTCAAATTAATTCTATGTAGTGATCAGGGGCTACACTGATCGATCGATCTTGGTCAATCTTGATCTGGAAAATAATACCACATAACAAATTAATCTTGTTACAAACATTCTTTAAAGTTCTGTCATGTTATCCGTCCTGTACCATAGGTGCGAAATACAAGCGCTATATAATTGCTTTCTAGGCAATTTCTCCAATTGGTTTACTATATATCTAATTGTAGGGCGATTTCGTCACTAGGCGATTTCTCCGTAAACCCCACGAATCCATAGAAATTTGCCATATGTAATTATAAGGTCGACGAAACGACTTTAGGTTTAATATATAAATTAAGGTCAATGAACAGGAAGGTTGAAGAAACGATCATCACCCGTGCTGAATACCTGTGTAAGTCTGTGACTGTCAACACGTTCTAGAAGTAGAAGTAGAAGCAGTCTCAGACGAGTCTGCTCTTGCTACAATCGCACTAAAAAGATGAGAAGATGAAGACTAACAGCAACCCATCGAGACAAAATCAAAATCAAATTTTAACTGTACACATTTAACATGTAATCAATAGCAGTTTGCAAAATCCTTACCAATTTATCGATTGACGCAGTCTTAATGTCTTTCAGAAAAGTTGATTCCTGACGTCTGCAAGTTTCGTCACCAGGAGCATCTCTGCGCTGAATGCGGTGGTAATTTTGACCAGAAACGTCTGCAGACGACTCTCTAATCTCTAAGTGACTAATAATATTGGACTCTGCTATACAAATTCTTGCGATTAAACTGATATTCAATAAAACGTATATTAACTTCCTAGAGAAATTTGCTTCGGTCGCCATCTTGATGTGTTGTGGTAGTGAAGTCACATGATCTACGGTGTACACGTGAAACTAACTCATATATGTGACTCAGACGATGATGCATGAAAAACTGTTCTATATTTATTCCAAATTTCGATACTTACTGAATATTCATGGACGAAAGAATTATAATGAAATATTGAAGGTGAAACATTGTAGCCGTTTTACAAAGTAAAGAAACAGCTCTGTCAAATTCCATTAGCAAACAGAGCAGACCCAGATCAGACCAGACGGCTCCTATAGGAGCCGTCTGATCTGGGTCTACCTTGTTTGCAAATGCGTAAAAACACGTTTATATGAGGGAAAGGGTTAACACTAGTATCATAACCGGCTTGTCCTAAAAAAACGAGGTATAAGTCGATCACCCAGAAATTAAATTTCAAGTTTCATGTTCAATGTTTTACTCGCGGATAATCAGTACAGATTATAATGGGAGACAATAGTTAGTCTCGTTTACCAGTTTTAGTCTTGTCAGAGACTTATACATAACATGTATGTTTAGCCTTTTTAACAGTGCATTCGTAAAGACAACACATGCATGCTGTTCAGTATAGAGTGAAAGACAATTAGTGTACAGAGTGTACGATTATATCAAAATTGTGGCGGTTTTATACATATTTTTAAAATTTAATCAAATTGCCCAAAGCCTCTTCCTCGGGGAGTTAAGGCCGAGACTTGAACAGAATACATAAACCCAGTCTGCAATTTTCTCTTTTGACATTGCTACTTTTGCTTTTGAAGGATCTCCTACTTTCTGATTTTTTGTAATCCAGTATCCAGTACCTGATTACAAGTTCAGATGGTACTTGCACTAGATCGAAAAAGGCTATAATTGTATCCTATCATATAGAACTATATTAATACAATATATGTTATATATAAAACTGTATAGCCGTTTTCGACCTTTCATTGCTAGCTCGTCATGTTTGATGAAAATAAAGATACAAACAAACATGAGAGTCCGTAATCATGCGCTGAGCAACGTTGGGTGCTCCATATCTTAGTGTGTTTACCCAGGGATATGTACATACATGAATATGCCTCTGATTTAGCATTTGTGTCACACTGCGCAAGTATAATTATAATTAAAACATATAGCATTCAGCTGATCGCTGCATCCCTTCTTTGCAGGAAAGAAGGGATGTCGCACTTTTTGACTAATTCAAGTTTGGAACGGAAGTTTTAACTATCTACTCCATAGGCATGTCTTAAATATTTACAAGGCCTTTGCAAACAGAGTAGACTACAAACTGACGGCACTATCTGTAAGATCAGTCTGATCGGGGTCTGCTCTGTTTGTTTATGGAATTAGATCTTCTTCTTCTTTTTTCAGGTACTTCACTCCATCATTAATGATGATTATGTGAAGGCGCTGGTTAAAATATTGAAACTAATTTACAAATGAGGATATGGTGAAAACTTTTTACAGTGAAATGCATAAAACAAACAAAAATGCAGAAAATAAACAAAAATGCTTGAGTCCTAGCACAAATTCACTACTACAGGGATAGTCACTAATGACTTGAATACCTGATGGTGCTATATGTGAGCCATCTCTGGCAGTTGGTTCCCCTGTTGGATGGTTCGACTATAGAATGAATATTTGTAAGTATCTTTATTAGAACTAATGGGTCTGAAGCTATGACTGTTATAATTTCGGGTTCTAGGGTCTGAAGGAATCAAGAAATTTGGACCTGGGTGGAGAGCAACGATGGGATGTACAATCTTGTAAAACATGATTAACCGAGCCCTTGGCCTGCGTGTTTCTAAGGGTGGCCAGCCTAGAGTTCCCAGCATGTCTGTTACTGAGCTAGTGTTGTGGTATCTGTTACTCATAAATCTAGCTGCCCTCCTTTGAACTTTTTCAGTTTGATTGACTTTGTTTCTGTTGTAAAGTTTCGATGGATATGAGTTTACAGTTTTATTAACATCCAACCTTTTCTTGGTCATATTCTATTATAGGTATTAGCTGCTAAACATCCCTAATTTCATTTTCCTATGTGAATATTCATGGACTAAGGATTAAGCAATATGACATCCGATCTCAATAATAAATGACAGCTGATCTCATTGAATACAGATGTACGTTGCATGGAATATATCTTTCTTCCGTTTTCCATAATAATCTTCACTTGTTCCTAAATTAGAGTCTAACCCTTTACAGCATGACTATTCATGTAAGAAATATCAATGTATGTATGAATATTCAAAATTTTAACATTTTAATGGCATACGAACAAGGAATGTTTTGGCCAATGTAAAAACTATAGTATCAGATCTGTATAATTATAAGCAAGCAGAGTAGACCTAACTTGTATGGATTATACCTGTCCCTGACACTACGTATTTGAAGTGCTTAAGGGAACCTGGCAAAGCAGGCCCCCATCACGCCACCTGCGGGAACCGTCTGATTGGGTCTACTCTGTTTGAATAGGCATTTAAAAGCGTTTCTATGGAGTAAATGGTTAACATTTAATTAATGGGTGATCGACTTTTAGCTCATAAATTTAGTAGTTCATTGTTCAGGTAAATAGAAATACAGCAGGAGTCATCTTATCAGGGTCTATTATGCGTGCATATGTTTTAAAAGGTGTATCTATGGAATAAAGGGACAATGTATCTTTTTGAAATGTATACACAAGTCAGATAGGAAATGTATACACACGTCAGATAGGAAATGTATACACAAGTCAGATAGGAAATGTATACACAAGTCAGATAGGAAATTTGGAAATGACAGGTACGACAGTGCACAACAACGCCAGAAGTACGAATGAAATGTGCGCTCACACACGATCATCATAAAACTCTTCCTTGCCTGTTATTATCAAAATAAAAACAGAAATAGCACTAAGATATTGCCAATGATCATTGCAATTATACAAATTATAATTACAACAATATAATACTACATGCTGAGTGTATTTGAAATTATATTCATTAAAAAAGCCATACGTTCGCCTAAGCATCTGCAAATTTAAGTACACATACATTGAGCAGATACAAATGTATCGGCCTCGCTATGATGACGCCAAGGAGCGGATACCATTCGTGCATTATTTCTTAACATAGTCTCCACGAAGCCCATTGATGTTCAAGCTTTGCATTCCCGTCTTGGAAGAAGGTTATATCTTGAGCTTCAACATACTTTGACACGGCATGAATGACTTCATCATCATTTTTAAAGTGGCGACCAAGCGCGTGGGAATTCAGTCATGGGTAGAACAGAAGTCTGGGTCCATGCTTATAAAGCTTTTAGTTGAGTCTGAGTTTCGTTCTCAGGCTTTTGATTGGTCAGATTTGAGTTCTCAAGCTTTTGATTGGTCAGATTTGAGCCAAAGGCTCAAATCTGACCAATCAAAAGATTGAGAACGATCTCAGACTCAACTAAAAGCTTTATAAGCATGGACCCAGGCAGGAAATTTGAAATTGAAACATGACCGTGCACAGCAACACCAAAAGCACAAAAGAAATGTGCGCTTGGGCAAAATCTTCACATACGGTGCAAAATACGGCCAGTAACGAGCATGTTCAAAGTCACACCTTTCAGCTTCTGCAATGTTCTGTATGGAATGGAGCATTATCCTAAAGCAAAAGAATGCCAAGTCGAAACTTTCCTTTTCTATTAGTTTTGATTGCTTCTTTCAGCTGTCGCAATTCGGGTCCATATTATGTGTATGTGACTGGAACTGGGTCTGTAGTTGTATCTCTGCTGCATATGTGCAAATGTATGTATCTGTGTCTGTATTTGTATATGCCCTGCATCTGTATATGTTGCTGCATCGATCTGTATCTGTGTTTGTATTTGAAAAAGAACAAACAGCAAAAATAGTGCATGCTAAACATATTGTTAATTTAATTAGCCATTTCCTTCATATAAACGTGTTTTCACACATTTGTCTAAATGTTGCAATTTGTTCTCCTTGTTTTGAAATATTTTAATACTTTTATACACCCCATCATTGGCAATAGTGGGTGTTATGTGAGCAAAATGTATTGTATCATCATACTTTACTCCTCTACCGCTAAATTGTTATCACGGAGATGGGGGCGGAGTGGAAGGAGCGATGTACAGTAGGTGTTTTAATTTTGAAAATACAATGTTTAAAAGCGTGGCATTAACGTTCATTAAAACACTCTGAGTTAAATCAAGCAAATGTGATAAAGAGTATTTAATAACAAAATTCGCATTTTTCTTTATATTTTCACCATTGTATAGATTTCTCCTGTATCTGTACTTCTATTTCGTGTAGAGTCACTTTATCTGTGTGTAAAATTTATAAAAGTCCAGATTTTACGAGTGACCGAAGATTATTAAATTCGGATATTTCGGTTGTCAAGGTAGATTAACAGCCTCGGCGTCAAACCGATAAAACCGAAAGAAGGCATGCTTATACTTGTGCAGTAAGCAGCAAAAACAGAACCATGAATATATTTCTTACTGGATTTTATGGGCTGTGCATACTATGTGCCATCCTATTTTTATATACAAGATCGAAATTATCGCAGACCAACGCTCCAGATTTCAATGAATTTCAACGGAAATATCTGGTTGTTTATCTCCTGGCGATGGGTAAGTGTCATGGTTTGTTTACAAGATAAGTCATTTTATTTTCAGTCGGTGTACCAGTATAACTCTTTGTTGTTGTTTGAAAAATTGTCTCTTTCTATTTCACAATTTAACCCTTTCCATTTTCAATATTTATGTAAGAACTTATGACAACAGACATCATGAATATTTATACACTGAAGATTTATTAATGTAAACTTTTCAAGGAATTGTAGAATCAGCGCTATATCATGTCAAAAGAAAACAGAGCAGACCCTGATCAATCGGATCCTATAGGAGTCATCTTATCTGGATCTGCTCAGTTTGCAAATGCATGAAAATGTGTTTATATGAAGGAAAGTGATAGTCAATGAATGAAATTAATTAGTTCACATTATTATGATGAAATTCTTAGAATCAAAATCCGGGTGACGGTCGTTTCGTCAAACTGCCAGTTCGTCAAAAAGGTTAAACAGTACAAAAGGGGTTGTCGTTTCGTCAAAAAGGATTATATAGAGAATTGATTTATATACCCCTTTTTTGACGAACTGGCAGTTTGACGAAATGACCTAGATGATTAGATCTATTAACCTTAGTTTGGATCTAGATGAGATCTGGATCAGAACTGTATGTTTTTTAGTGATTAATTAACTCAGAATTAATTAATTAATGAAAAATGCGACAGTACCGTATACTTTATGCACGCTATGGGCGAATTCGTGATTACTCTTTCAAATAGTATATAGATCCAGATGACACTCGGAGGCTATTTAATGGCACATCCACGATTATTAGCTCAGAGAAATAGTGAAGACGGCAACACTGAATTAGCAAAAATAGCTTGGATCCAGATAAGATCTGCATAAACTGTTCGACATTCGGTGCTATTTTATAATGACATTTTTGACGAATTTTGCCGAGGACAATTACATAGGAAACTGAAGGCTAATACATTTTTGAAGTGTAATTATACATTCAGAAGAAGTTTTCTGCATAATCCGAAAAGGGCACATTAAAGTGATCACACACCAGTTTTACTAGCGGTGCAGATTGATTAGGTAGGGGGGGGGGAGGTGGGGGTTAACATTAATTACATAATAAAGTGTTGATAAAAGTTTGTGCCGCCGAACCCGTGTCGCTAATTGGTTTGTAGGTGTGAAAAAAGCACTTGGACTAACACGTGTAATTTTTGCACACTTATAGAGTAATTAATATTTGGTTTTTGCTTTACATATCTTACTTGATAAACTTTTAAACATTTTAATCAACAAATCGGTATCAAGATTCATCTTCATAATTTGTATATTAGAAATTTTAAGTGCTGTCCTATCTATCATTTCCAAACTCGATATTTCCGCATACGCTAAAAAATCTGTTTGTATATCAGTTAATTTTTCTGGTTTCAAAAATCACCAAAATAACATATACATTTAACAGATTTATTGAAATACTATTCATATATATCAGGTAATATATCCTTTTTGACGAAACGTCTTTCGTCAAAACTATATATCGCCTTTTTGACGAACTGGCATTTTGACGAAACGACCGTAATTCTCAAAATCCCACCTGCATACATGTCCCTAATATGATGAAACTACTTAGAATCAAATCCCACCTGCAAGCATAGGCCTAAAAACCTGTTGATTTTAAACTTGGTAACCAAGTTATAATTTCTCCTCTTATTTTGAAAATTTGGATTATGTTTCTGGCTGTGTGGTACACTTTTTTCTAACATTGGCTCCGAACTACTTTAATACAAATTTAATACCAGACCAGGTAAATAACACATGCGCTTCCATTTGTATGGACAGGGAGGTGCATAATAATTCTGGCCCCAGGGTATGGAAGTCTTTGAAATCCATCAGTCAGACAGGTATGACAAAAAAAATCGGACTAGATTATTATGTCACCAGAACCTATGTTATTTTACAGTCAGTGAGTCTGTATATCTGACATTATTCTAAGTTGAATAGCTGTTCAATTCCAACATAAACAGAAATGTACAAAACATAGATCTTAACCCTTTCCCTGATATAAACACGTTTTCACGTATCTTCAAACGGAGTACATGTAGACCCGGATTAGACCGTTTCAATAGGAGTCGTCTGATCAGGGTCTGCTCTGTTTGCTAATAGAATTTGAAAGATCTGCTGAAAATACCACATTCAAAAGCATAACATTAAAAAAAGATATTTCTCATTTTTTTTTTTTTTTTTTTTTATTTTTTTTTTTTGGGGGGGGGGGTGTTATGGTATACAGGTGAACCTGCAACTAATCTAGCCTAGGGAAGTGGTCAAGTTGGTCACTTACAACAGGTGACTGTCTAAACCAGGTGTACAGGTTACCAAGCATACTTTAGTGTGATGATGATAGAGGCTTATATTATGTGTTACTGGCTGATATCTTTAAAGACCATTCTCTTTGTGCCTGTAATAATTGCAAGCCAGAACAAATTAATTGCCTTGTTTGTCGTTCCTAAATCTCTTAGTTGCTATCCATAAGTGTCAGTCCTCTGACTCCTCTCGTTAGAGTAATACAAGTGCCACAGGTATTGAAATCACCAACGCCGAAACCATTTTTCTGACACAACTGGTTTCCCGAATAGCCTGTTTGCTTACATGTACTTTTAGAGCGAAAATCAGTAACCAGCTAGAATCACATCATTTATGCAGGATTTAGAATTTCAGATGATTCCGAGGTGGTTATAACTTATACCCCAATCAATATGGTGTGAACAACTGCCACACTTTAATTTTTGTGAACAAACAAAAGAAACTATGACAATATGCATGAGGGGTCCAAAATTGGTCATGGCCGTTAGTGAAATTCATTCAAAGGCAACAAAATATCTGCTGTTGACGATCGATAGCCATGAAAATTGTTTTCACACTATACATTTGTAGAACACATGACTGCTTATGTCAGTGTGTATATATGCATGAAATAGGACCAAATCTGGTATTCTGTATTATTTACATCTATTAATATTGCTTATCAGAGTGAGACCATTGTCTAAAACATTGAACTTCGGAATCAGATCTAAATTATTCTGTAGCTGTCTGATCTGGGTCTACTCTATTTGCAAATGTGCCAAAAGTTAAAACTCTCCTAGGAGCTTTCTGCATTACTTTTCATTCTGCAATTACCCTTTACTCCATAAATGTATCTTTCTAGACCTTTGCAAACAGAGTAACCCAGCTCAGACCTGGCTGGTACATTGTATATTCAAAGTTCAAACTGCTTAGATCCAGATGAGATGCCAAGTAACTCAACATCTGTAACATGGTGAAAAAGTTGTGACTTGACTGGGACTTGAACCCAGGGCCTCTTGCTTACCATGCCAACACTCTACTGACTGAGCTACCAAGCCACACAGTAAAGCCTATCAACTTATTTCAACCCAATCTCTACCCGGCTACACATCTAGTCAAGACCGGAGCTTTTAGACAATTCATCAGAAGTTTCTAAAAATCTTTAGTGAATTGGAAGTAAAAAAACATTGCAATAAATAAGAATTTAATCCTTTACTCCATGAATATTTATGTAAGAAATAATGATATGATGAATATCAATTACAAATGTAGATTGTTTTTGTAATGGCGCAATAAATTTTGACTATGGCAGAAACTGAAGAATCAGATCTATATAATTCCATAAGCAAACAGACCAGACCCTGATCAGACAGCTCCTACAGGAGTCGTCTGATCTGGGTCCATTCTGTTTGCAAAGGCATGGAAAGGTGTATTTATGGAGAAAAGGTTTAAGCAAACATTTTTTTCTCAATATGATGAGGGTTAATCAAACCTGTTTGTAGATGTTATCATAAATTCACCCATGTATGACAAAAGTATATGAATTTAATCAACAAATCAGTTTTGATGACTTTAATGGCGTTATATACAGACAGGGTTCTTGAGACATATGTCCCATTGACAGTTAAAAAGTAGGGACATTTTCAAAATCTGTGAGACACCGACAAGTGTGAAAATATTTTTTCAACCATTATTCATTATGAAAATGCTATGTTTATGAATCTGTGGATCTATGACTGATTTCCTTAATATGTAAATATTTTCTCGGATCATATTCACAGTTTGATTTGTTCTAAATCTGACCTGGTTACTTTAGACTATTCTGGTAAGAACTGACATTTTTGAGACATTTGTCCCAATGACAGTAAAAAAATGGGGACATTTCTCATTTTGATGGGGAAAATGTCCCAATTCCTTGCCCTCGCAAGAACCCTGTACATGTATATGAACTCATGTTTAGTCAGATACACTGATTGGATTCAGAGCTGAAGAAAAAAGGTGTCAACCCTTTCCTTCATTATGACATATAAACGCTTTTTCACACATTTGCAAACAGAGTAGACCAGATCAGATGGCACTGTGTTATTATGGGATAATATAGATCTGGTTTTATAGTTCCTGTTATAGTCAAACATTGCCTTGTTAATGTGTACAGTAAAACCTCTCTATAACAGCCACTAAATTGTGTTAATTAGTTGGTATTTAGGGCAGGTGGTTACTTAAAGCAAGGTGTTTTACTTTCATCTTGCTGTAAGCAGCCACCTGCCTTTAACACAAAATACTTGATGTAATTTAGTGGCTGTTATAGAGAGGTTTTACTGTAATTATTAAACGTCAGTCCATGAATATTCATGCAGAATTGTTAACCCTTTCCTTCATATAAACATGTTTTCATGTGTTTGCTAACAGAATAGACCCAGAACAGGGAAAGGGTTAAGGAAATCTGAGTAAAATATATATTTTTTTATTTTCTGAGCCAAACCTGGTCTTACAACTACTCACTAGAATCACTACTGAGAGGAGATTCTAGTGAGTGACAACAAGGTAGGATTTACCTGAGGAATATGTAATTTTAATAGACCACCACATGTCTTATCTACATCTCTGGGATTCATTTGACTCAGTCTCTGTTTGTAAAGATGTAGAAAGACGTATACGTATGGAGTACCTCTGTGAGGTAAAGGGTTATTTTTGCACACTAAATATTTTTTGGTTTCAACAGTTGCCATCTGCTTAAGTTTTTAAAATAAAATATCTCTCTTTTCTTTGCAAAACTATGGTCAAAGTGTAAATCATTTTGGATCCTGGTGAGATGTCAGATTAATCTAGATCCAAACTGTTTGCATATAGGTAATCAGTTTCACAGCTAGGAGTAGTAAAAATTGCTGTCTGCTAAACTTCACAATGTTATTATTCTTACAGTTCTCTCAAAAATACAATCAGGGTGTCAAGCAGTAATGTAACAAACAGTTTGGATCCTGATGAGACATCAAATTACTTGGCACCAAGTTTGTATCAAATCTTATGTTCATTAGTTATCTCAAATTTGCAAGTACATGGAGCGTGAAAAGACTGAAGGAACATGTTACCATAGTTTTGAGCTGATCCCAGAAATTGCAATTCAGTATACCGTAAGTTTTTCAAAGGTTTATCTAAATTACTACACTCAAATTGCCACGCCCAAATGAATGAAACATCATTCATCTTTAGCATACTGTGGAGAACTTATTAAATTTGAGCAAATATTTGGTGTTAACTTAGGAGGCCAAGTAACTTAGCACTTCATCAGGATCAGAACTGCTTGGCACCCAGATTGTCCATTTATACAGAAATATATAATAAAACAATATGAAATTTGAAAAAAATAAACAGTCAGTAATTTCAGGAAGATGGCAATTATTCAACAGGCTGAAGATTAAATTATATACTTGTATTTTATATTTGGAAATTTAGTCGTTGTATACAGTTAAGTGCTAATTCTAATCATGGTGGAGTGTGGCCTGACTGGCATGTGCATACATGTACAACTCGAATCTAGCTTGGATACCACATAGCTTGGCATCTCATCAGGATCCAAGCTATCTAACACTCAATTAACTCATTCCCTCATATTGATGCCTTTTTATACCTCTAAAAGTCACCTTTTGAAACCATGATTGTCAGTACATTTATTTAAAGAGGTTGTGTCTATATGTATACCTTATGAGGTAATGGCACTGTTATGGGTTGATAGTTTATCAAAAGCTTGAACAATACTTTAACCCTTTCCTCCATAAATACACCTTTCTATGCCTCTGCAATTGTAACTTCTTGAAACCATTGTGATAAATAGATATAGGAGCTCTATTTATCACAATGGTTTCAAACTTCAAAATTCTCAAATTTTACTTTTCTCAAGTAAATGCTCCTTTTGGGTAGATTAATTCAAAGAGGTTGGGTCTAAAAATAGCCTATGGAGAAAAGGGTTAATAAGTAAATTTAAACATTCAGTTTGAGCAGACATTTATTTTTTACCCTTTACAAACAGAATAGACTCAGATCAGACAGCTCTGGTAGAAGCTCTCTGATCAGGATCTGCTCCATTGGCTTATTGAATAATATAGATTTGATTCTACAGTCTCAGATTTAACCAAAACTTGTGTCATTATGAAAATTCGTATAATTACTACCCATGCCATAATGTCTTCCATGAATTATCATGTTGTAAAGGGTAAACACTTAAAAAGTGAAGCTGTCATGATTTGAATTACTCATCTGCAAAACTGTGCTGTGTTAACCCTTTCCCTGTTCTATATTTAGCCTAAATTTCAATACCTACTGAATATTCATTAACAAAATAGTTATAAATAAATATGAAAGATGGAGCATTGTAGACATTTTAAAAAGCAAAGAAACAGATCTATCAAATTCTATTAGCAAACAGAGCAGACCCTGATCAGACGGCTCCTCTAGGAGCCGTCTGATCTGGGTCTACTCTGTTTGCAAATGCGTGAAAACACGTCTATATGAGGGAAAGGGTTAACCCATTACTCCATGAATACTCTTGTAAGAAGTGATGCAATCATGTGTATAACACATGAAAATACAAATATTTAACCAAGATAGAAAGTGTAGAATTAGATCTATGTTATATCATAAGCAAACAAAGCAGATCCTGATCAGATGGCTCCTATAGGGGCCATCTGTTCTGGGTCTACTCTGTTTGCAAGGTTGTAGAATAGTGTATTTATGGAGTAAAAGGTTAAACCACAGGTGGTGGTGTTCGGTGTATTCACCTGTAACTCATGAACATTAACCCTTCTCTTGCTGAATTTTAAAACACATTTCTCCTTCTTTACCCATGCCCTTTTGTATAATTAAATATATCTTCACTGTGTACACGTATTTCACTGCGCAATCACTGCTGTGGAGTGCACTGGTTGCACAATCAATTTGTAAATAGTGCAGACCCTGATGAGACAGCTCCTGCAGGAGCTGTCTCATCTGGGTCTTCACTATTTACAGGTAGGTATATTGACGTGAATAGCAAGCGAAGGGTTAAGCTGGATGCAGGTTGATCAATGATAACTTGTGCCTTATCAAATAGTTTGGATCCAGTTGAGTAGCTCAGTGCCTTATCAGGTTTCAAACTGTGATTGCATTTTTTTGTAGAAATATTCAGTATAAACCTTGTACATTGTATTATAAAAATAAAGTGTGCCAAACTTTGTGCAAATGAAATTCTGCTCAGCAGACTAAAGAGTTAAGATTAAGTACAAATAGTTGTCAAGTTTTAACCCTTTCCCTGTTCTATATCTTTTTTAAATTTCAATACCTACTTGATATTCATGGACAAAATAGTTATAATGAAAAATGGAAGGCTGAGCATTGTAGCCATTTGAGAAATTATTAAGAAACAAATCTATCAAATTCCATTTAAAGCAAACAGAGCGGACCCTGATCAGACGACTCCTATAGGAGTCATCTGATCTGGGTCTTCCCTGTTTGCAAGTGCGTAAAAAGGCATTTATATGAGGGAAAGGGTTAACCTTGATCCTCCTGAAAAAAAGCTGCTCTAACCTACAGGAGCCGTCTGATCTGGGTCTACCCTGTTTGCAAAGGCATAGAAAGGCGTATTAACCATTTCCCTGTTCTATGGTCATTCCAATTTTCAATACCTACTGAATATTCATGGACAAATAGTTATAAAGAAATATGGAAGATGGAATGGTCTAGCCATTTTAGAAAGTAAATATATCTATCAAATTATTTTAGCAAACGGTGCTCTAGGAGCCGTCTGATCTTGATCTACTCTGTTTGCAAATGCGTGAAAACACATTTATATGAGGGGAAAGGGATAATGGAATAAAGGGGCAAGTTTCACTATTGCGAATCGTTCAAACTTTTGAGAAACTACTGGCCAATTGACATACAGCTTGGATCCTGGTGAGACATCGAGTTATTAGGCGTCTCATCTGGATCTAAGTTCTTTGTAAATGTTAGGTAGCGATCGGCAGAATAAAGGTTTAAAAAAGTGAAATCATAGCGTTAAACAAATAAACCTTATTTTGTTGGTACTCATAATATAATAGTCTCTTAGAGGCAACTCGTGTAGCAACGATTGTGTAGTTAGATCAGAATGACAGATACATACATAATCAAATAGTCCTCGTCCTGCCGTAAAAAATAATGTCTGCATATATTCTACTATGACAATTTTAACTTATTGCAATTCTTCAAGTTTTTAGAAACTACTAACGAAATATCAAAAAGCTTAGATCCTGATGAGCCTCGGAGTTAACTATGTGTCTCATCTTGACCAAAGCCGTGTGCAAATGATGTTTAGGTTGCTATCAACAGGATAAAGGTTATGTTTGTTTTGTTAACCCTTTCCCTCATATAAACGTGTTTTCACGCACTTGCATACAGAGTAGACCCAGATCAGACGGCTCCTAGAGGAGCCGTCTGATCAGGGTCTGCTCTGTTTGCTAATAGAATTTGAAAGATCTGTTTCTTTGCTTTCTAAAATGTCTACAATACTTCACCTTTCATATTTATTTATAACTATTTTGTTAATGAATATTCAGTAGGTATAGGAATTTGGGCTAAATATAGAACAGGGAAAGGGTTAAAATAGCTCCTTTATTTCTCAAGCAAACCCTGTAGAATGCAGAATTTTATCGGAAAATGATGAGTTTAGTATTTGATACTTGTGTCTTTATCTTTGGTTCTTAGTTGGCTGAACTATAAGAAACAGTACAATAGAGTCTGCATGTAGTGACCTAATGATGAAGAAACAATGCAGTCTATAGGAGCATATGGTTGCTGGTAACCCTTTACTCTATGAATATTCATGAAAGAAATAATGACTTCATAAAAATTAATTACCTGTAGCTGAATTTTTATAATGTCTGTAACAGTCATGAAATGGGGATTTTTTTTTACTAAGATAGATACTGATGAAGCCTATTGTATAGGCGAAACGTTGGTTCGAAATAAAATCGTATCTACTACAGCCGTTGATCGTTCGTTCTACTAGACTCTCCTACTTCATAAGATAGATACTGTAGAACCAGATGTATATTATATTATAAGCAAACAGAGCAGACCCTGAATCCTGATCAGATGGCTCCTATAGGAGCCATCTGATCTGGGTCTACTCCGTTTGCAAATGTGTAGAAAGGCATCTTTATGGAGTAAAGGGTTAGTCTGGTATAGCTGTTTATTTATAGATTGAACTTATGGACACAGTGTAAAACTATTCATTGAGTAAAGAGTTAAGCAGGATGGTAGTACAGTAGAATGGTTTTACTTCAGTACCTATAGCTGCATAGCATATGATGAATAAACATGAGTCTTGTAAGAGCACATGGTTGCTTAACCCTTCGCTTGCTATTCACGTCAATATACCTACCTGTAAATAGTGAAGACCCAGATGAGACAGCTCCTGCAGGAGCTGTCTCATCAGGGTCTGCACTATTTACAAGTTGATTGTGCAACCAGTGCACTCCACAACAGTGATTGCACAGCGAACTACGTGTACACAGTAAAGATATATGTAATTATACAACAGGGCATGGGTAAAGAAGGAGAAATGTGTTTTAAAATTCAGCAAGAGAAGGGTTAATGCAGAACGAAAGTTATGCATAAAGCTCCTCAAGGTACAAATGTTTATACAGTAAAAACTTGCTTATAGCAACTGCAAAATGAATAAGTGAAGTAGTCTTTACAAGCGAATGGTTGTTTAATGCAATACGATTGATGTGCAGAAAGTTCCTCCTGCTTTAAACTACCGGTCATAAAACCCCAGAATGCAACTGTTTTAGGGTGATTACTGTGTACAGGTTGTGACGGGTTGTACTGTATACAGTAAAACCTCTATAAACTGGATGTTTAATTTAGTATTAATATCTGTCTTGGAGACAGGTGGCAGCTTAATGCAGGGTGAAAGTCATGTAGAAAGCTCATCTAGGAGCTTCCTGCATGACTTTCACCCAGCATTAAACAGCCATGTGCCTAAAAGTATCTTTTTTTTCTCTACTAGAATTCCTGTTTGGAGGGGTTTTACTGTAAATAATCATTCAAGTGGACAACAAGCTCTTATCTAGAATTTGTCCCTGACTGTTTGCAATTGCAAGCTGTGGGCAGACCATGATTACGTATAGGTTAGTGTTTGTTAGTCAGCATTTACAAAAATAAATCGGTCTAGCGGGGCACAGCCCCGCGACCGATTTATTTTGTAAATGCTGACTAACAAATACTAACCAATTTAGTGATTGAAATTATGTTTTGTTCACAAACTGTCGCGCGCCCTATGTAATATACATATCTGTCACCACCCGTCACATCTTTCATAAGACAGCAACACCACAGTTTTCCGAGAATCGCAGTAGATATTCAAGCGAATTATAAATGGAGGATTTTGATTTATTGAAATATGTATACGCCAATACCGTCCAAACATGAGGTCATGGCTTCTCAAGTTCTCAATAACCGCTTCAGAATTTCACTAATAAAACCGGTAGGTGATTACATTGTGCTTTGCAGAGATTTCTCGTGATTTCGATTGGATTATCAAGAATGATTTTTTATTCATTTTCATCAATGTACATGTCTACAAATCGTTTAACCTTTACTTCATATAAACGCGTTTCACACATTTGCAAACGGAGTAGACCAAAGTTTCCAAGTTTCCAAGTATAAATGCAAACGGACAAACGACTTCTATAGGCAGAACTTGGTGTCCCCTTCAGCGATATTGGCAGCAACAGTAGTTTGTCAACTTTGTCTATATTCGATCGAGGAAACACCGGTCTTAACCCTTTCCCTCATATCAACGCTTTATCGCAAACAGAGTAGAGAAGGGCCAGACATCTAATCAGGGTTCGCTCTATTTCCGTATAAAATGATATAGATCTGATCCTACAGTTTTTGTTTGAACCAAAAGTTCCCTTTAAAAGTTTACATTATTAAACAAATGGGTTATTAATATTCCTGAATTGATCAATTCGTGTAGATCTATAAATGTTCCTTAGAGAAAGAGTAAACACTGCTTCAAACCGGCCTGGCTCCAAGTTATAGCTAATGACTCACAAATCCCCTTTAACAACCAATTCACACATTGTTTAGTAATTCAAATCCCTGAGAGTGTCATAAAACATTGTTTTCGTTAAGAGAAAGCAAAAATGATTACTGATTTTTATTTTAGTTTATTTTTCATTATGTTCAATGCTAACGTCCAGCATGATGACTTCAAGAGTTATAATTTAAAAGATCAATTTAATATTTATTGTGATAATCGTGTCTTTTGTATCCACCTTTTTTTAAATCATTTTAAAAGCTTGAATCCACATTAGTTGCTAAAAAACTGTCCGGAATATCGAGGCGTCATGTCAATTTCATTTGCTCCAACAGGCTTCAGCCGCTAGCCGCTATTGTATCCTGTCCCTGAACTGATTCTGAACGCAGGTGCAATATAAAATAGACGGACTTACTGGGTAAATTGTCACTTACTTCGGTAAATAGACACTTACTAAATAAATGGCCAGTAACGGCTGATTTACTAAAATAAATCGCCAGAGAATTTGAAAAATACTGCAACGCCATTGGACAAAATATAATTTCAATCACTAAAAGGCCAAATACATCCCTTTGTTCATAATATACTTTTATATATAAGTTAAGCTTATTGATGTAGTGTATGTGTTAATGTTAGTATCAGGTTACAGCTTCTGTGACAGGCTGGCAGCATATGCTGCAGGTCAGGGAGTTGGTAGTAGTCCACTGTGTAGTATCAAGATCGATGCTTAACATATATCATTACATTGATGTCATTATTTCTTAGATAAATATTCATGAAGTAAAGGGTTTAACAGAGGATCTAACACAATTTTTTTCTCAGAAATGGAAAATGAATGTTTACTCTTTGCATGCTAGTTTTTGCAAAACTGTGATTACATATGCAAACAGTTTGGATGCTGATGTGATGTTGTGTAATGCGTCTCTCATCAGGATCCAAACTGTTTGATGCTAGAAGACTAAGATGACCATATTTTTTGCAAAGATATAACTTTTTTTAATTTCAGACGAAATATTACTTAGAGTGTAAAGAGCTAAAGCGCTATCATGGTTCTTAACTCTTGTCTTCATGAATATTGATTTTTGTGAATATTTATTACATGTACTTGAATTGTTACAGTGCCATAATAAGGGAAATTTTGGCCATGGCAAAAACTGTTGAATCAGGTCTATATTATCCCACAGCCAAACAGAACAGACCCTTATCAGTTTCTGTAGGAGCTGTCTGATCTGGGTATACTGTTTGTAATGTGAGAAGGTCGTATGATTGAGTAAAAGGGTTACATGTACATTTTGCTCGCTAGAGGTATTTCATCAGAACCAAAATGGTTAGACACTTTAACCCTTTCACTGTTCTATGTTTATTACAAATTTCAATACCTACAGGCTACTGAATATTCAATGACAAAATAGTAATAATGAAATATGGAAGGTGGAACATTGAGGCATTTTAGAAAGTAAAGGAACAGATCTATCAAATTCCATTAGCAAACAGAGCAGACCCTGTTCAGACAGCTCCTATAGGAGCCATCTGATCTGGGTCTACTGTATTTGCTAATGCGTGAAAACACATTTATATGAGGGAAAGGGTTAACCATTACTCCAAAAATATGCCTTTAGACTATGCCTTGCAAACAGAATAGACCTAGATCCTATAGGAGCCGTCTGATCAGGGTCTGCTATGATATAATATAGATAGGATTCTATAGTTTCTGAAATGGAAAAAAAATCCTGTTCCCATGTGTCATTATTATATAAAATTTAATCTACCGTAATTAATATTCATGATGTCATTATTTAAAAGATGGTCATAGAGTAAAGGATCAAGAGTCGGTTATTTTTTCATACTTTTGAAGAGAGACAAAAGAACTTTAAGAATTGCAGTAGAGGACAATGTTTAACACTACTCCATGAATATTAGTGAAAGAAATAATGACATGATGAATATTAATTAGATTAATTTTTATAATACGATATGAACACAATATGTTTTGGCCTTTACAGAATATATAGAATCATATCTACATTGTATGTTACTTTCATAAGCAAACAGAGCAGATTCTGATCAGACGGCTCCTATAGGAGCTGTCTGCTCTTGGAACTACTCGGTTTGCAAAAGTGTATATCTGGAATAAAGGGTTATAAGTGTAAAAAGAGTAAATATTCACTTTGATTCGAGATGAGAGGTGATAACCCTGATTGGGTTGTTCGTTTAGGTAAGCACTGTATACTTCTAACATGTAAGGACCCAGGTTTATTAAAATTCCATTAGTCCATTTTTGTTGTTTGACACTTTCAGATATATACATGTAATCATGATTTCTAGTTTAAACTCTAGTTTTACTATGAAGTTCATAGTAATGCCTTTGCAAACAGAGTAGACTCAGATCAGACAGCTCCTGTAGGAACTGTCTGACCAGTGTCTGCTCTGTTTGCATATTTAATTACATTGTGTAAAGATCTTACAGTTTATTTCCAAGCCAAAAATTCCTTTGAAAATTTTACATTTATAACAATAAGTTATGTGTATTCTTGAAGAGTTCAATTCAAACATAAATGTTTATTAGGGAAAGAGTTAAATCAGTTAATGCATAAGTCATTGATTAATTGTTGATTCATGTGTTTTGTGTTTCAGCTGGGGACTGGTTGCAGGGCCCACATGTGTACGCACTCTATGAGAGCTATGGAATGACAACGCATCAGATAGAAATCCTGTTTGTCGCAGGCTTTGGCTCCAGCATGATTGTCGGCACAGTCGTAGGTTCCTTTGCAGACAGATAGTAAGTCATACTGTAATTAAACTAAATATTCTGCAAGACATAATTACCCTACATCCTACATATTTGGCCAGACATAATTACCCTACATATTTGGCCAGACACTTTACATATTTGGCCAGACATAATTACCCTACATATTTGACCAGACATAATTACCTAAACATTTTGCCAGACATTATTCTAAATATTTGGCCAGACGCAATTACCCAAAACTTTTTGCCAGACATTATTACTGAACGTTGTAATTACCCTAATACATTTATCTTTTTCCTTCAAAGAAGCGCTTTTTAATGCCTTTCCAAATGGAGAAGACCCAGATCAGACGATGCCTGTAAGAGCAGTTTGATCAGGATCTTCACTATTTGCTTATAGAATAATATAGATCTGATTCTACAGTTTCTACCAATACCTAGGCTAGTAGTTACAGCTGATGTACCGTATATATAAAGTACCGACAAAGTAGATGCAAGATATGATCTCTTGTGAATTTACAGACAAACATAAATGAAACCTGTGACAAATCATTGGTAGAAAAATCTTTGATGTTGAATTGATTGACATCTTACACCTACATGTATGTTGAGATAGATCTTGTAAAAATTGAAGTAAGTTTACCTCGGCGGACTGGAAATCTTACTTTGATATGTAATATGTTTGACACCAATTCTTACAGATAAATATCTATATATAAACAATAAAGGAAAATACTGGAGCCATCTGATCTGGGTCTACTCTGTTTGCAAAATGATGTGTGAAAATGTGTTTACCATATAGTTTAAAATTTATTACAAACTTTAGTTCAAAACTTCCAAGGTGGCATGTTCATTCTTGTTGTAGAGTTTTTTCAGTGTTGAAGGAGGATTTTGAATAAAGATCAATGCAGATACTAATCAGAGAGCTCCTGGTTGATTTGTATTTTTTCTGTAATTTCCAGTTACATGTACCTTAATGTTTCTAAAAACAAATACACCTAGCTGACTTTGACAGTGATTCTTTCTTCAAGTTGTAACTTGCTAACATTTAACATGCATGCTAAGTAATTTTTCTTTTGCAACAATTGTCACCTGCTTCAATTCTTAAATTAAAACTTCTCCCATTTCTTTGCAAAAATATGGTCAAAATGTCAAACAGTTTGGATCCTGATGTGGCACCACATTATGATGTGTCTGATCTTCATCCAAACTGTATGTATGTAGGTAATCATGGTTTTGCCACTGGCAGAGCAACTGATAAGTGTGCGTACTCAAATACTAAAATCGTAATTTCTCCATCAAACTCTATGTTGTGACCACTCTTTAGAATTGTCTCTTTGAGACGATTCTAAAGAGTGGTCACAACATAGGGTTTGATGGAAAAATAAGGATGTTATTGTTAAAAAATGTTGAATTTAAGCATCTTATCTGGAGCTCTGAATGGCATGCAAAGAGTTGATTTTCTTTTTTGTTCTGTTTCAGTGGTAGAAGAAACAACTGTATTCTGTATGGCATTCTGTATGGAGGGGCGTGTATAACAAAGGTAGGTCTTACTAGGTCATGTTTCAACCCTTTACCTAATGAATATTCATGTAAGAAATAATAATATCATGAATATTGATTAACTGACTATATATATTGATATACTAAAGATTTGATAGAACGTTCTTGGTTAATACGTTTCCTTTGATAGAACGTTTAGATTGGCGAGTCCCGGCCAAATGCCTTCTTTATCTATATTGCAAAAGATCAGATACAACGTTCTTCCTTTGAACGTATTCCTTGTTTTGTACGTACGAGTGAGCCCGTCCCAAACCGCTAATAGCTGTAATTATAACGTTTTCCCCTAATGTAGCGATGACAACGGTCATGCGTGGGAATCAATTAATCGCAAAAAGTGCCCAAAGGGCATGTTTGCAAACACTTTAGTGAATACGCAAACTTAGAGTCATTACTTAACACCAGGGCTCTAGAAATTTTCAAATCCCAACCGGTCCAGCCGAGAAACGGACATTAGCCACCCGGACATTTGCCCCACCATTTTTCGATGAGCGGACATTAGCCCCTCATTATATGTCCACTGGTAGTATGTTTGAATATGTGCCATTTGTCCCCTTATAGTTTGTTTGTAATAAAATGACAGCATTAAATCTCGAAATTTGTGAAAACTAATGACAGTTGACATTCGCGAAAACTAATGACATTTCAAGTCGGCATGCATGACAGTTTTGAAGGCTTTGAACGAGAAGCAAGGAAACTAGCTTACATGATTGGTAATTATTATTTAGCTTATGATGCATACGTATTTCTCATCAGATAAACGAAAGCCACTACTCAGAATTGTTTTTCTCTTCACTGACTTCAGTACAATAAATGGAGCTCTTTAAATGTGGAGTCTCGAAAATAGGTCAACCTTTAACTTGAATCAAGCACAGGGGACCGTCCCAATGAAGTATGAAAACCTGGACAGAAAAAAAATGTATGAACACTAGATATACAGGGACCGTCACAATTTAGTATGAACCTGGACAGAAAAAAATGTATGAACACTAGATATAATTATAGTCTATATATCTCGTGATCATACATTTTTTTCTGCCCAGGTCCATACTTCATTGTGGCGGTCCCCCGTGGAATCATCCGGACATTTTGTTGACTTTTTGTTATGATTCTTCAAAGTAAATTGTGTTGCTGATGGATATCAAGAGAGTATTTGCTCATAAAAACCTGATACCAAAATGTTATGTGTCAGTGACATTTCAGCCTTGATTACAGATCTATTTCTTTAGATAAACATATCCTTCTTTTTAAATACAAAAAAATAGAGTAGCCTTAATATACGGACTGTTACAGTAATTAGATAAACAAACATAATTAGGCGACATTTCATTAATTTACTACGGACCGTTTGTTACCAGGTAAAATGTAGGTAATTACGACATCAATGCCAATTACTGCATAAACAATTAGAACTGTTTGCGGCATAAGAAATAGATGAAGTGCACAATGCCTAGCACGTCTTATCAATATTACATGGCTCAGTGGCTAGCTGCAAGAGGTAAGTATGTCAAGACCGACTGGCCCATAATCCTGACCCCAGGCATTTAATCCCTTGACACGTTTATGATAGGGCACTTACGAATTGCAACATTTAGCTAATAGACCGATGATTCTAATTAGATACGTGTAGTCTGCTTGAAATTTTGGGACCGATTTTTTTTCAAATTCTGTCGTACAAACCGGTCTGAGAAGTCAAAAATCGGTCCAGACCGGCGATTTTCCGGATTTCTAGAGCCCTGCTTGACACCTAATTGTACGGCATATTTCGTTTAACATTGGGTAAATACGTTTGTACAAGATCAATTAAAATAAAGAATTATTAGCCGCTAATTGCTGCTTCAATTTAAACCATTCACTTTCTGTTGAGATTTGGTCCGAGTTTTATCATTACCGCACCATTGAAATTGATCTGTCAAAACTCTAGTCTGATTTGTGGTTACTTTCGTGCAATTCTTAATCTGTATCCCGTTAAAACTATGACTGTTTGGAACCTGATCTCGATCCAATTTTATAATACAACATCAAGTTCTAAGAGCTTTATTAACACTCGGAAAAAATCGGAAGTTCCATTCGACATCATTCGTCCGCCATTTGCAATTTGAAAAGATGTTTACAATAGGGAAATATTTATTTTAACATGCAATCATGGGAAACACGGAAAGAGTTCCTAAAAACGAAACATTGATTTAAACTTTATCTCAATACGGTAAGAAGTAGAAACAAATAGATCTATCGATTCAAAAGAAGTAACGAAAGTGTGTGAAAGGTCCAGTGGAGACAGGTAGCTTGTTGCTCAGAATGAAAGATAAAATATTAATATAACGTTTCTCTGTCACAACGTTTTCTTTACCACGGTCCCTTGCAATACGTTATAAGCAATCTTTACTGTATATATCGTTATAAAACGATTTGTGCATATAGATTTTTTTATCAAGGTAATATCTGTAGAATCAGATTCCATAAAAAGAGCAGACCCTGACCAGACACCTCCTACAGGAGCTGTACATGTATTATCTAGGTATGCTCTGATTGCAAAGGCGTAAAAAAGGTGTATCTATGGAGTAAAGAGTTAACAAACTGTTGACCAAAATGAGCTGCCACATGTCTAATATGGTGGGTCAATATCAGGCCTTTTTCTAGCAATTTTGGGGAAAATGCATTGTAATATTAATTGGGGATTTTTTTGTACACAAAACTCAGGGTTGAAAAGCATTTTTGGTTCCAATTGAACTTATTTTGGATGTTTTAGCATTTTAATTAAAGTTTGGTCTCAATTGGGATTTTTTCCCAAAATTTTGAAAAATGTTACCTATTTTGCATTGGGTATGGGTTCTTTTATCGGATTGGATGCTGCTTGTAATGGTATAAGAGAAACCTTTAACGATTAACCCTTTACTCCAAGAATATTCATTTGAGAATGTTAGCTAAGGCGTCAACAAGTGTTTCTCTCAGGATAAATGTTAACCCTTCGCTTGCTATTCACGTCAATATACCTACCTGTAAATAGTGAAGACCCAGATGAGACAGCTCCTCCAGGAGCTGTCTCATCAGGGTCTGCACTATTTACAAGTTGATTGTGCAACCAGTGCACTCCACAGCAGTGATTGCAAAGGGAAATACTTGTAGACAGTGAAGATATATGTAATTATACCACAGGGCATGGGTAAAGAAGGAGAAATGTATTTTAGAATTCAGCAAGAGAAGGGTTAACCCTTTACCTGTTCAATATCATGTAAGAAATAATAGCATCATGAATATTTGTTAGCTATATTTTTATAATGCAAACTTTTCAAGGGAACTTTTTGCTGTGACAAAAACTGTAGAATTGGGATCTATATCATGTCACAACTTCAAGCAAACAGAATAGACCCTGATCAGACCATTCCTATAGGAGCCATGTGAGCAATCTCCATGGCATGATATTTATACTCTAAGGCATTCCCTCATATTGACCCCTTTCTACGCCTCTGTAAAAGTCACTTTGTAAAACCATTGTGATAAATAGAGCATTTGCTCCTATAGGAGCACACCTTGTGACGGGAGCTTTTGGAGTCAGGGAAGGTCATCGTTCTACCACATCCTCCATTTTCGCCAGACCTGGCTCATGTGACTATTTTCTGTTTACAAACCTGAAATATCATCTATCTGGAAAGAGATACAATTCGATAAATCTGAGATTTATTATTATCTGATGAATGCCTCCATTAAAGAGTATGAAAACTGCTTCAAAAAGTGGATTGACCGGCTAAAAATGTGTTCTCAGATAGATGAAGAGTATGTTGACAGCCAAAGAAAGTCAGAATGATTATAGCATTTACAGTGTAAGTGACATTAATTTTGGAACAGCCCTCATATTTTTCCAAATTTCAATATCTTGGATAAAATAGTAATCATGAAATATGAAAGGTGGAACATTGTATCCACTTTAGAAAGTAAAGAAACAGATCTGTCAAATTTCATTAAAATACAGAGCCATCTGATCTGGGTCTACTCTGCAAATGCATGAAAAGGAAATTTATATGAAGGACAGGTTGAAGCAGATGCAGGTTACCAAGCATACTCATAGAGATATGTATTATATGAATACTAATAGATATCTATAATGACTGATCGATGAAAGTACTCATAATAATCGCAAGCCAATCCAATTAGTGCCTTGTGTGTCGTTGTTTAATCTGTTTGTCGCATATCCTTAAGTCCCAATGCTCTCATTTAGGTAATGCACATGCCGCATGCGAAACCGCCAAGTGAAACTTGTAGACAAAATAGCCATTTTGACAGGACTGGTTACCTAAACAGTCTGCTCGCTTACATGTACTTTTAGAGTGGAAATCAGGAACCACCTTGAATCACATCGTTCACACATGATTAAGGATTTCTGGTGTCTCTGAGGGTGGTATTCCCTAGTTAATAATGTATTACCGGGTATGTAAACTTCCAACACAATTTGCAAACAAACAAACGAAATAGCGATAATTCAATTAAATTGTTGATGGTCATGAGTGATATGCATATAAGGGAGACAAAATGTCTGCTGGTTCCAATTGATAGCCAAGAAAATTGTTTTCACACTTTACATTTGTATAACACTTAGCAGCTTATATCAGTGGGTATGCCATCATCATTTCTAACACGAATCTTCATGTAGTAAAGGGTTAAATATAAATAATTCAAGTACAAATTGCTTGTCAGTGAAAAGAATACCAGTTGAATTAATCAATGAAGTCTCATGATGTAGACAGGCTCATACAATAGTAGTCACAGAAACTGAGGCAACCAACCGTGACAAGTGTTTACCATTGAATGCAGGAAATGAGTACACTGGCATTTGCAAACGGTGTAACCCAGATCAGAGAGTTTCTCTAGGAGCTGCCTGATCAAGGTCTCCAATGTGGGAAAGGAGTGAAAAGCTATTTGCAAACGGTGTAGACCCAGATCAGAGGGTTCCTAGAGGAGCCCTCTGATCAGAATCTGCACTGTTTATCATTCAAAATCCTATTGTAAAGTATACACTTTGAGACTGAATGAACTCTGAAAGTATGAATATATTTGTAAACTGTAGACCCAAATCACAGAGCTCCTCAGAAAGCCATTTGATCAGGGTCTGCGCTGTTTGACAAAGAAAAAATCATTATTCAATGGTAAATTTTGATGCAATTAATATTCAAAGAGGAAAGAGCCAGTTTTATTTATTCAGCAGATTAAGGGTTAAACAATGATAGACCATTCACTTGAATATTGAGCATTCAAACATTTTTAAATCTTCGCTCGCTCGCAGCATATCAATATTATTTATGCAAATAGTTTGGATCCAGAGAAGACGCTGCATGACTGCGTCTCATTGGAATTCAAACTTTGACACACATTTTTATGCCTGCGCCTTTCGGCGACGGGGCATTTAAGTGTCCTAGTCTGTCCGTATGTATGTACGTATATCTGTGGCTTGTGAATTCTGGAATTAGTTGATATTTGGCCGGAAGCATAATCATAGTGAGTTGTACATTGTCTCCCCTTTTGAGGTCTGTCATTCATCTACTTCCTGTTTTCAGCAGGAGCATCCATGTACCATGGATACATTTTCTTTTTATGCCGCCGCCTTTAGGCGACGTTTGAAACCATTGTGATAAATAAAGCATTTGCTTCTTAGGAGCAAATGCTCTATTTATCACAATGGTTTAAACACTACACAATTCTAAAATTTTCCTTTTCAGCAGTAAATGCTTCTTTTCGATATATTTATTCAAAGAGGTTGGATCTAAAATTAGCCTATGTTAGTAATGATGGCCGTTTGAATATTAACCCTTTCCTCCGTGAATATTTATGTCAGAAATAATGATGTCATGGATTTTAATTAGATTAATTTGTTATAATAGCACATGGATACAGGATTTTTTGGCCATGACAGAAATCTGTTTAATCATATCTATATTATATCATAAGCAAACAGAGCAGACCCTGATCAGATGGCTCCTATAGGAGGAAGGTCTATATTAGCTATATCTGAACTGACTTATATGGCTATATATCTGCACTGACTTGTAAAGCTATATATTTGCACTGATTTATATAGCTAATATTAACTATATCTGCACTGACTTATATAGCTATATAATTATCTGCACTGACTTATATAGCTATATACCTGCAATGATTTATATAGCTACATGTATATACCTGCAGTGACTTATATAGCTACATGTATATACCTGCAGTGACTTATATTGCTATATTAGCTATAGCTGCACTGACTTAACCCTTTACTCCATAAAGACGCCTTTCTAAGCCATTGCAAACAGAGAAGACACAGATCAGAAGGCTCATATGGGAGCTGTCTGATTAGGCTCTGTTCTATTTGCTTATGGAATAATATAGATCTGATTCTACAGTTTCTGCAATCCTGTATCCATGTGCTTGTTATAACAGTATATCTAATTAGTATTAACCCATTACCTCATATTGACGCCTTTTGACGCCAATGAAAAAGCCACCTGTTGAAACCATTACTCCCATTTATCACAATGATTTCAAACTACAAAATTCTAAAAAAAAAATCTTTTTCTCATGAAGATAGTTAATGCTCCTTTTTGGTAGATTTATTCAAAGTGGTTTGATCTAAAAATAGCCCATGAGGTAATGGGTTAATGATGTCATTATTTCTTACATGAATATAAAAGGTTAAATCTCTTTCCATTCTGTAGTTGAATTTGGGATAATGTACACTTAACAAGCAGTTTTGATCAAGATGAGTTATAAAGTAACCCTTTCATGCGTTGGGAGTGGTGGTCCAGTGGTAGGACGTTAGACTTGGGATCGGAGGGTCCTCGGTTCTAATCCTGCCATCGGACAATCAGAATTTTTTTTAGCAAAAAATGCATCCCACGTTTGCTCCTCTCTACCCAGGTGTATAAATGGGTATCTGTGAGGGAAATAAGCCGATGTGCCATGGCTGCCTTAGGCGCCGAGTGTTAATGGCCGACTTATAACCCAGTGATCAGGGGGTAAATTGTGAAGTCGGGAGAATATGTACATTGTATGTAGTTCCAGACTATAAACCTCACCTTTACCTTCTTTTTTTTTACCTTTTTGACTCTCTTTATCTAAGAAATGAAGAAATGAAGCATATAAAAAATAGAAGCCTATGATATTTTATTAAATACTTATTTCATGAGTTTTCATGGAAGAAATAATGATAACATCAAAATTATGAGCTTACTTGCATATGAATACATTAAAGGAATTTTTGGCTCTGGCAGAAACTAAAATTCTATAAGCAAACAGCAGCCTACAGGATGTGTGGGGTCTGTGTCAATCCTGTGTCAATCCTGTCTGCAAAGGCAGGCCTTAAAAGGCATATCTAGAAGTAAGGGTTTAGCTCATTGCATGCAAAGTAACTTTAGTCTGCTGATGCTTTGTTGTCTGCTGCAATTTTCAAAATTGTTTTTTTCAAACATACTTTCAGGATGACAAAATTTGGATCCTGATGAGATGCCCAGTTATTCAGCATCTCATCAGGATCTAAACTGTTATCACCAACTCTCTACTTGTGTGCAAAGAGATCAATTTTGTCAATTTCAAGATAAGAAGCCTTTGTACATTGACAGCTGTGAGGAGTGACAGTGTCAGGACATGTGATGACGTGGACTTAAAGATCTACAGTAAAACCTCTCTATAACAGCCACTAAATTGTGTTAGTTAGTTGGTATTTAGGGCAGGTGGCTGCTTAAAGCAAGGTGAAAGTAAAACAGAACGCTCTGTTTTATTTTCACCTTGCTTTAAGCAGCCACCTGCCTTTGACATAAAATACTTGATGTAATTTAGTGGCCATTATAGAGAGGTTTTACTGTAACAATTGTACTGAATGTTCCCATGTGAATTATGAATGGTTCAAGGGGGTAGAAAAATCCAACATTTAGCATGCCGAGTAAATTATTTATCATTTTTTACCATGGCAGTATTTTACAAATTCAAAAATTATTTGTTATAATTTTTTTTATATACTGTGGCATTTTTACCTCTGGCATTCTTACCACTTTACCTATGGCATATTTAAGTACCTATGGCATTTTTACTGATGGCATATTTACCTATGGCATTTTTACCGCACACCATTTTGCTATGTATTTACACAGTATTAGCACCTACTTTCCCATGTTAGCCCTTTCCTTGATAAATATTCATGTAAGAAATAATGACATCTTGAAAAATTATTAGCTGAAATTTTATTTTTGTATAATAATTATGTACACACAACTGTTTGGTTTGGGTAGGAATATAATATAAGCTCCTACAGGAGCCATCTGATCGGGGTCTACTCTGTTTGCAAAGTTGTGAAAAGGTGTTGATATGAAGGAAAGGCTTAATAAATTGATGTGGTCCCAATAGCAAGTCTTTGCTGTAGAAGCAAGAGAAACTTGCAAGTTATGCCTTTAACACATTACCCCCTAGTGACACATTTTTGCGCCTCTATAAAATTCACATTGTGAAACCATTGTGATAAATAGAGCATTTGCGCCATAGGAGCAAATGCTCTATTTATCACAATGGTTTCAATACTACACAGTTTTGAAACTCTACTTTCCTATAGTTAATGCTCCTTTTCGGTAGATTAATTAATAAAGGTTGGGTTTAAAAATAGCCTAAGAGAGAATGAGTTAACTGTTAGTCACTGCCTGATTAACGTTAGCAAACAGCATGGATCCAGATCATATGATTTTCTCTGTAACACAACATCTCATCAGGATCCAAGCTACTTGACACTTGGTCAATACTTTATCAAAAGCTTGGTCAGCTTGGATGTAAGCAAAATTGCAAACACTCAGAATTTGAGCAGACATTAATTTTTATTGCTGGATAAGGAGATAGGAAATTTTAATTCCATTTCCTTGTTATGACAGTCCAGGTCAAAATGTAGGTCTGACATCAGGGGAAAGTGTGAGATTACAGACCAGGAAATAAAAGAGTTGGCAAATAAATAGAGCGTAAAGTTGATACTCATATAGTTATTTAAACCATTCCTCCATAGTCTATTTTTAGACCCAATCTCTTTAAATAAATCTACCGAAAAGGAGCATTTACTAGAGAAAAGGAAAATGTTAGAATCTTGTAGTTTTTAAACTACTGTGATAAATAGAGCATTTGCTCCTATGGAGCAAATGCTCTATTTATCACAATGGTTTCATGAAGTGACTTTTACAGAGGCGTAGAAAGGAGTATTTATGGAGGAAAGGGTTAAACCATATTTGGGTCTGCATTCCTGCTGCATAACCCTTTTCTTGATATAAATGCCTTTTCATGTCTTTGCAAACAGAGTAGACTCAGATCAGACAACTCCTATAGGAACCGTATGATCAGGGTCAGCTCTGTTTGCTTATGAAGTTATATAGATCTGATTCTACAGTTTCTGCACATACCAAACAATTTTGTGCTCATATACATATACCATAATGAATACAGCATCTGGACCTTATAATTATTCATAATGTCATAATTTCTTACATGAATATTTAGCATGTACAGGGTTATATTCCAATTTGGTTGCAATATTTACTTTCTTCTTATTTATTCAAGCTTTTGAGAAACTAGCAAATACCATGATCCTGATGAGATTTATTCAAAGAGGTTGGGTCTAAAAATAACCTATGAGGGAATGGGTTAAAAGTCGAGGTAGTTTGCCATAGCAACAATGTTGTCATTTTCGCTGTGATCTTGATCATTGTCTATTTCGACATCAATGCGACCTGATCTCTATCAAACTTCACATAGTTGTTAGAGTTCGTTCACTATCAAACTGTCTACAGTTTGTTAGAGATGTTCACCATCACACTGGCTACAGTTTGTTAGAGTTGTTCACTATCACACTGTCTACAGTTTGTTAGAGATGTTCACCATCACACTGGCTACAGTTTGGAAGGACCATTACTTTTTCATATACGAGTGTTGTTAGATATGTAATGTGTATTGTGTAAATTATCTTAAAAGGAACCGAATCAAATGATCTAATTAAGTTTACATCCCTTCAAAGTATTCTCCGTGGTTAGAAATACAAATGTACATAGCTTCAGTCTGTGAATCCACTTCCGGAATGCAGCATGATAGGCTGATTTGGGTATACATTTGAGGGCTTGTCTGGAGGTATATCGCCAACCAGATAAGAACTTTTTCAGTTTTGGAAAAAGGAAACGGTCGCAGGGGGCTAGATCTGGAGGAGAGTACAGTGGGTATGGCAGGACGATTACCTTCTCCGACTTTAGAAATTGCTTTACAATATCAGATGTATGTGCTGGGGCATTATCATGCAATAGACAAATATATTGAAATCCTGTCACTGGACGTCCTTTCGGGTAATAGTTTTTTTTTAGCTTTTTCAGTACCACATCACGGTAATATCGCCCAGTAACACTTTTGCCTTTTGGCACCGTAACTTGTTTCGCTATACCGTCACATGAGAAGAATATAGCATAGAGGACCTTCTTTGTGCTCTGATTGTCCTTTTGGCAACTACAGGTCGTCTACTTAGTGTTTCCCCCCGGGTCCAATGAGGGCACGGTAATTTCTGTTGAAAAGGGCATTTTTACGCGCAACAAACCATCTTATTAGGGCATTTTTACTTTTTGCCTATTTGGAATATTACATTGTGTAATGTAGTCTTCTATTTGCAAACAGAGTAGACCCAGATCAGACGGCTCCTAAAGGAGCCGTCTGATCAGGGTCTACTCTGTTTGCTAATAGAATTTGATAGAACTGTTTCTTTGCTTTCTAAAATGTCTACAATGGTCCACCTTCCATATTTCTTTATAACTATTTTGTTAATGAATATTCAGTGGGTATTGAAATTTGGCCTAAATACAGAACAGGGAAAGGGTTAAGCATGTTATTGCTGAAGATAAAGGCTTCTTTAATAAATTTACTAATACCTTTTTCTCTGTACTTTGCAACAACTCTATAAATTTAAAAACACTAGGTCTAGTCAATAATAAAAGTATTTCTTAATATACTTATTTCTAATTTCTAACAGTTGCTTACACACCAAGATGAAATGATACTTGTCTTCAACATCCCTAGAGTTACAAATTAAACAGGTTCTTAACCCTTTCGCTCATACAAACGTGTTTTCACGCACCTGCAAACAGAGTAGACCCAGATCAGAGGGCTCCTAGAGGAGCCGTCTGATCAGGGTCTGCTCTGTTTGCTAATAGAATTTGATAGATCTGGTTCTCTAGTTTCTAAAATGGCTTCAATATCCAACCTTCCTTATTTCATTATAACTATTTTGTCCATGAATATTCAGTAGGTAATGAAATTTAGAATAAATATAGAACGGGGAAAGGGTTAAATATCTCTCTATTCTATTTACGCCGAAATGACCAGTCTGCACTCATAATGAGCGAGAGGCCAGTCAGAGTCTAGAAACATATATAACATCTTATTTCAGCAGGTATATCATCTAAATACTGTTCATATACAAAATTCTCTTTGAAATTAGAATACAAATCCACTACCCGTTATTGCCAACATCGGTGTTCCAAGTCTGTATGAAATTATCAATAAGTCTGCTTTTGAATTCATTATGAAATTGTTTGAAATCTAGATCTATTACAGTCTGGGACTCCCAAACATAGCCATATCCAAACTCATACAGTAAATTTCTTATACGAGAAATCCAGTTTATACAGCCATTATTGAAACCTAATAGAGATTGTTTATAAACAACAGATATAAGCAAATTATTTGAATGACAGATATAAGCAAATTATTCGAATGGACTATCTTACTCCAATACTTTACTGTACTTACATATCGGTTTATGTACTATGGATACCGACCTAATAAAATGGCATTATTTCCTACATGAATATTCAACAAGGAAAGGGGTTAAACATTCATTTTGGTGATAACACTGGTGAGTGCTGGCATCCCCTTGCAGTGGTCTTGCTCTATTTGGCCATGACCTTAGAAATGCCTTTAGACACCATTCAATGACCATTGCAAACAGAGTAGACCCAGATCAGATGGCTCCTATGGGAGCCATCTACTAGTAATCATGCAGTGTCTGCTGTTTTCTTTTTGGAATTACACAATGTATATACATGTAGATCTGATTCTAGAGTTTACGTGTTTCAACCATGACCAAAACTTCCTATGTTGAGATGTCATTATACAAATTCAACTAATAAATATTCATAGTTTCATTATTTCTTACATTAATTTTGCATAGTTGCATAATTATGTGAATGCATGTAGCTTATCTGCATTTTTATGTCCATTGACAATAGTCAGGGGGAATTATGTTTTGCACCTGTCCGTCTGTCTGTGTGTCATGCTTGTCTGTCTGTCTGTGTGTCTCGCTTGTAAGTGCAGTTGGTTGTCACAGTTTTTTCATTGTCAAGCACCACCACGGGGGCATCGCTGTGTCTTACAGACACAATTTTCTAGTTTTTTAACTTTCCCTGTTCTATGTTTCTTTCAAATTTCAATACCTACTACTATTCATGGAAAAAATAGTTACGAGATGAGATACGTTAGGTGACCCTGATCAGACGTCTTCTCTACAGGAGTTGTCTGATCTAGGTCTACTCTGTTTTCAAATGCATTAAAAGGCATGTTCTCAATAATGGCTGACATGAGTCTGTCAAAAGTGTAAAATGACAAAGAGAATGTCTATTGTGCAATAATTAATTAATATGTACAGTAAAACCCCTCTAAACTGGAATTCTAGTAGAGAAGAATTTAGATACTTTTATGCAGGTGGCTGCTTAATGCATGATGAAAGTCATGCAGAAAGCTCCTAGAGGAGCTTTCTGCATGACTTTTACCCTGAATTAAGCTGCCACCTGTCTCCAAGACAGATATTAAAACTAAATTTAACAACCGGTTAAGAGAGATTTTACTGCACATCAAAATGAATACCTGTGGTACATAATACCGTAATTGTTTTTTAGGACAGGGTGTGTTGAATGGCAGACAGTGTCATTGGTTTCCATGGCAATCAAATTTTATCATTTTGTCTGTACAAACAACTCTTTCCTTACAATGCTCTTTAACCCTTTCCTCCATAAATACACCTTTCTACGCCTCTGTATAAGTCACCTGTTGAATCCATTGTGATAAATAGAGCATTTGCTCCTACAGGACCAAATGGTCTATTTATCACAATGGTTTCAAACTACAAAATTCTAAAAAAAATCTTTTCTCTAGTTAATGCTCCTTTCCTGTAGATGCATCCAAAGAGGTTGGATCTAAAATAGCCTATGGAGGAAAGGGTTAACACTTGGTTTCAAGTTACATAGATTCAAATATTGAAGTCATTTTGTTATGTAAATTCACAAGGATATGAGCAGAATAAATCTTTTAACTAAATTATTAATAATGCTAGGAACAAGGTGGGTAGATGGGGAGGGGGGCGATGGGATGGGGGTTCCCTAGATCTGTGTTTCTGAACTACAGTAAAACCTATCTACTGCATCCATAAAACTTAGGTTTATTTCTGGATTTTTGAGACATGGTAGCTTAATGCAGGATGAAAGTTTGTCGCCATAGGCAGTTTCTACTGTACACATATATATTGAAAGTTGCAAAGCAAGGTGTTACCAGGTCATTTCATCATTTCTATTAACTTTCAGATGAGAAAACCAATAACATGTCTACCTTTTGAATGTAGGACCCCAGTTTACTGTCTGTTAGAATCAGTGTGTACCCAGATGATAGGCCTGCTTAACCCTTTCCTCCATAGGCTATTTTTAGACCCAACCTCTTTGAATGAATCTACCGAAAAGGAGCGTTTACTGGAGAAAAGGAAAAGGTTAGAATTGTGTAGTATTGAAACCATTGTGATAAATAGAGCATTTGCTCCATAGAGCAAATGCTCTATTTATCACAATTGTTTCAAAAAGTGACTACTACAGAGGTATAGAAAGGCGTATTTATGGTGGAAAGGGTTAAGAAGCCTTTCAATCTTTGTCAGCACTGTTTACCATTCAATATCCTCAAGCAATTTGATCCCTTCATATTGAATGGCACTTACCGCTTCCATTTAACAAAAATGGACCATTGTACTTTATACACTCAGCTTTCAGATGTTTAATTAAAACAAGACTAGAACATATATAGTAATTAGTTGTCTGCTAAAATTCTTGTCAACTTCAATTGTTATTTATCTGCCCCAGCTTCAATTCTTATTTTTCTGCCTGGCATAATTATATAGCCTTGCCCTGTCTGTCCATCCTTAAGTTATGTACATCCATTGTAGAATCGCATTTATACCACAAGCAAACGGAGCAGACCCTGATCAGATGCCTCCTACTGGAGCCGTCTGATCTGGGTCTACCCTGTGTGCAAATGCATGAAAATGTTTTTGTTTGAAGGCAATGGTTAATCCTTTGACTGCTGAATATTCAAAATGGGATGGCCTGTAACTGTTAACCCATTACATCATAGGCTATTTTTAGATCCAACCACTTTGAATGAATCTACCCAAAAGGAGTAAATACTAGAGAAAAGATTTTTTTTAGAATTTTGTAGTTTGAAACCATTGTGATAAATAGCTATTATCACAATGGTTTCAAGAAGTGGTTATTACAAAGGTGTAGAAAGGCGTATTTATGGAGGAAAGGATTAAACAAGACAAGTCCATGCATTCATTATGAAGGGCTTCACCCTTTCCATGTTGAATATTCATGTGAGAAATAACAACATCATGCATACTTATTACCTGAATTTTTATAACATTTGGCGTAGAAGAACCTCTGGGGTCTTCTCCACCTGTAATTAGCTGGACATCATGATATGACTGAAATTCTGTTAAAGCGACATAAAACCTGATAAAAACCAAACCAAACACATGAGAAGGTCAGATTTCATAAACAAGGCTCTGAGCAGACAGCTCCTACAGGAGCCGTGTGATCTGGATCTACTCTATTTGCAAAGGCATAAAAAGCATTTGTATGAAGGAAAGGGTTCACTTTTCTAAAGGATTTTAATTGACAAAGAGTGCATACCTTTATTAGGGGCCAGGCTCCTAGGAACCCTCTGATCGGGGTATACACTGTTAGTAAAAGCCAGTAGATGTTAACTGGTTTCTCATGTACAAAAGGTTTTAATGTAAGCAACATGTGGTCTTTTACTATTAGTGCAGTGGCTGCAATCTAGTTAGTAATATAATTATAGGTATTGCTTTTGAATATAAATTACTTTTTCTCATGCCATAATGTATGTCACATCTGCATGTCACATCTGTTCCTACTGATTTGCTAGCAAATACAAATGTGTGTTATTTTTACCCTTTCCCCTCATAAAAATGCTTTTCACATCTTTAAAAATAGAGTAAATCTAGATCAGACTGATCCTGTAAGAGCGGTCTGATCAGGGTCTGCTCTGTTTGCTGTGAAATTATAATAGATCCGACATGTGTACATAATGCCATTATAAAAATAGTCATGCTGTCATTATTAGCTCACCTGGCATGAAATGCCGAGGTGAGCTATTGTGATCGCCCTATGTCCGTCGTGCGTCATCAACTTTTTCTTAAAATGACATCTTCTCTTAAAGTACTTGCTGGATTTTTGCCAAGCTTGGCAGAAATGTTCCTTGGGTCAACCTCTTCCAAAGTTGTTCAAAGAATTTGATTCCATGCAAAACTCTGGTTGCTATAGCAACCAATGTCCAAAAAGAAGTAAAAATTTTTAAAATCTTATTGTCAAAAACTGTAAAGGCTTAGGGCTACCAAAGTTGGTATGTAGAATCATCTAGTGGACCTCTACATAGATAATTGAAATTTTGCCCTTTGGGTCAAAATTGGCCCAACCCCGAGGGTCACAAGTTTTACATCCAGGATTATATAGTAAAAACTTTAAAGATCTTCTTGTCTGAAACCGAAAAGCTTAGAGCTGTGATATTTGGTATGTAGCATCATCTGGTGAACCTTTACTAAGATTGTTCAAATTATGCCCCTGGGGTCAAACACGGCCACACCCTGGGGGTCACAAGTTTTACATAGGATTATATAGTAAAAACTTTAAAGATCTTCTTGTCTGAAACCGAAAAGCTTAGAGCTGTGATATTTGGTATGAAGCATCATCTGGTGAACCTTTACTAAGATTGTTCAAATTATGCCCCTGGGGTCAAACACGGCCACACCCTGGGGGTCACATGTTTTACATAGGTCTCCTGAAAGGCTTTAGAGCTGTGATATTTGGTATGAAGCATCATTTGGTGAACCTTTTCTAAGATTGTTCAAATTATGCCCCTGGGGTGAAAATTGTCCTCACCCTGGGGGTCACAAATTTTACTGAAAACTTTAAAAATCTTCTTGTCAAAACCTGTAAGGCCTTGGGCTACCAAATTTGGTATGCAGAATCATCTAGTGGACCTCTACATAGATTGTTCAAATTGTGCCCCTGGGGTCAAAATTGATAGGTCACATGAAATCATTTAATCAGGTGAGTGATACAGGGCCATCATGGCCCTCTTGTTTTTAAATAAATATTGCATATCAGAGCTACAGATAATAATGAAGTGTACCCAAATACTAAAATCGTCATTTCTCCACCAAACCCTTCGAGACGATTCTAAAGAGTGGTCACAGTACATGTATAGGGTTTGTTGGAGAAATAAAGGAGCTATAGTCAAACAACTAGGTCTGACGGGTCACGGGTTCGCCGAGTCCATTTTTAAGGGAGATCAGCATTTTGGATATCCACGTGCCGTTTAAAAAAGAAAATGTTTACTTATAGGTATACAGAATAAGCGCATTAGTTATCGGAAATATAGCGTAGTGGATAAGACGTAGGACCATAAACAGAAGTATATGATCGGCGAACATTTTATTAGGCGCAGGTTCGAGTCTCGCATCAACCTAAAATATGTTTTGCTAAAAATATTAAGGAAAGTCCCCTTAAGAGCATTAGTTTTGTTGTGCATTAAGAAGCCAATTGTACAAGACATTTATTCATATTTTAGCGTCGATTTGTTATTGAAAATATGGCTAATATAGGACTCGAACTCAAACAAAGGCACCAATCCCTAACATAGACGAACATGTGCGTACAATTATACAATATGACATAAAATAATACTCTACTATTCATCCAAAATTAAAAAAAAAGTTTAAGTTCGACACGGGATTCGAACCCACGCTCAATAAAAACTACTCTCGCAATGTCTTCTGCGTACCTAGACTTTACCCACTGCGCTAAACTGCTGACAACAATTCCGCCTTCAATTTTGCCTTATATACTAAACTCGTCTGTTTAAAAAATGGTCCGAGAACATGCGGAGCGCTGATCTCCCTAAAAAATGGACTCGGCTGACCTTTGACACGTCAGACCTAGTTGTTTGACTATATGGTTGGATATGTTAAATTTACGCACTATATATGGAGCTCTGCATATGTAAAGGGTTAGTACCAGATGCCCATACAAGATACATAAATTAAAACTTTTTCAAGAAAAGCAACATTATTTCTCCATTAAACCCTATGTTGTGACCACAGTTTAGATTTTTCTGATCAAGACAATTCTAAAGAGTGGTCAATCATAATGCAAGATTGATGAAGAATTAATGACAACTGTAGCGTTTGAATACACACCTTTGTTTATAGCTCTGCATTCTTCTCATGAGCAGTTTGTTAACCCTTACAGCACTGAATTTTCAAATGGACTATTCCAAAGTTCAAACAGGCCTAGCTTACGAAGAATATCTAGGGATGTTTCTAAACAAAAGTGTAGCATGGCAAACAGTGCAGGCCCTGATGAGAGGGCTCCTCTAGGAGCCCTCTCATCTGGGTCTACACTGTTTGCAAAGGATATTAGTGACTTATGTCCCGCACTGTAAGGGTTAATATAAAACCATGTCTGTGTCAAAGCAATTATACTATATTTACTCAGATTGTTACAGAGTTACAGATAAGGGTGCATACCCAAATACTAAAATTGTCATTTCTCCACCAAACCCTATACTGTGACACTCTTTAGACTTGTCTCGATGAGAGGATTCTAAAGGCTGGTCACAGTATAGGGTTTGATGGAGAAATAAAGGAGTTATTCTTGAAACTGTTTGAATTTACAAATCTTATCTGGAGCTCCAGGGTTTTCCCTGACCCCCTTTTTCTATTGAAATGTCCCTTAAATTTTACAAATGACCCCCAAAAGTAAGAGGGTCTGTTCATTACTTTATAGAGAGGGAGTCAAGAGGACCCTCAAATTGGTCTTTTTGAAGGGGTCAAGGGAAAACCCTGGAGCTCTATTGTTAGTTTGATTTGGGTCTACATTATTTGTCCTAAGCCCCCTGTTTAATCCTTTATCTAATGCCTTTGTAGGGTAGTCCCAAATCAGACCGTTCCTGTTAGAGAAATCCGATCAGCATCTGCTCTATTTTTGGATGATTTTCTACTGTGGCCGAAAACTTGTGTATTCATATACACATGTACATGTACCATCATAACAGTTCAGCTAATAAATATTCAATGTTTATTATTTCTTGTATGAATATTCATGAGGGAAATGGTTAATTACTCGGTTGATCACTAGGTTGTTGCTGTTTGCATGCTAGCAGCAACATCATGGTATCCCATGCAAATGTGTTTCATATCCTTTCTGTCATATTAACACCTTTTCATGCATTCGCAAACAAAGTAGACCAAGATCTCTGTTTGCTTATATAGATCTAATTGTAGTTTTTGTCTAAGCTAAAAATATCAATATAATGAATATTCATGAAGAGATTTATTCATGCATAAATGTTCATTAGCGAAAGGGTTAAACCCTATCCTCCATAGATACGCCTTTCTACGCCTCTGTAAAAGTCACTTTATGAAACCATTGTGATACATAGAGCATTTGCTCCTATAGGAGCAAATGCTCTATTTATCACAATGGTTTCAAAACTACAAAATTCTTACATTTTTTCTTTTCTGTAGTAAATGCTCCTTTTTGGTAGATTTATTCAAAGAGATGGGGTCTTAAAATAGCCTATGAGGGAATGGGTTAAAGAGAGAAGGATGAGAATTGTATCAGACTTTTTTTTGCGGAAGACTGTTACTTAGTGTGGAAAGAGTTGATGAGATTCTTCTGTCACTACAACTCTGACAACCGGGATGAAAAAGTATTCGAAGGAAAAAGTGTAACATAGTCTTAAGAATATTTCTCTTTGTTTTATCAGCACTTCAACAATTTCTGGGTTCTGATGTTGGGCCGACTGCTCGGTGGAACAGCTACCTCTATTCTGTACAGTGCGTTCGAGTCGTGGCTCGTCTATGAGCATAATAAGGTAAGGATCGTAAGAAATAGTCAAAAACTTAATGTGTACACATTTAACGCTTTACTTCATAATTAATGATTTTAGTTAATCAGTTAATCATGTATATTAATTAACTGTAATATTGTACTTGCACATGAACACATGAAATTTTTGCCATTGCAGAAACTGTAGAATCGGATCTATATTATTCCAAAACTCTTTCGGCGCCAAATTTCTAATATCTGCAATCCAATTTTGTTAAATCATTCGGTAAAATAAGGAGATAAGATAAATAAATTCAAATTTCAAAAGAATAAAGCACTGATATAGAAATAGAGTTTGAGACAAAAAGTGAAGTCCCTGATCAGATGCCGCCTTAAAAAGGCGGCTTCTGAGCTGGGATTGCACTATTTGTTGTGGTGCATTTTTGCGACATTGGCGGTGAAAGGGTCAAGCGAATTGAGCAGCCCCTAATGAGTGGCTCCTGCAGGAGTGATCTAATCTGGGTCCACTCTGTTTGCAAAGGCATATTAAGGTATGTCTATGGAAGTGCCTTTCGTTAAATTGTGACAGTTCAACCGGTTATGGACCATGGCATTGTTTTCAATCCTCCCATAAATTATTACACATGTACTTAGAATATGAGAAAAATATGTTGTGTGGATAAAACCTCATGAAAGGGTCTTATTTCTCTGAATTCTGAGTTATTCTTCATTTTTCTTTATTGCTGAACATCTTGTCATTTTTATTACATAAATTGGGTTGGGGCATGTATGGATTTTAAATCTCTTCATGTTTCTGTATGTACATATGTTCAGATTGATGATAGGTGTTCTGACAAGCAGCCAGGTGGGGGGTATTCGTTAGCCTGTGGCTTACAGTTCTAGTTATTTCTTAATATGAATATTTATGGAGTGAAGGTTTAACCCTTATGATGCGGGAAACGAGTCATTATGTCCCTTGCAAACAGTGTAGACCCAGATGAGAGGGCTCCTAGAGGAACACTCTCATTGGAGTCTGCATTGGTTGCCATATTGCACTTTTCTTAGAAAAATCTCTGTTAGCTTGACCTGTTTGAATTTTGAAATAGTCCATTTGAAAACTCAGCATTGTAAGGGTTAAGTAACATTGTAATAATGCAAATATCCAGATCTCGTATCAGCTGATTATAGATTCGTTGTTAGCAGCGAAAGATGTTACGTATAGATTGATACTTTATGTGATATTAACTTAACCCTTCTCATGCTGAAAACATGTGTGCTCAGTGTCGGATTGCCTGAACTTTTTACAGAATTTCTTTTTTTTAAAACCTTTGAGAAACTATTGACTGTGTTTCAAACATCTGGATCCAAGCTGGTTGCAACTGCTAGTCTGGTCGCGCTTAGCAAGGGTTAACATGTTGTCACAGTGTTTGTCATTTCTCATTTAACCCTTATTCCATGTGGAATGACCCATTAAAGTTTAACTTTGAAGTCCATTCAGTATGAAAAAGCTTTTGAACTGATCAGAGACATCTTCTAGGAGTCCTCTGATCTTGGTCTACACTGTTTGCCAAAGACAGTTCCCTAGTTTCCCTCATTCAAAGGGTTAAAGTCCTTGAAGATATTGAATCCTTTTATTTTGATAAGATCTACCACTAATTAATCATTGACCATTCCACATTTAGCATAAATGTAAATTACTGCACCGTCAATCCTTAAAGCAAGTGGGACATGCATGCACTGGCATTTGCAAACAGTGTGAAACACTAACCAGATTATATAGAGGGCTCCTAGTGGCCGAGGTCAGATCTGCACGGTTTGTCATTCAGAGTTGTCTAGCAAGTTTGAGCCTTTCATACTGGGTGGACTGATCTATAGTCAACTCCTTCCTCCACTAGTGACGCCTTTCTACGCCTTGTTATAACTACTTCCTGAAACCATTGTGATAAATAGAGCATTTGTTCCTATAGGAGCAAATGCTCTATTTATCACAATGGTTTCAAACAACAAAATTCTGAAATTTTACTTTTCTCTATTAAATGCTCCTTTTGGGTAGATTCATTCAAAGAGGTTGGGTCTGCAAATAGCCTATGGAGGAAAGGGTTAATTATGCTATGGGCTATTTGATGGTTGATAATATTAATGTATATATACAATGTACTTTGACATCAATGAAAACAGTTTTCATACTATTGATTAAATCCTTTGAACATAGGAAATGAGTGAACTGGCCTTTACAAACAGTGTAGATCCAGATCAGAGGGCTCCTATCAGGGTCTGCACTCTTTGTCATTCATTTGGCTTCTCACACATTATATCCTTTCATATTGAATGGACTCTATCATTAAACTATGATGGACCAGTCCACTTTAAAATTTCAGCATTCAAAGGGTTAACCCAACTTTACTACGTGTAGGCCTTGATATTAAGTGATGCATACTGTAGTGTATTTATTCTTCCACGTCATTGGATCCTGACTGTCCGCCTACAGTGCCTAGATGATCAGGAATTTGCTACTTGCGTACAAAGAGATGCAAAGCATGCACTCGAAATAAGATTAACCCTTTCCATTATATAAAAAGCTTTTTCACGCTTTAACAAACAGAGTTGACCCAGATCAAACGGCTCCTACAAGAACCCTCTGATCAGGGTCTATTTTACAGTTTTTGTCTTAGCCAAAGATTTCCCTTGAAAATAACCTTATAAAATTTAAGTTAATGAATATTCATGGAGTGATCAGCTCATGCATAAATATTTATTTGGGTAAAGGGTTTCTGCCCATTTGCAAACAGGGTAGACCCAGATCAGATGGCTCCTGTAGGAGCCATCTGATCTTAGTCTGCTCTGTTTGCTTCTGAAATAATATAGATATGATTCTACAGTTTCTACCAATAGTTACTGAAATCGGGTGCTGTTATAAAAAGTGATCTAATTACTATTCATGATGTCATTATTTCTTACATGAATATTCATGGAGTATAGGGTTAACCTTTCCTTCATATAAACACCTTTTTATGCCTTTGCAAACAGAGTAGACCCAGGTCAGATTGCTCCTGTAGGATCTGCTCTCTTTGCATGGAGCCATTTGATCAGGGTCTGCTCTGTTTGCTTATGAAATTATAATAGATTTGACTCTATTGTTTCTACCAATACCAAAAACTCCAGTGTACATATTCCATTATTTTAATTCAGATAATAAATGCATGTATTCATTATATCATTATATTCTTAAATAAATATTCAACAGGGAAAAGATTAAGGTCACATTTCAAATTATGTACATGTATATAGTAAAAATGTACCTATAATAGCTGCCTGTGACACAGTACATGACAAAAAAAGTGTACTCGGTGAAATTTTGAAATAAATGGGGCCTTTTTGTACGGCCATATACGGGTAGTTCCTTAACCCTTTCCCTGTTAAATATTCATAAGCTGAATGTTTATAACATATATACACATCCATTTTTGGTATTGGTAGAAACTGTAGAGTCTAACCTATTAAGATTTTATAAGCAAACAGAGCAGACCCTCATCAGACGGTTCTTGCAGGAGCCATCTGATCTGTGTCCACTCTTTTTGCATCGTTGAAAAAGGGTCTGTATAGCACCTGCCAAATTATAGTTTGTGTACCAAAGGAGGCACTCTTAACCCTTTCCCTGTTCTGTATTAGGGCCAAGTTTCAATACCTACTGAATATTCATTAACAAAATAGTTATAAAGAAATATGGACGCTGCAACATTGTAGACATTTTAGAAAGCAACGAAACAGATTTATCAATGCTATTAGCAAACAGAGCAGACCCTGATCAGACGGCTCCTATAGGAGCCGTCTGGTCTGGGTCTACTCTGTTTGCAGATGCATGAAAAAGCGTTTATATGGGGGAAAGGGTTAAACAGATATGTTTTACAGCAGTGGTGGCTGCTTTAATATTTTTCATAAATGTTTTGAAAATTATTACACGACAGGTTAGTTTTGCTACCTTGTACAGGGGATACATTGCACATTTATGTGGATGAATCATGATATAAAATAAACTTAACAGTAGTGTGCTGTTATTTACAAAAGATAAGTCTAGTAGGTTGAACTTGCTAAACTGGTTTATAAAACACGGCAGTGAATTACACAACTTTTCAGAAATGAAGGCACCTAACTCTGTAGAATTCTGAAGCCATATGTTGGTATTTAACCCATTCCTTGTTCTATGTTTGTTCCAAATTTCAATACCTGCTGAACATTCATGGACAAAAATTATTTAGTTAATATGAAATATGGAAGGTGGAACATTATAGTCATTTTGGAAAGTAAAGTAACAGTTCTATTGAATTCCATTAGCAAACAAAGCAGACTCATAGGAGCCGTCTGATCTTGGTCTACTCTGTTTAAATTTGCAAATGCGTGAAAACACGTTTATATGAAGGAAAGGGTTAAAGAAAATAGGAATGTGATTTTAACTTCTATTGCTTAAGCTTACATATAGAAAATACAATGTCTTAAACCTTTCCCTGTTGCATATTCTTGTAAGAAATAATGAGAGCATGAATATTTATTATCTGAATTTACATAATGGAATATATACACAGGGGTTTTTGGTTCTGGTAGACGCGGTAGAGTCAGATCTTTTATATTTTCATATGCAAACAGAGCAGGCCTTCACCCTGTTGCAAATTCTTAGAGGAGCTTACTTCATAACTTTCACCCTGCACTAAGCTGCCACCTGTCTCCAAGACAGATATTTATGCCCAATTAAATGTCCAGTTTAGAGGGGTTTACTGTAGTTAATATGAACCTTTTTCTGATATGAAAAAAAGTAGACAAATTGTAAATATAGAATTTGAGCAGACACAATTTTATGTAGTCTTGACTGAGTATTAAAAGGATAAGGTTGACCTTTTGAGCTTGGGTCTTTTTATTTTCTTTCCATTATTGATTTTTCAAACTTATATAGAACACGAACAATGAAGGCTATAGTTACCTTTGATAAACAAAATGGATTTAGCTCATAGCCTTGAAAGCTTCTTTTGTATATAAAAAAATCTTTGTCTGCTTAACCCTTTCCCTGTTTTACATTTATTCCAAATTTTGATACCTACTGAATATTCATGGACAAAACAGTTCTGATGAAATATGGAAAGTGGAACATTGTAGCCATTTTAGAAAGGAAAGAAACATATATCAAATTCCATAAGCAAACAGAGAAGCCCCTGATCAGACTGCTCCTCTAGGAGCCGCCTGATCTGGGTCTACTCTGTTTGCAAACATGTGAAAAGGCGTTTATAAGAGGGACTCTTGATTATTCAGGTATAAAATAATGACTATATGTATATGAATTTATCAAATTTTTACAATGTCATTATGAATAAGGAAAGTTTTTACCATGGCAGAAACTGTCAAATTACTTCTTAAGCAAACAGAGCAGACCCTGATCAGATAGCTCCTCTAAATGCCAAAATGTGCCATTATGAGATAAAAGGTTTCCTTTCCTCCATATATACACCTTTTTACCTCTTTGCAAACAGAGAAGACCAAGATCAGATGGCTCCTGTAGGAGCCGCCTGATCAGTGTCTGCTTTGTTTGTTTGTGAAATGATATAAATCGGCCATGATAAAACTATCCTGTGTTGGTCACAGTGACATGTGTGATTATCAAATTTCAGTTAATTAATATTCATATTGTTGTCAATTGCATGAATATACATGGAGTAAAGGGTAAATGCCTTTTGACACCTTTACTAACAGAGTATACCCAGGAGATAAAGCTTCCATAGGAACTCTCTGACCAAGGTCTGCTCTGTTTGCTTATGAACTTATGTATAGATCTGATTCTACAGTTTTTGCTATGGTCAAAATTCCCTTGTGTATTACACCATTATTATGAAAATGTTTCAGTTAACCCATTCCCTCATATAAACGCGTTTTCACGTATTTGCAAACATAGTAGACCCAGATCAGGCGGCTCCTATAAGAGCCGTCTGATCAGGGTCTATTCTGTTTGCTTATGAAATTTGATAGATTTGTATCGTTATTTTCCAAAATGGCTACAAATTAAAGTTCCACCCTCCATATTTCCTTATAATTGTTTTGCCCATGGATACTGAATTTTGGAATAAACACATGACAGGGAAAGGGGCTAATACTCATACAGTCATTATTTGTTCATGAATATTTCTCAAGTAAACCCTTTACCTCATGATGATATAAATGTTAGCATTTGTCACACTACTCGAGATGAGATGCCAATTAACTCAGATCTAGCTGTTTGACAATCAGACAAAAAGGAGCTTTTACTAGAGAAAAGGAAAACATTAGAATTGTGTAGTATTGAAACCATTGTGATAATTTTTATAGAGTATTTGCTCCTATGGAGCAAATGCTCTATTTGTCACAATGGTTTCAAAAAGTGACATTTACAGAGGTGTCAAAAGGTGTCAGTATGAGGGAAAGATTAAAAAAAAATATATGGAAGAAACATTTACTTTTAGAATTGAAGCAGACAACAACTATAAAGATAGAAATCACATGTCCCTTTTAATTAACACCTTTGCAAACAAAGTAGACCCAGATCAGAAGATTCTTGTAGGAGCTGTCTGATCAGGGTCTGCTCTGTTTGGTAATGGAATTTTATAGATATGATTCTGCAGTTTCTGTCATGACTAAAATGCTCTTGTTTCTATGTCATTAGTAGAAGAAATTTGCTGATTAACATTCATAGATACATGTATATTATTTATATAATGGTTAACAGTAGACCAAGATTAGTTTACTGATTAATAACTATACTGATTAATAACTACCCTGTTTGCTGTATCATTAAACCTATACTTCATAGAGATACCTTTTAACGCCTTTGCAAACAGAGGAGACCCAGATCAGACTCCTGTGGGAGCTGTATGATCAAGGTCTGCTCTGTTTGCTTATGGGATATCTTAGACCTGGGTCCATGCTTATAAAGCTTTCTAGTTGAGTCTGAGTTTGTTCTCAAGCTTTTGATTGGTCAGATTTGAGCCGTCACCAATCAAAAACTTTTGAACAAATTTAAACTCAGACTCAACTAAAAAGTTTTATAAGCATGGATACTGATTCTATACTATTTGGCATAGCTTTGTATTCATTTTTAGCTCACCAGAGCACAAAGTGCTCAGGGTGAGCTTTTGTGATTGCCTGATGTCCGTCGTCCGTCGGCGTGCGTCGTCCGTCGTCCGTCGTGCGTCGTCAGTCGTCAACAATTTGAACCTTTAAAAATCTTCTCCTCTGAATCTACAGGGTTCTCAGCTTTCATCTTTGGCACATAGCATCACCTATAGGTCCTCTACAAAAGTTATATAAATTATGTCCCTGGAGTCAAAATTGGCCCAGCTACGGTCCCAGGGGTGGCCAGTTTTCTCTAGCTGACTGTTGTTTTCTGTACAAGTAGCAGAATGCTGGGCTCACTTAGGTTATGCATGGGGAAAACTTCAAAGAATTTCTTGTCAAAAACTGCATGTCACAGAGCTTAGATATTTGGTGTATAGATTAACTTAGTAGACCTTATTGACTGTGGTCAATATCATAGTTCTGAGGTTAAAATTGGCCCTGCCCTGTTGGTTATACTTTAAAATTGACTTACACTATAAAGGTTCCTCTGAGCTAGCACTCCATCAGATTCTGTTATGCAATCACTTGAGAGGGCAAGTTCCTGGTCAAAACTCTATGAAGTTGTCTGCTTCAGAATTAGTGTCTGTTTGTTCACACTGTTTTTAACCCATTCCCTCATAGACTATTTTTAGATCCTGTTTCTTTGAAAATTTCAGAATTGTGTAGATTTGAAGCCATTGTGGTAAATAGAGCTGCAAAAGTTGTTTCCTTCCATATCATTTAAAAAACAAATGTCATAGTGAAAGACAGTTTGGACCCTGATGAGATGCCAAGTTACTTTGTATCTCAACTTGATACAGACTTGATCCAGACTGTTTGCAAAGGTTATTATAAATGCTAAAAAAACCCAAAGCAAGTAGCTTGTGTAATATTAGCAGGCTTAAGGTATAGGACCTTTGAAGAGTGAGTGATCAGCCATAAGCATATTGACTAGGGATAATTAAAGATCACTTATGCATATGGATGGGTTTTCTTGGTTCACTAAACTTGTATATAACCAGTGCTAAATGCTAGCTAATCCAAACCTAAATCGCAAGCTCATTAAAAAAAATTTGGCTAGGATTAAGTTTGCAACAAGCTTGCAGTTGCAAGCCAATTAAGGGAGACAGGCATATCTCTAGTTAAACATTTACTGGTGTCTATTTTTAGCATACATTTAAAGGTAGGTTATCTCCCTTTTTGATAACAACTGGATTGCCTCCTTTGTTGTTAGTAGATCTGCAGTAATATTGCAGACCCAAACAAAGAAAATTGTTATAGTTAGATGTCGCCTGTTGCACATTAATTAGGACAATTAACCCTTTACTCCATTATTAGGCCTTTCTACACCTTTGCAAACAGAGTAGACCCTGATTAGATGGCTTATGTAGTAGCCATCTGTTCAATCTGTTGTTTGCTTATGATATGATATAGTGCAAATTGCATTACATTATTTTCATTTTGTGTACTTTTATTTATACTTATAATATGTTTACTAACCCTTTCCCTCATGTTAACACCTTTTCACACATTTGCAAACAGAGCAGACCCAGATCAGATGGCTCCGATAGCAGCTGTCTGATCAGGGTCCGCTCTGTTTGTTAATGGAATATTAAAGATGTTTCTTTACTTTCTAAAATGGCTTCACCGTCCCACCTTCCATATTTCATTATAACTATTTTGTCCATGAATATTCAGTAGATATTTAAATTTTGAATAAACATAGAACAGGTGAAGGGTTGAAAATAAATTAAGATATGAATAATAATAACTCATGAAGGTGTAATGAAAATATCTGAAATTTTGAATATCATAAGTACTTGTATAGATTAATTTATTCTTTCTGAAATTCAACCACTTTGCCCAGGGAGAGGGTTTGCATACTTTTGTACATGCCCTTCTTTAGATTGACATTGTAATATGTTTTCATTTTCTTAAAAAAATTTCATGTGAGGTCCTCTACAAAAGTTACATAAATTATGCCCCTTGGGTCAAAATTTGCCCGCCCCAGGGCCGGGTAGTTTTCTATAGAAACACATAGTGAAAACTTTGAAAATCTTCTCCTCTGATTGTCTGGTGAGCGATGTCAGGGCCTTTCAGGCCCTCTTGTTTTTTTTTATAACGATGCAAGATAATTAGTTAACCCTTTACTAATGATGACATTATGGATATCAATTAATTAAATTGTTACAATAACACATGCATTTTTGGCAATGGCAGAAACTGGCAAAAATTCTATGAGCAAACAGAGCAGACTCTGATCGGACGGCTCCTATAGGAGCCGTCTGATCTGGGTCTACTCTGTTTGTAAAGGCGTAGAAAGGCATTTATATGGAGTAAAGGGTTAATTAGTATTCATAATGGTTGGTGTCTGCTATGGATATTCATGGATTAAAGGGTTAAGAAAATATTGCAGTAAAACATTAAACTAGCCCATTTTATCTGTGGCCCTGATTGAGCTCATGATCTCAATGTTGTTTTTCAGCGAGGCTTTGAGGGTGATCTCCTGAGTAATATCTTCAGCCATGCTATCCTAGGCAACTCCCTTGTGGCAATTTGTGCCGGAATTGTTGCTCAGTTCTTTGCTGACTCCTTTGGCTTTGTGTAAGTAAATGGAACACTTCTATTTAACCCTTTACTCCATACTTAAGCCTTTCTATGCCTATGCAAACAGACTAGACCAAGATCAGACCGCTCCTATAAGAGATGTCTGATCAGGGTCTGCTGTTTGCTTATGATGTAATATAGTCATGATTTTACAGTTTCTGCCTTTGAAAAACATTCTTGAATCCACATGCTATAATAGCAATTAATCTAATTAGTGTTCATGATGTCATTGTTTTGTACATGAATGTTCATGGAGTAAAAGGTTAAACTGAATTGCTATGAACCTTACCCTTCTCATGCTGACACAAATAATGTCTGCTTAACCTCTGATTTGCAGAGCTGTTTACTGACTTAACCCTTTCCTTCATAGGCTATTTTTAGATCCAAAGTCTTTGAATATATCTACCAAAAAGGATCGTTTACTAGAGAAAAGGAAAGCTGTTATGTAGTATTGAAACCATTGTGGTAAATAGAGCATTTGCTCCTATGGAGCTCCTAGGGAGCAAATGCTCTATTTACTACAAAGGTTTTACAGAGGCGTAGAAAGGCCTATTTATGTTGGAAAGGGTTAAGATTCAATCAAACTTGAAAACATATTGACTGTCAGACAGTTTGGATACTGAAGAGACACTGAGTTACTCGCTTGAGACGTATTAACCCTTTCCCTCAAAGAGATCTCTTTGATGCCTTTGCACACAGAGAAGACCCAAATTAGTTGGCTACTGTATGGAGCCATCTTATCAGGGTCTGTTCTGGGTCTGCTATGTGTGCTTATGCAATAATATAGATCTGATTCTACAGCATCTGCCATGATGAAAATGATGCAATTGTAAAAATTTCATTTACTGAATAAGTGGTTAAGTTGGTCTGGGGGTTATTTTCACGTATTTCGCAATTTTATGAAAAATGCAAAAAAATCCACCAGCGTAAATTTGGTCTAGATATACATTCGTACCTTTACGGTTACACCGTCTGGTTCATAAGGTCGTGGTGTTCTTTTCTGCATTGTTTTTGCATTTAACTGGTTTGTAATTGTCATATATGACAGATTTAAACTTGCTAGAGGATTTTGAATGAGGCACAGTGCAGACCCTGGTCAGAAGGTTCCTCTAGAAGCCCTCTGATCTGTTTGCAAATGACAGTGCATTCAAAGTTACCAAAATGGTGCTAGATTGAATTAACCCATTACCTCATAGGCTATTTTTAGACCCAATCTCTTTGAATAATCCTACCAAAAATGAGCATTAACTAGAGAAAAGGAAAATTTTAGAATTGTGTAGTTCTGAAACCATTGTGATAAATAGAGCATTTGCTCATATGGAACAAATGCTCTATTTATCACAATGGTTTAAAAAAGTGAGTTCAACAGAGGCGTCAATATGAGGGAATGGTCATATTGAATGGGTTAATGTAGTGGAAAAGAGGATAATGGTTTTTGAATATTTACGGTAAATAGTGGAGGGAGAAGATGGGTATTTGAATACTTATGCACATGTAGTAAAGAGGGTACAAAAAGATGATCTTGCTTAGCTATTTCCCTGATGAATATTCATGTGATAAATAATATTACAGGAGCCGTCTATTTGGGGTCTACTCTATTTGCAAAATGTGAAAAGGTGTCTCTATCAGTAAAAGGGCTAATCCCAAATGCCTGGGTTATAGATAAACCGTTCCCTTCTATTTAATTCTTGTCATAAAGAGTCATTTTTGTTGGAAGATAAGGGATATCCCAATTTAGCCCAGTAACCTCAACAAAAGAGTTAACCCATTCCCTCATAGGCTATTTTTAGATACAACCACTTTAAATAAATCTACCGAAAAGGAGCATTAACTAGAGGAAAGGAAAATTTTAGAATTTTGTAGTTTGAAACCATTGTGATAAATAGAGCATTTGCTCCTATAGGAGCAAATGCCCTTTTTATCACAATGGTTTCAACAGGTAACTTTTGCAGAGGCGTCAAAAGTCGTCAATATGAGGGAATGGGTTAAAATCAAGGGAATCTTATGTACTTGAAAGTTATTGTATTCTGTTTGTTTCAGAGCTCCATTTGATGTCTCGCTCACGGTGCTGGTGCTGATGAGTATAATTGTAATATTTACGTGGCCCGAGAACTATGGCAACCCATCTGGCAATGTGAAGGATTCCATGATAAAAGCTGCGCAATCAATTAAATTAGGTATGTAATTCTGAAAAATGCAAGCCTTGCTGGAAATAACCCTTTCCCTGTTCTAAGTTTATTCCAGATTTCAATGGACAATATGAAATATGTAAGGCAGACGTGGGTCTACTCTATTTACAAATATGTGAAAACACATTTATATGAGGGAAAGCGTTAAAGAATAATATAAATATGATTCCACAATTTGTGCCATGGTCAAAAGATCATTGATGCATTGTTTGTATGCCATTATGTCTAACCATTATACATGAAGTCATTATCTTTGACATGAATATTCGTGAGGTAAAGAGTTCGATGTTTATTCCAAATTTCAATACTTACTGAATATTCATAGACAAAATAGTTATAATGAGATATGGGGGAGTGGAACATTGTAGCAATTTTAGAAAGTAAATAACTATCTACTTCTGTTAGCAACCAGAGCAGACCATGGTCAGACAGCTCCTGTAGGAGCCATTTGAACTTGGTCTCCTCTGTTTGCAAATGTGTGAAAAGTTGTTTATATGAGGGGAAGGGTTAACACATGAAGTAAACGTGTGGTTTAAAATAATTGTTCACACACTGAGAGCGACTTTATGATAACATTTGCAACTGTTTGGATCAGTATGAGTAGTTGAGTAATTGGGTATTTCATTAGGATTGAAATGTTTGACTTCTTTTGTTGAAATTTTGATCAGCAGGCTAATATGGATAATATGTCTTTTCCATTTTCTAGATCCGAAAGTCTTGTGCCTTGGATTAATTCAGTCCCTGTTTGAAGGGTCCATGTATGTGTTTGTCCTTGAGTGGACCCCGGCTCTGACTCCTCCAAGCCCAACAAAATCCCCACTCCGTGCCCTGCTGAGCGCTGATGACGCAAATGAAGGCCACAGGGGCACCATTCCACATGGTCATATTTTCGCTGCATTCATGGTGAGAAATTGCTTTCATCTGGTAATGGGAATAACTTTAACCCTTTCCTTCATATAAACATATTTAGCCGAGGAGCCGTCTGATCAGGGTCTGCTTTGTTTGCTTATGAAATAATATAGATTTGACTCTATAGTTTTCTACCAATGCCAAAAATACATGTGTAACTATGCCAGTATAAAAATTCAGCTAATAAATATTCATACAGTCATTATTTCTTTACCGAACAGGGAAAGGTTTAACACTCTACTGGCTACTTTGTGATACAGTTTTGATCCAGATGAGACCCTGAGTAACCGAGCTTTGTGATCTTTGCAATCAGTTTGATCCAGATGAGATGCCAAGTATCTCAGTATCTCATTAGGATTCAAACTGTTTGTCATGCTGACACTGGGTTTTTTTTTAAAAGAAATGGAAGAAACATGTACAGTATAACGGCGTTATTTCGACTCGTTTTTCCGAGATACCCGCTTATTCCGAGGGAATGTTGAGGTCCTGGCTCAAATTCTATCAAATCTCATTGAAAATACCTGCATTAATCCAAATAGCGATAATCCGAAAATTCGAGCATGTGTGCTGGTCCCGCGGATCATTCTGGTTCCCTTTATTGATTGTTTAATTCGAGCACGGTGTTTTCCCACCTCCGAGGTAATTATTCACACCTTCTCGATACGTTGTCGTGACCTTTTGAAAGATCCGTCTATGGGGCATTAGATCTTCCAAATGTGTGAAAAACACATTCATTGAATGCATACTTTACTTTGGTGTAAATAATGATGAGAATTTAATAGACTGAAGTCTTAATAAACAAAGAGTCACCCTCATAATTTGCATACGTTCGCAAACGTGTAGCGATTTGTCGGTACCGCTGAATGTGTGCCATGTAACGTCTTTCTGCTTTAAATTTTGTAATAGTGCAATGCTTTTCGTGTAGTGCTTTGAAATTCGCAATATTTTTGCTACTTTTAGACAGTCTCGTTCATGCAGACTCTTGCTACGAGAGATGAACGAGAATAACTATGTCAGACGAAAAAAGCCGAGTGTTCTGGTTATTAATTAATTTGGTCACTCTCCCCGGTTTTCCTTTCTACGAAACAGCACGGGAACGAAACGAAAATGTTTGTTTGTGCACCCAACTCAGCACCAACAGCTAAATTAATAGTCGACAAATGGAAAAATATGCAAAATAAACGACATAACGCTATACGCTACGACTGTTATAGGGATATGTCTAAATGGTTTGAAACAAGTTTTGAGTTTATTGTGAAGGGTCCGTTGAACGGACCCATACAAATTATATTGAAACTTCGGTCGCCGATGTGAATGGTGTTTTCTGTTATCACTTATATAAGCAAAGAATCGATGAATTATATATGCATTGAAGTTTATGATAATGTTAAAACAGTTTACTGTGAAGAAATACGCTTCCTCTCGTCGTCAAACAATGCTCTTGGAAATGACATAAAATGCTCTCGGTTCTTTCGAGCATCGCGATAATCCGAGGTTTTTGCCGATTCCCAATGGTGCTCGAAATATCGCCAATATACTGTACTATTAGACTTGAAGCGGAAGGATAAAGTATCAATTAAAATAAAAAATAAAGTATTCATGTTGAAACACCAGCACATTTGTATAAAAAAAACATTGTTCATTTAACTGAATTTCAGTGGAGAAAAAAATATACATGCACAGTTAAGCGTATCTACAGCAACCACCAAAACTATGTTTAATTCTTGGTTTTTAAGACAGGTTTTGCCTAAATGCAATACAAAAGTTTTGCAGAAAGCTCCTAGGAGGTTTCTTCATGGCATTCATCCTGCATTAAGCAACCATCTGCTCTTATAGACATCCATGCTTATTCATTAATGGTCACTATATGCAGGAGCTTCTGATAAAGCTTTTGAGAAACTATTGACTGAATTACTTAACCCTTTCCCCCATAGACTATTTTTAGACCCAACCTCTTTGAATGAATCTACCCAAAAGGAGCATTTACTAGAGAAAAGTAAAATTTTAGAATTTTGTAGTTTGAAACCATTGTGATATATCACAATGGTTTCATTAATAAGTGACTTTTACAGAGGCGTAGGAAGGCAAATTTATGGATGAAAGGGTTAAATTAATAAATGTGTATCTCAAAAGCCAATAGTTGCTTAATTAACCCTTTCCCTGTTCTGTGTTTATTTCAAGTTTCAATACCTACTGAATATTCATGGACAAAATAGTAATGATGAAATATTGAATGTGGAACATTGTAGGCATTTTAGAAAGTAAAGAAACAGATCTATCAACTTCCATAAGGAAACAGAGCAGACCCTGATCAGACGGCTCCTATAGGAGCCGTCTGATCTGGGTCTACTCTGTTTGCAGATGTGTGAAAACACGTTTATATGAGGGAATGGGTTAGTGTTAATCACAGTAGTGCAAAACTCTACTTTGGTTTTATCTTTACCTGATAATGACATTTCTATGATTCTTTAATGGTTTAATCCTTTACTCCATGAATATGCATGTAAGAAATGATGTATCTATGAATATTAATTAGCTTAATATTTGCAATAGTATATGAACAAGAAATGTTTTGACCCTTGTAAAAATTGTAGAATCAGATCTTTATATTTCCATTAGCAAACAGAGCAGACTCTGATCAAAAGGTTTTTATAGGAGCTGTTTGATGTGGGTCTTTTCTGTTTGCAAAGGTGTTAACCCATTCCCTCATATTGACACCTCTGTAAAAGTTACTTTTTGAAACCATTGTGATAAATAAAGCATTTGCTCCTATGGTTGCAATGCTATACATGTCTAAACATTTCCTTTTTTCTAGTAAATACTCTTTTTCAGAAGATTTATTCAGAGGTTAGATCTAAAAATAGCCTATGAGGTAATGGGTTAAAAGGGTTTATCTATGAAGTAAAGTTTTAATGCAGAACAAGAGTTGTGCAGAAAGCTCCAATTTTTTTTGTGTGAAACCTTTACCTGATAGTGACACTTTTTCAAACAGAATAGACCCAGATCAGACAGCTCCTGCAAGAGCTATGGGATCAGGGTCTAATCTGTTTGCTTTTTGAATGATGAAGATCGGATTCTATAGTTTATGGCTTGGCCAAACATTCTGTGTACATGTGCCGTTTTGAAAATTAGTTTAATTAATATTTGTGAAGCCATTAATTCTTGTATGAATATTCATGAGGTAAAGGTGTACTGTTCATTTGATCAATTCTCATGTTTACTCAGCTGTTGTCTCCATTTTTTTGTCTAGGTTTCCATCATGATTGGATCATCTTTATTCAAGCTGTTGTCCAAAGTTACATCCATAGAATCATTTATGAGGTAAGTGACTTTTGGGTCCATGCTTATAAAGCTTTTAGTTGAGTCTGAGTTTCGTTCTCAAGCTTTTGATTGGTCAGATTTGAGTTCTCAAGCTTTTGATTGGTCAGATTTGAGCCAAAGGCTCAAATGTGACCAATCAAATACTTGAGAACGAATTCAGACTCAACTAAAAGTTTTATAAGCATGGACCCAAATTAGCATTTATCTTGTATTTCAGGATACCAGTTTCTTTAAATGACACTGCCTCCTAAACAGCTTAACTGGGTTTTTCTGCTAATTTCACAGGTGTGGTCTGCATGTGACCGTTTATCAGATTTATATAAATTGTTTCAGTTGGCTGTATAAGTAGTTAGACTGTCCCACAGTCGATAACCCTCTATCAGATTTTTATGTCTCCACCCTTTAGGGGAGGGATACATATTAATGTTGTGCTTTCTGTCTGTCCGTCCGTCCATCTGTCAGTCTGTTAAAATTCTTGTGCAGCCAACTCTTCCTACACTATTAGAGGGATTTCCTTCAAACTTTTACATATGAACCAGCTATATGTGAGGATGGTCATGTGGTTTGGAATTTTGGCTGCAACAATTTTGACAGAAGTTATGGCCCTTTGTAGTTTTTCCTTATATAGAATATATAGCGAAAAATCTTGTGCAGCTAACAACTCCTACATTTTTTGAGGGAATTACTTCAAACTTTTATTACAGTTACCATGACATTACATTTGTAGCCATTTAAGCATATACTACATGTATATTACTCTTGAGAGTTCAATGGTGTGGCTATTTCAGAAAGTATATACATCACTATGACTATTAGTATCAGTTCGTTGTTTATCATTTTTATACGCCCACCTAATAAAGGTGGTCGTATATTGTCGTGGCCCTGTCCCTCCGTCCGTCCGTTCATTCGTTCGTTCGTTCATTCGTCCGTCAACATTTTGTTTGTCCCCTGTTTTCTGGGAAAACTATTTGACAGATATTAATGAAACGTAACACAAATGTTAAATGCATCAAGATCTGAAGCTGAGTTGATTCTGAGGTTCATTTGATTTTTCATTTCAGAGTTAAGGCCCTTGTCCTTAAAAAAATATGCAAATAGTTTGTCCGCTGTTTTCTGGGAAAACTATTTGAGAGATATCATTGAAACTTCACACAAATGTTTAATGCATCAAGATCTGAAGCTGAGTCGATTCTGAGTTTCATTTGATTTGTCGTTTTGGAGTTATGGCCCTTTTATTTAAAAAATAATGCAAATACATGCAAATAGTTTGTCCGCTGTTTTCTGGGAAAACTATTTGACAGATATTAATGAAACTTCACAAAAATGTTTAATGCATCAAGGTCTGAAGCTGAGTCGATTCTCAGGTTCATTTGATTTGTCGTTTCGGAGTTATGGCCCTTTTACTTAAAAAATAATGCAAATACATGCAAATAGTTTGTCTGCTGTTTTCTGGGAAAACTGTTTGACAGATATTAATGAAACTTCACACAAATGTTTAATGCATCAAGATCTGAAACTGAATTGATTCTGAGGATCATTTGATTTTCGTTTCAGAGTTATGGCCCTTGTCCTTAAAAAATAATGCAAATAGTTTGTCCGCTGTTTTCTGGGAAAACTATTTGAGAGATATTAATGAAACTTCACAAAAATGTTTAATGCATCAAGATCTGATGCTGAGTCGATTTTGAGGTTTATTTGATTTTTCGTTTCGGAGTTATTGCCCTTTTACTTAAAAAAAATGCAAATAGTTTGTCCGCAGTTTTCTGGGAAAACTGTTTGACAGATATTAATGAAACTTCATACACATGTTTAATGCATCAAGACCTGAAGCTAAGTCGATTGTGAGGATCATTTGATTTGTTGTTTCGGAGTTATGGCCCATGCACTAAAAAAATAATGCAAATCTATGTAAATATGAGGATGGCCATAACTTTTTCATTTGAAATGATATTTACTTCAATGTTTTATATGGTTAAACCTTAATGCGAATTTTCACATATATTGCGGGGGTTTTGATATGTCATTTTATTCTAAAGTTATGGTCCTTGAACTTTGTGTGTTCGTTGCTTTGTTAGTCGGTAAACTTTTAGTTTGTCTGTTGTTTTCTGGGAAAACTATTAAATTGATATAAATGAAACTTAACACAAATGTTTTAAGCAACAAAATTTGAAGCTGAGTTTATTTTCAGGTTCATTCAGTTTGTCTTTACAGAGTTATGGCCGTTGCACTTTACAAATATGTGCAAAAATGAGGATTAGCTGTAACTTTTTTATTTAATAAGATGTTCACTTCATTTTTTTTAAAAAAATAGTATCACCTTAATATGGAAATCAAGATCTGAAGCACAGATTAGAAAATGTCAACACTTATAAGGCATGTTGAATCAGAGAAAGTTTGCAAGTGGGCGTATTATGTACCGTATGCGGTACTCTTGTTGATCAAATGTATGAAGATTGGTTGGACAATGTAAAGGTTGACACTAGGGTGAAATGTTTTTAGTGACAACACAACAGTGAAAACACCAACAAGGGCATGTGATATTTGACTTCACTCCAACTCCTTCCTTAAAATGCCAAAAACTCAAGAATATGCATGTTACACAGTAAATATACTCTGGAAATAAATTGCTTACAATTTACCATGTCAGTATTTTGACATATGAATTTATTCCTCTTATGGGTGCCAGGGTAGAGGGTGCCAGGGGGTGAATTCAATCCTCTTATGGGTGCGGGGGCGGGGTACCGGGGGGGAGACATGTGTTTTTCTCAACAACAAACTCTAGTTATAAATTGCACTGGTCCGCTGCATAAATAAATGACGAATAGATTTCAACTGACAATTCCTCTAACGACATCAGCTCTGAACCCTTTTCCTGTTCAATACTCAGGTAAGAAATAATGACAACATGAATGTATACGAGTATTTATCGGATATTTTTATAATGTCAACTTTTCAAGGAAAGTTTTTGCTTTGATTAAAAACGTAGAATCTGATCTATATCATGTCAAAACCAAACAGAGTAGACCCTGATCAGACGGCTCCTATAGGAGCTGTCTAATCTGGGTCTACTGTGTTTGCAAATGCGTGAAAAGGCGTTTATATATGGGAAAGGATTCAACTGCTATACCGAATTTCACAGATATGATCTACAGGTAACTCTATCAGATTTTATAAATTATTCCGCTGCATGATTAGGTCACAGGAGCTAAAAATAGATTTTAGTGAATAGTTTCTGTAAATGACAGCTTCTAAATCATTGAATGGATTTTTTTCAAAATTTCACAAGAATGATCTTCAGGTGACCCTTTGTTGAAGTGATCTTCAGGTGACCCTTTGTTGAAGTTATATTTTTCCAATCCTCTGCAGGAATAGATCGCAGTAACTAATTACAGATTTTAACCCTTTCCCAGTTATATGTTTATTCCAAATTTCAATACCTACTGAAGAAAATAGTTATAATGAAATATGGAAGGTGGAACATTGTAGCCATTTTAGAAACTAAGGAAACAGAGCTATCAAATTCCATTAGCAAACAGAGCAGACCCTGATCAGACGGCTCCTATAGTATTTTCTGTGCATATCAGCTGCCACACTGGGTTCTGTTTGTTTGTATCTTCAGACCTGTTCTGTGTGTATCAGCTTCCTCACTGTATTTCAGGCCTATTCTGTTAATATCAGCGACCATGCTGGGTACTGTTTGTTTTGTATTTCAACCCCATTCTGGTTGTATCAGCGACCATGCTGGGTACTGTTTGTTTTGTATTTCAAGCCTATTCTGGATGTATGTATCAGCGACCATGCTGGGTTCTGTTTTTGTATTTCAAGCCTATTCTGGTTGTATCGGCGACCATGCTGGGTACTGTTTGTTTTGTATTTCAAGCCTATTCTGGTTGTATCAGCGACCATGCTGGGTACTGTTTGTTTTGTATTTCAAGTCTATTCTGGTTGTATCAGCTGCCTTATTAGTGTCTTTTTTTTTTTCAGACCTGTTCTGTTGATATCAGCTGCCACATTGGCTACCCCTGTATTGTTCCCTGGGGTAAGTAGACGAAACATTTTTTTGTTTTACTCATATCTATACTAGAACCTTTAACTTTAACTATTGACCTTTAACCTGATAGAGACCTTTTCAAACAGAGTAGACCCAGATCAGATGGCTCCTGAAGGAGCCATCTGATCAGTGTCTGCTCTGTTTGCAAATGGGATTATACATATCTGATTCTACAGTTTCTGCCATGGCCCAAACTGTCTGTGTACATATACCATAATAAACATTAATCTGATAAATAATCATGAGGTCATTTTTTCTTGCATGAAAATATTCCTAAGAGAAAGGGCTTACCCATTACCCTTGATTATTCATGTAAGATATAATGATGGCATCAATATTATTCAGCTGAATGTTTATAATTGCATATGAACACAGAGATTTTTGACCATGAAAGAAACTGTAGAACTACTAATTCCCTGAATAGAGCAGATCCTGATCAGGTGGCTCCTACAGGAGTTGACTTATCTGGGTCTACTGTGCTTGCAAACGCATTCAAAGGTGCATCTTCATGTATGTACATGTAGTAAAGGGTTAATAGATAGCCCAACTTACAGCAACTGAGAAAAAATAGTATACATGTACTTAGATTTATGCCCCCACTTTAACCCTTTCCTCCATAAATACGCCTTTCTGCGCCTCTGTAAAAGTCACTCCTATGGAGCAAATGCTCTATTTATCACAATGGTTTCAGAACTACACAATTCTAAACTGAAAAAAATCCTTTTCTCTAGGTAACCCTTCGCTTGCTGTTCACGTTAATATACCTACCTGTAAATAGTGAAGATCCAGATGAGACAGCTCCTGCAGGAGCTGTCTCATCAGGGTCTGCACTATTTACAAGTTGATTGTGCAACCAGTGCACTCCACAGCAGTGATTTCACAGCGAAATACGTGTACACAGTGAAGATATATGTAAATATACAACACGGCATGGGTAAAGAAGGAGAAATGTATTTTAAAATTCAGCAAGCGAAGGGTTAATGCTCCTGAGTCCTTTTCGGTAGATTTATTCAGAGGTTGTATCTAAAAATAGCCTATGAGGAAAAGTGTTAAATGTGGAGAGCATATACATGTATAATGTTGCACTAGTATATACATTCTTAAAATGTTGTGGAACAAACTCCTGCGACACCTTTGATATGAATTGTTGCAAATTTTCGCAGATGGTAAACAATGATATTCAGATGGGCTTAAAGAAAAGAATAAACAGCTGTGATCATTTTAAAGGAAATTATGGCTCTGTAAAGTTGCTCCTTCCTCCTTAATGCACCTACTAAATGTTTATAATAGATGTTTAAGATTTATAAATATGTCAAAATGTTGTGTGTCAAATAACATTGATGGAATTTGCTTCAATCCTTCTATAGTAACCCTTTCCTTCATGTTAACCCATTACCTCATAGGCTATTTTTAGATCCAACCGCTTTGAATAAATCTACCGAAAAGGAGCTTTAACTAGAGAAAAGGAAAATTTTAGAATTTTGTAGTTTGAAACCATTGTGATAAATACAGCATTTGCTCCTATAGAAGCAAATGCTCTATTTATCACAATGGTTTCACAAAGTGACTTTTACAGAGTTATCAAAAGTCGTCAATATGAGGGAAAGGGTTAACATGTTTTCATGCATTTGCAAACAGAGTAGACCCAGATCAGAAGGCTCTTATAGTTTATGTAATGTTTATTCATTATGTGGACATCATGAATATATTATATTAATTTTTACACATGAAATTTTTGCCAGGGCAGAAACTGGAGAATCAGATCTATATTATATCCATAATCCCATAGGAGTCATCTGACCTGGGTCTACTCTGATTGCAAAGGCATAGAAAGACATATTTATGGAGTAACGGGTTAATCAATTACTTCATGTGTATTCATGTCACAAACAATTACTGTATGAATATTAATTATTTAATTTTTAGCTCACCAGAGCACAAAGTGCTCAGGGTGAGCTTTTGTGATCGCCTGATGTCCGTCGTCCGTCGTCGTGCGTCGTCCGTCGTCCCGCGTCAACAATTTGAACCTTTAAAAATCTTCTCCTCTGAATCTACAGGGTTCTCAGCTTTCATCTTTGGTACATAGCATCACCTATAGGTCCTCTACAAAAGTTATATAAATAATGCCCCTGGGGTCAAAATTGGCCCCGCCCCAGGGGTTGAAAGTTTTCAATAGAAACATATAGTAAACCTTTGAAAATCTTCTCCTCTGAAACCAGAAGGTTCTCAGCTTTCATATTTGGCACATAGCATCATGTTCAGGTCCTCTACAAAAGTTATATAAATTATGACCCTGGGGTCAAAATTGGCCCCGCCCCAGGGGTGGGAAGTTTTCAATAGAAACAAATAGTGAAATCTTTGAAAATCTTCTCCTCTGAAACTGGAAGGCTCTCATCTTTCATATTTGGCACAGAGCATCATGTTCAGGTCCTCCACAAAAGTTATATAAATTATGGCCCTGGGGTCAAAATTGGCCCCGCCCCAGGGGTGGGCAGTTTTCAATGGAAACAAATAGTGAAATCTTTGAAAATCTTCTCCTCTGAAACTGGAAGGCTCTCAGCTTGCATATTTGGCACAGATCATCATGTTCAGGTCCTCTACAAAAGTTGTATAAATTATGGCCCTGGGGTCAAAATTGGCCCCGCCCCAGGGGTGGGCAGTTTTCAATGGAAACAAATAGTGAAATCTTTGAAAATCTTCTCCTCTGAAACTGGAAGGCTCTCAGCTTGCATATTTGGCACAGATCATCATGTTCAGGTCCTCTACAAAAGTTATATAAATTATGGCCCTGGGGTCAAAATTGGCCCCGCCCCATGGGTGGGCATTTTTCAATAGAAATATAATTTATAGTGAAATCTTTGAAAATCTTCTCCTCTGAAACAAGAAGGCTCGTAGCTTTCATATTTGGCACATAGCATCATGATCAGGTCCTCTACAAAAGTTATATTAATTTTGACCCTGGGGTCAAAATTGGCCCCGCCCCAGGGGTGGGTAGTTTTCGGAATAGAAACAAATAGTGAAATCTTTAAAATCTTCTCCTCTGAAACTGATAGGCTCTCATCTTTCATATTTGGCACAGAGCATCATGTTCAGGTCCTCTACAAGAGTTATATAAATTATAGCCCTGGGGTCAAAATTGGCCCCGCCCCAGGGGTGGGCGGTTTTCAATGGAAACAAATAGTGAATCTTTGAAAATCTTCTCCTCTGAAACTGGAAGGCTCTCAGCTTGCATATTTGGCACATAGCATCATGCTTAGGTCCTCTACAAAAGTTATATAAATTATGGCCCTGGGGTTCAAATTGGCCCCGCCCCAGGGGTGGGAAGTTTTCAATAGAAACAGATAGTGAAATCTTTGAAAATCTTCTCCTCTGAAACTGGAAGGCGCTCAGCTTTCATATTTGGCACAGAGCATCATGTTCAGGTCCTCTACAAAATTTATATAAATTATGGCCCTGGGGTCAAAATTGGCCCCGCCCCAGGGGTGGGTAGTTTTCAGTAGAAACATATAGAGAAAACTTTGAAAATCTTCTCCTCTGAAACTGAAAGGTTCTCAGATATCATATTTGGCTCATAGCATCATGTTCAAGTCCTCTACAAATGTTATATAAATTATGTCCCTGGGGTCAAAATTGGCCCGCCCCAGGGCCGGCTAGTTTTCTATAAAAGCATATAGTGAAAACTTTGAAAATCTTCTCCTCTGATTGTCTGGTGAGCGCTTCAGGGCCATTCTGGCCCTCTTGTTTACAATGGCGTCATGAACGAGAAAATTTTGCTAATGAGAGAAACTAAAAATAGCTTAGGTATTGTCATATCATAAGCAAACAAACAGACCCTGATCAGATGAATCTTACAGGAGCTAATCTGGGTATTATCTGTTTGCATAGGTGCCAACCGTTCTCTCTGGAGGAAAGAGATAAGTTTTGAAATAAAAAATATCGTAGCCTTTAGTAGTGGTTCTCAGATATTTTACAAAATCAGTCCAAACTTTTAAATGAAATCTTCAAAGCTAAATATGGATAAACACGGAAATGATGTTCATTATTTAAGCTTGTGATGATTTGCCTGGAGCAACAGAAGTGTCTATTTGTGTTTGACAGGTGAACTTGTCACTAGATTCAGAGTTGACTTTAACATACATTAGAACCTCTTAACCCTTTCCTCCAAAGGCTAATTTTAGACCAAGCCTCTTTGAATGAATCTACCCAAAAGGAGCATTTACTAGAGAAAAGTAAAATTATAGAATTTTGTTGTTTGAAACCATTGTGATAAATAGAGCATTTGCTCCTATAGGAGCAAATGCTCTATTTATCACAATAGTTTCAAGAAGTGGTTATTACAGAGGCGTAGAAAGGGGTATTTATGGAGAAAAGGGTTAACCCTTTCCTTCATATAAACACCTTTTCACATATTTGCAAACAGAGTAGACAGATCAAATGGCTCCTAGAGGAGCGGTCTAATCAGGATCTACTCTGTTTGCTTATGAAATGATATAGATCTGACTGCAGTTTCTACCAATACCAAAACATCATGTGTACATGTGCCAATATAAAAAGTCAGCTAGTGAATATTCATGATGTCATTATTTCTTTTCCAAGTACTGAACAGGGGAAGGGTGAAACCCCTAACAGTTTTGGACTTATCAAAATGTTAGGTTATCAGAGATTTTCAGATTTGAAAGGAACTAGAAAACTAATAAAAAAACCTACACATAGGACTAATACTCATCTTTATCTGTAATACAAAAGATACACATATCACATATACTCATATCTGTATCTCTAATACAAAACTACATATATGATAATACATACGATAATTCCAGAATACTTCATTCCCTCTGACATCAACCATTTGAATTTAAACTTTCACCCTTTTTCCTTATATGAATATTCATGTAGGAAATAATGACTTCATCAGTTGGTATTTTAGCTTTGGCAGATATAGGAATATATCAATTCATAAGCAAACAGCAGACCCTGAACAGACAGCACCTACATGAGCCATCTGATCAGGTTCTGCTCTGTTTGGAAAGGTATGAGAATGGTGTTTATATCAGGTAAAGGGTTAACCCTTCCCTCATATAAACGTGTTTTCATGCATTTGCAAACAGAGTAGACCCAGATCATACGTCTCCTATAGGAGCCGTCTGATCAGAGTCTGCTCTGTTTGCTATTGGAATTTGATAGGTTCTGTTTCTTTTCTTTCTAAAATGGCTACAATGTTCCACCTTGCATATTTCATTATAACAATTTTGTCCCATGAATATTCAGTGGGTATTGAAATTTGGAATAAACATTGCATAGGGAAAGGGTTAAATGTGCATAGTCCTTGTACAATGTATACAACCTGAATTTGTTTTGTTTCTTGTTTCAGAACCAGTTGGTGATATTTTCGGCATTTTTGATATTTGAGACATGCGTAGGAATATTCTGGCCGTCCATGAGTACAATGAGAGGGAAATACGTTCCCGAGGAGAGTATGTAGTTTATAGAGACACTTCTATCGAAACATTTACCTCATGAATATCAATAGGATGAATTTTTGTAATGGCATAATTACAAACTCAGGAATTTTTTGCCATGGCAGGAACTGTAGAATCATATATATATATATAATCCCATAAACAAACAGAGTAAACCCTGATCAGACAGCTCCTCTTGGGCCATCTGATCTGGGTCTACCCTGTTTGCAATTTCAAAGACATCAAAAAGCATTCTATTAATTTAACAGTTAATTTTGATTATTATGGAAAGCGTTAAACTGTAATGTAATGGATGCAACTCAACAGACATTTATATTGCCCCGATACAAACAAAGATGGTATACATGTAGTGTAGATTCAAGCAATTTTATTTAAATAGATCATCTGTTTGGGGGGAGGGTAAAGAAAAAATGTTGAGGTATTTCTGTAGCCATTGTGTCGTAGTCATCATTGGCTTTGTGCAAAAGCTTTGACATTTTGTCATAGTTTCCACATCAGGGCTGTTCCATTTAAATGTGTATTGGGGGGCAGGAAGGCACTTGAAAAAACAGCTATGCATGGATGCGTTTCGCTGCAAAAATGGTACTAATTGGTTTGTGCATTAGTAAAAAACTTCTATGGGTGGGTGGCCGAACTTGAAAGTGCCTTCCTGCACCCCCATACACATTTAAACGGAACAGCCCTCAGTACATCTTTCCCTTTTTCCCTTTACTCTATGGAATGTAATCACAGTATCAAAGAGTGTGGATCCAGATGAGACACAGAGGCACTTGGGCATCTCATCTGGATCCAAATTGTTTGCAAATATAATCACAAATGTCCCATTAGCAGTGAAAATTTTAAATATAGAATTTATGTAATGTTTGTTTTTCTATTCCAGCTCGCGCAACTGTGATGAACTTCTTCCGAATACCGCTGAACTTTATTGTTGTTCTGATACTGCTACAGGTAAGCAATGACCACAGGATCATTATTGGAGTTTACATTTATATGCCCCCTACAAGGAGGGAGGCATTTAGCTTTGCTCTTGTCAGTTCATCTGTCTTTACAAATGTCCTGCAAGTCTTGTGTGTCCAACTCCTCATATGTCAATGAAAGGATTTACCTCAAACTTTCATAAAAGAAAAATGCTGATGTGAAGATATACATAAAGAATGGAATTTTTATTTTGACAATTTTTGTTAGAATTATGGAAGTTTGAAATCTTCTTCACTATACAGTAAAACCTCTCTATAATGGCTACTAAATTGTGTTAATTAGTTGGTATTTATATTGCAGGTGGCTGCTTAAAGCAAGGTGAAAGTAAAACAGAATGCTCCTATAGGAGTGTTCTGTTTTACTTTCACCTTGCTTTAAGCAGCCACCTGCCTTTTACACAAAATACTTGTAATTTAGTGGCCGTTACAGAGAGGTTTTACTGTATAGCATATAGAGAAAAGAAACAGTATTTCTTTTCTAGTTAACCCTTTGCTGATGAATATTCATGGAAGATATAATGACTTCATGAATAGTTATTAGTTGAATTTTTGTAATTACACCGTATATGGATAGAAACACTGGACTTTTTGACTTTGGCAAGACGTGTAGAATTACAACTACAAACAAAACATACCCTGATTTTGAAGGTGTACAGAGACATGCCTGTCAAGTAAAGGGTTAACTTTTTGCATGCTAAGTAATTTTCTTAGCAACATTTGTACATGCCTGTCAAGTAAAGGGTTAACTTTTTGCATGCTAAGTAATTTTCTTAGCAACATTTGTCATCTGCTACAATTCTGAAGGTTATTTTATGTCCCAACAATTTCAGTATGGTGGGGGCATTAACCCTTTACTCCAGTAACATTTATGTAAGAAATTAAAGACAACGTGAATATTGATTAGATTAATATTTATAAATGGCACATGGACACAGGATGTTTTGGCCATGGCAAAAACTTCGGAATCATATCTACATTATATCATAAGCAAACAGCAGACCTCTTGTAGGAGCCATCTGATCTGGGTCCACTCTGTTTGCAAAGGCGTACAAAAGTTTTTTTATGGAGTACAGGGTTACGGGTTACTCCTTACATCTGTTAATGTGGCCATGAGTCCAGCATCCATGATTCAATCCATTTGTCACAAAATGGGACTTTCACACATTCTAGTTTCCTTCATTTCTTTTTATGCCCCCAACGACGGGCATATAGTAATTGCATTGTCTGTCCTTTCGTCCGTCCGTCCGTCCATCTGTTCTTACATCTGTCCGTCCCAAATTTCGTGTTCCTTCTATAACTATTTTATCTGTGAATGGATTTCAAAATAACCTGGCACAAATGTTCACCACACAAAAATGACGTGTCGCATTCAACTCCCTGGTCCATGGGTCAAAGGTCAAGGTCACAGGGTACAATTTTTGGGGGCATTTGTCACGTGATTGTGACAGCTCTTGTTTAAAATGTAAGTCGAGTGTCAAAGTTTCAATCCTGATGAGTCTCATCTGGATCTAAACTGTTTTCCAAGGTTAATCTCGAGTTTCCCTAATGAACATTTATGTGTGAATCGATTACTTCATGAATATTCATTAACTTAAGTTTCATAAGGTTATACATGTATTTCCAAGGGAATTCTTTGCTTTGACAAAAACTGTAGGATCGCATCTGTATAAGTTCATAAGCAAACAGAGCAGACACCGATCACTCCTACAGGAGCCATCTGATCTGGGTCTCCTCTGTTTGCAAAGGCTTGATAAAGTATTTATATGAGGGAAAGGGTTAAACATCTCATATGGATCTAGAATTTATCACTCAGACATTTTTTTTAGAAATGACTGACGGGGGGGACAGTGTAGGGAAATGGGCTGTAAGCATTATTTTAATATTATAAATTGTTATTTATAAGTGCAATTTTTGTTGTTGATTGATTTGTATGAAAACTTGGCAGAATATAACTGTAATATTTTACTTTTCAGAATATGTCTATGGCGGTGATTTTCCAGTGTTGTGTCTTGTTTTTGATAATAGCCACTTTGTGTCAGCATTGGTTGTTTAGGTGAGTATCGCTTTAGAGCTGTTCTGTTTCCTTCCAATACAGTAAAACCCCTCTAAACTTGAATTGTAGTAGAGAAGAATTTAGATACTTTTAGGCAGGTGGCTGCTTAATGCAGGGTGAAAGTCAAGCAGAAAGCTCCTCTAGGAGCTTTCTGCATGACTTTCACCCTGCATTAACCAGGCTGCCAACTGTCTCCATGACCGATATATATACTAAGTTGAACATCTGGTGTTACTGTACTACGACAATTGTACCAGCAGTCTTCTCTACATACATGTGGAAACTAATCATTTGTAATAGTTAGCTGCTTGGGATTTTCTTCATTGAGCCAGACATAAAGGAAATAAATTGAAGATTAAAATCGTCATTTCTCCACCAATAGTGTGTGTTGTAATCATTCTTTAGATAAGGTTCTACAGAGAAGTAAAGTTTAGTGGAAAAATAAAGATTAGCCCTTTACTCCATATGGCACCTTTGCAAACAGAGAAGACCCAGATCAGATGACTCCTGCAGGAGTCATCTGATCAGGGTCTGCTCTGTTTGCTTATGAAATGGCGTAGATCTATTTTTACAGTTTCTGCCATGGTGAAAATTACCTTGTTCATGATGCCATTAAAATTCAGCTGATTAATATTCATGCAGTCATTATTTCTGACATGCTTATTCTTGGGGTAAAGTATTAACACTTTCCTCCATAATTACGCCTTTTGACGTCTCTGTAATAGTCACCTCTTGAAACCAGTGTGATAAAAAAGAGCATTTGCTCCATAGGAGCAAATGCTCTATTTATCACAATGGTTTCAATACTACACAACTCTAACATTTTCCTTTTCTCTAGTAAATGCTCCTTTTCGGTAGATTAACTGAAGAGGTTGGGTCTAAAAATAGCTTATGAGGGAAAGGGTTACAGAACTTGAAGAAAAATGTGACTCCCTGAGGGAAGTAGAAGTAGGTCCAGATAATAAGATAATTTACAAGATGTATAGCTCAGTTATTTCTCCACCAAAACTCTTATGATGTTACCACTTTTTTTAATCATCTCGAAGAGATGGTTCTAATGAGTGGTGACAATATTGGGTTTGGTTTCATATAGCAGCCATCTGGTCTTGGTCTACTCTGTTTGCAAATGCGTGAAAACACAAGGGTATCTTTTTGTGTTGCAATTTTTGCTTTCGGGGGATCACCACCCTTCAGAATTTATAATCTTCACAACAGCAGGTGTTAAGTGCTTGTGTGGCGGCCGTAAAACGTCGCCCCGTACTTCATTCTCAGTGTTGTTATACCTTCTGATCCTTCGAGATCATGAATTTCAGTACTTCTTGTTCTGAAAATTGAATACCGCTTAAGCCGGTGCTGGGGGCGTGAGCAGTGTTGCACTTTCAATTACTGCTCATGAACAGACTCAATAAAACCGAGTCTGCAATTTTCTCTTTTTGTGTTGCAATTTTTGCTTTCGGGGGATCACCACCCTTCAGAATTTAAATAGTTTTTATCCTGTTCGGGTACCTTAAAAATGTTGTTTTTAGTCCCCCACCGGTTACCGGTTGGGGGACTATAGGTTTGCTCGATTCCGTCTGTCCGTCTGTCCGTCCGTCCGCACTCACCAAAGGGTAGTTGTGTGACTTTTTCTAACTAGTCGCACAAGTAAAATCATTAACCTGGCCATCTCTTGTGACATTAACCTGGCCATTTCTTGTGACATTAACCTGGCCAGTTGTGGGACATAGGGTTAGGGTTAGGGTTAGCTTCCAGATCATTCTTTTCCAAAGTTAGAGCCAAAAATAGTTTTTCTTGTGGGACTAGTCCCACAAGAAAAGATCAAAGGAAAAAGTCACACAACTACCCATTTGTTAGTATGTCCGTCCGTCTGTCCGTCCGTCTGTCACGCTTCTTGTCCGGGCCATATCTCCTACAAAGTTAAGCCAAATTAATTATAACTTCACACATTGAAGAAGCATGATGAGGGCTAGTGTCATGCACAAGGGTCATAACTCTAGCATCAATATTTTTGGAGTTATTCCCCTTTTACATATTTTTTTGTCCGGACAATAACTCTTTATCTATTGGTTCAATTGATTTGAAACTTCACATATGGAACAATCATGATGAGGGGTAGTGTCATACACAAGGGCCATAACTCTAGCATCAATCTTTTTGGAGTTATTCCCCTTTTTCATATTTTCTTGTCAGTCCGTCTGTCACACTTCGTGTCCGGGCAATATCTCCTACAAAGTTAGGCCAAATTCATTATAACTTCACACATTGAAGAAGCATGATCAGGAGTAGTGTCATGCACAAGGGCCATAATTATAGCATCAATATTTTTGGAGTTATTCCCCTTTTTCATATTTTTTTGTCCGGACAATAACTTTCTCTACTGGTTCAATTGATTTGAAACTTCACATATGGAACACGCATGATGAGGGATAGTGTCATGCACAAGGGCCATAACTCTAGCATCTATATTGTTGGAGTTATTCCCCTTTTCATATTTTCTTGTCCAGTTAGTAACTCTTTATGTACTGGTTCAATTGATTTGAAACTTCTCATATGGAACAAGCGTGATGAGATGTAGTGTCATGCACAAGGGCAATAACTCTAGCATCAATATTTTTGGAGTTACTCCCCTTTTTCATATTTTCTTGTCGGGACAATAACTTTTTATTTACTGATTCAATGTATGAAAGTAGGTACTAATACCATTCAGATGGTCATGTATATATACCATGGTCAACCACACCATGGGTGGGTGGGGTGGGGAGAGTGGAGGTTTTTTTCAGTCCGGTGGGGGACTCATGTCTTGCATAGCAATACAACATGCCCTTGTTATTTCTGTACTGTTGCATTTTTTAGCTCACCAGAGCACTTTTGTGCTCAGGGTGAGCTTTTGTGATCGCCTGATGTCTGTCGTCCGTCGTCGGGCGTCAACAATTTGAACCTTTAAAAATCTTCTCCTCTGAATCTACAGGGTTCTCAGCTTTCATCTTTGGTACATAGCATCATCTGTAGGTCCCCTACAAAAGTTATATAAATTATGCCCCTAGAGTCAAAATTGGCCCCGCCCCAGGGGTGCCTTGTTTTCTATTGAAATATATAGTAAAACTTTGAAAATCGTCTTCTCTGAAACTGGAAGGTTCTCAACTTTCATATTTGGCACATAACATCATGTTCAGGTGCTCTACAAAAGTTATATAAATTATGCCCCTGGGGTCAAAATTGGCTACACCCCAGGGTGGCCAGTTTTCTAGCAAACTTGAAGCTGACTGCACTTTTAAGCATCTTATCTTTACTCATAAAGGCCATAGAGAGGGGAGACTGACCTAGTATAGCCAGTTCCAGTGTTTGTGCAAGTTTTACCCTTAGTCTGATCAGTAGAGTAGAAATTGTGTTTAGCCAAATAAATAACAAACACTCATTTTAGATTGAGAAAAACACTCATTTTAGATTGAGAAAACTAAGTGGATAATTCTCAAAATGCTCTTTGCATATCTATGTCCTGCATTAAGCTCTCAGATATCAATATAGAGTCTTATCAGTATATCTTTGTGAAGTTCAGCTGAATACAAGTCAAGTGTTCTATGCTGTAGCATTCTTTATCAGTATTATATGTCTGCTTCAGAATTGTTGTCTGCTTGTCTAAGATTGTTCACATTGTTTTTTAATACATGTCAATCTTACAATTAATTCTCTTATACAAAACAATTATGAAGTACAATATTGGATTCTGATCTGACACATATGTAACTTGAAGTTACATAATGCATCAGATCAGAATCCAAACTGTGCTAGGTCTCCCTTTGCACTTTTGATAACAACTGGATTGCCTCCCTTCTGGGTAGACAACTGATATTTTTAGATCTGGCCTATTGCAAAGACAATTAACCCTTTACTCCATAATTATGCATTTCTACACCATTGCAAACAGAGTAGACCCAGATTAGATGGCTCATTTAGTAGCCATATGATCAGTCTGCTCTGTTTACTTATGATATTATATAGTGCAAATTGCATTAAATTATTTCCATTTTGTGTACAATATACAATGTACTTATGATATGTTTACTTAACCCTTTCCCTCATATAAATGCCTTTTCATGCATTTGCAAGCAGAGCAGACCCAGATCAGGCGGCTCCTTTAGCAGCTGTCTGATTAGGGCCTACTCTGTTTGTTAATGGAATTTGAAAGATGTTTTTCATTACTTTCTAAAATGGCTACACTTTCTATTTTTCATTATAACTATTTTGTCCATGAATATTCAGTAGATATTGAAATTTTGAATAAACATCGAACAGGGGAAGGGTTAAAAATAAGTTAAGATATGAATAATAATATGAACTCATGTAGAAGGTATAATGAAAATATCTGAAATTTTGAACATAAGTATAGATTAATTTATTCTTTCTGAAATTCAACCATTTTGCCCAGGGAGATGCTATACATACTTTTTTATATGACCTTCTTTAGATTTACATTGTTATAATATGTTTACATTTACATTTTTCTTTAATTTCTATTCACTTGAGGTCCTCTACAAAAGCTATATAAATTATGCCCTTGGGGTCAAAATTGGCACACCTCAGGGCCGGCTAGTTTTCTATAGTAAACATAATAGTGAAAACTTTGAAAATCTTCTCCTCTGATTGTCTGGTGAGCGATGTCAGGGCCATTCTGGCCCTCTTGTCTTGCTTCTGAAATGTTTAAGATTTTGAGAAACTATTGTTCAAGTTTGTTTCAAACAGCTTGGGTCCTGATGAGATGCCAAGCGGCCTGGTGTCTCATCTAGAATCAGCTATTTGCCCAGGTAACCGCAATTTGTTGCTAACAGTAAGGTGTTAACTTGTCGGTAACATTTAGCCATAAACTCTGTAAAATAGTTTTTACCCTTGTCGATTACCAAGTGCTGTTATGTCTCATGGAACCATTTTGTGTCTGAAAACAGGTTTGTCAGTCTTGATTGGGAAAAAAAATAAAGTGTTTGTTTTCTATTCAACAAATGATTTTCAGTTGTTATTCTGAACACAGATTTCTCATGGTTTTTTTTTTTTCATTTTATGTTTCAGTTTGGTTGAGGCATCTCCTTTGAAAGAAAAAGAGGAACCAGCTCGGGAACAAGTTGTCTAAGCTATGATAGATTCAAAAGCAACAGGACTATAACTGTGGAAGCATTCCACAACTTTACCTCTTTCATGGAAAGAACACAACACCAGTTGGACATCTGTAGCTGTAATTTCATTATATTCATCCATAAAAGACATTCCTGAAAAAATTGCCCAAAGGTTATAAACTTTTTGCTTGAGTCTGAGTTCTTTGTTCAAGCATCTGATTGTTTCACTCAAAATCGGACCAATCAGATAATTGGAAATGAACTCCGATTCAAACTGAGAAGTTTTATAACCTTGGGACAATCTGTTTGTGCAATTTTGTCTTATTTTAATATTGTTACTTTGTTTTACTGTAGCTTACCTTTGACCCAGTTCCCAAGGTCAGGGTCACTGTTTAGAGAGGCATTGTAGAGGTATTATTCACATGTAGTGATAGGTCTACTAGACATACATGTGATAACTACCGACCGTAGGTGAATTCTACCGTTTTCAGAGGTGGTTTACCGTTCTACTTGAACGTTAGGCAAAACTACCGGTTTTTGAAATTTTACAAAGGCAATCTTTTTAGTGACATACATTTTCCTCCCTGGTGGAGTTTATCTGTTAGTTCTGTACACACACAGACCACCTTTAGCTTGCTATCATGCTGTGATCCACGCTTGGTCTGTTTTGGTGGGGACCAATCAAGGGAGTCCCCTGTGGAGACCATGGAGAACACCCGAATTACATAATCACGAGGTGGTTCCGGTTTTCACTCTACTGGACTTTACCAAATAAATTGTTCGGGAACCAGTCGTGTCAAAATGCAAACGTCTATCACAAATATCACATGCAACAGGTTTATTACTCAAGCGAGGCGACATGGGAGTGTCGTGACCCTATAATAGGAATTATATTCTCATAATTAAGTTATAAGACATAGAAATGCTTCTCTGCTTCCTTGTCAAAGACAGCTGTGCTTGGCCTCGTTGATGCAATGGGCCGAAATACTTCGAAAATAAGACTGTTTGGACTGATAATCATGCATTTGATTTGTACACAAAATTACTTTTTCATTAATATAATTGGTGGTAAGGACACTAAAGAAGTAATTGCAAACACCCTGAAATAGTATCTACCATTGCAAACTCTTCAAAAAATAAGAACTATATAAAGTTGAAATGTCATCAGTTTTCGCGACGATTGTAGATACGGGCTAAAACACGGACTCTGGACCCTGTTGGGATTTCAACATTTCTGTGACTGCTCAATGTTTGCAGTAAATAATTTGAACTGAGTAAAGGTTTAACTGACTTGAACTGAGTAAAGGTTGTCACTGGGAGTATAGCTAAATAAGGGCTATAAAATAAGCCAAAAAAACCCCTAAAAATGTTATTATAAAATAAAATAAAATAGAATTTCTTTTTCATTATATGATTAAACAGTAATAAATATTGATTTTTTCATGACATTATTTAATAAGGAACCCAGTGTTTTGGGCTTGAGACCTATTGATTTCAAAGAGTCCTTTTGACCCATGAAAAAAATCTAGAATTATTACTGCATGCCAATTATTAGTATTTGTTTTTAACCCTTTCCCTGTTCCATTTTCATTCCAAATTCCAGTCCCTACTGAATATTCATAAACAAGTAGTTATAAAGAAATATGGAGATTGGAACTTTATTGCCATTTTAGAAAGTACAGAAACATTTTTAAAATTCCAAAAGCAAACAGAGCAGACCCTGATCAGATGGCTCCTATAGGAGCTGCCTGATCTGGGTCTACTCTGTTTGCAAATGCATGAAAACTTGTTTATATGAAGGAAAGGGTTAATGGGGATTTTAACACCACATTAGATTTTTTGGCCAAACCAGAAAGTGTAGAATCATTCCTATATCATAAGCAAACAGAGCAGACCCTGACCAGACAGCTCCTGTAGGAGCCATCTGATCTGGGTCTATTCTCTTTGCAAATTTATGCGTAAAAAAGGTGTTTATATGAGGGAAAGGGTTAAGTGTGTAAATGTTATGTGTGTAATGTAAGATTTATAATGGTATGGTATGCATTTATGGTAAAGTATGAATGATAATGTGAAAAAGTATAACAATCATAAGTATCAAGCAAATTTCTTTTTCCTCCTTTTGTCGCGTCAGTAAAATCTACCTGACAAAAGTCAAATCTACCTGACAAATTTCCTAAATCTACCTGACATGCCTCAGCAGGTTATCACATGTATGGTCTACCCTAATTACTGCAGATATTTCAACAGACAAAACTAGGCAAATAGTGCAGACCCAGATGGAACTGCTCTTGAAGGATTATTTTATCAGGGTATACACTATTTACAATTTCATTGTAACGTTATGATATCAAAATGGTGCCAAAATAACATTCTAATTTTTAAACTGATTGAGATGGGATATTGGGTGTCTAGATATTTGGGGTAGTAACTGTACTTTTATTACAAACTGTCATTTATTTAACCCATTCCTTCATAGGCTATTTTTAGATCCAATCGCTTTGAATAAATCTACCAAAAAGGAGCATTAACTAAAGAAAAGGAAAATTTTAGAATTTTGTAGTTTGAAACCATTGTGATAAATAGAGCATTTGCTCCTATAGGAGCAAATGCTCTATTTATCACAATGGTTTCAATAAGTGATTTTAACAGGGACATAAAAAGACGTATTTATGGAGGAAAAGGTTAAAGTGATAGTTTCTACTTGCAATATATTTTAAAAATGCCTAACAATTACATGAATCATTTGTTTATATGCTTAAAAGAATCATACCGGAAGAAAACCAGTCGAATAAACACCGGAGAAGACACAACTTTCATGTGTTCGAATTGTTATTCGGCAATGTATTACTGTTTTTTCATCTCGGGTTTTAGTTTCATTAAGCGTTTGACCAAGGCTGATAAATTATAAGTATCGATGAAAACGTTTTATTTTGCATCATAGGGGCATTTTTAGATATAAGTTCAAATTGACAATCTTCATAATAATGATTGAATATAACAAATATTAAGTTTTATGATATCATTGAAAATATGCGTCCATTGTAGGGACTTCCTCTTTAACCCTTTCCCTCATATTGATGACTTTTAACGACTCTGTAAAAGTCACTTTGTGAAACCATTGTGATAAATAGAGAATTTGCTCCTATAGGAGCAAATGCTCTATTTATCACAATGGTTTCAAACTACAAAACTCTAAACTTTTCCTTTTCTCTAAATAATGTTCCTTTTCGGTAGATAATCAGAATTACATAAATCTACAAGCAAACGGAGCAGACTGTGATTAGACAACTCATTTAGGAGTTGATCTGGGTCTACTCTGTTTGCAAAGGCGTAAAAAGGCATATGTCTGGAGTAAAGGGTTAAGACATTCTGTACTCAAAACCCAGTTTTTTATCACATCAAAATTAAAATAGTACACTGATCCAAGTGACCATATTTGGATTAAATCTCTAGTACCGGTAATGTCCATATACAACAATTATAATTGTTGAGGGTGATATAGACTCAAAGAAAAGGTTTTATAGCCTCACTCAGAGCTTAACTTTACCAGGATATTGTTAGACTTGAGACTAGAAAATATCTCAGACATGTTAACCTGAATACCAGCTTCTAACAAAATCATAGAAACTGGGAACCCGGCACACTATTTAACCATTTGGACACTAAGTAATTGTCATCTACTAATATTGTCTGCTGCAATTCTCAGTTTTATTGCTTCTTCTTCTAATCAAAACTTCAGTCAAAGTGACAAACAGTTGATCCTGGGGCGATACTGAGTTACTTGGTGTCTCATCACAGTGGGGTGGGAGGAGGAGGGGCAAGTAGGCGCATTCTGGTTTGGTTGCGGACTTTTTAAGAAGATTATTGCTGGTGTTGAAAGATTGCATACTGAATATTTGAGTCTTATCTGCTGTAAATATATTTTGAAATGAATGTATAAAAGTGAGTGGTAATTATTCAGAAAGTAAATATGAATACTAGGGGATGATATGACTGATATTGTACTAGGATATGGTGTGAGTTATAATGTACTAGGGACTGATATGAGTGATATCGTACTAGGGAATGACATGAGTTATATTGTACTAGAGATTGTATGAGTTATATTGTACTAGGGACTGATATGAAGTCATATTGTACTAGGGACTGATATGAGGTGACTGATATTGTACTAGAGGATGATATGATGTGATATTGTACTAGGGGGATGATATGATTGATATTGTACCAGAAACCGTTATGAGTGATATTCTCCTAGGGACTAATATGAGTTATATTGTACTAGGGGATGATATAAGTTATGTTTTACTAGGAGTTGATATGAATTATATTTTACAAGGGGATGATGTGAGTTAGAAATACTGTACTAGGAGATGTTATGATGTGATATTGTAGTAGGGGATAATATGAGGTGATATTGTACCAGGGGGATGATATCAGTGATACATGCAAAAACTGAGTGATCTTTTAACCCATTCCCACATATTGACACCTTTTGATGCCTCTGTAGAAGACTATTTTTGAAATCATTGTGATAAATAGAATATTTGCTCTCAAATCTACGTTATTCTAAAAAAAAATCCTTTTCTTTAGTAAATGTTCCATTTTGGTAGACTTATTCAAAGAGGTGGTCTACAAAAAGACTTTGAGGGAATGGGTTAAAGTAATGATAAATTTTATGAGATCTGCTCTGATTTCATTTGGGATAATATGAATCTGATTTTACAATTTTCGCATGGCCAAACATTCTTGTTTACATATGCCATTATAAAACTCATCTAATTAAAGTTTCTTTCAATACTTTTTGTATGAGGTAATCCTATCCTCCATAAATACACCTTTCTACGCCACTGTAAAAGTCACTTTTTAGCATATTAGGTAATGGGTTAATTAGATGAATACAAATCATAGATATGTACTAGAAAATGAGTTTTAATTATGTACTGTGAAAGTTTTACTATTCTGAACAGATACTTAATTATTTTAACCCTTTCCCTGTTCAATGTTTATTCCAAATTTCCAATACCTTCAAATTCCACTAGCAAACAGAGCAGACCCTTATCAGACTGATTCTGTAGGAGCCATATGATCTATGTCTACTCTGTTTGCAAATGCGTGAAAACACGTTTGTATGAAGGAAAGGGCTAACACTTTCTCTGTTGAATATTCATGTAAGAAATAATGACATCATGAATGTAAATTAGATTATTTGTAAAAATCATATATGAACACGGGACAAATGGTCATTGGCAGAAACTGTAGAATCAGATCTATATTATACCATAAGCAAACAGAGTGGACCTTGATCAGACAGCTCCTACAGGAGTCATCTGATCTGGGTCTACCCTGTTCACAAAGGCGTGAAAAGGCGTTTACATGAAGTAAAGAGTAAATCCTTCTCATGCTAACCAGACCTGACTGACATTTACAAACAGTTTGGATCCACATTAAAAAAAATAATCTAATAAATATTCATGAGGTCATTATTTCTAACGTGAATATTCATGGAGTAAAGGGTTAACCCTTTCCCTGATATAAATGCCTTTTCACACAGTTTCTAGACACAGATCTAGATCTGCTCTGTTTGTTAATTGAACTTGATAGATCTGTTTCTTTACTTTCTGAAATGACTACAATGTTCCACCTTCTAGATTTCACTTTAACTGCTTTGTCCATGAATATTCAGTTGGCATTGAAATTATATATTATAATAAACACAGAACTGGGAAAGGGTTAAGTATTTTGCTGTGATGGGCGAATCCATGATAACCTTGGAAAACATTTTGGATCCAGATCTCACACTCAATTGCTCATCTTCTCATCATTTTGATCTGTTTTCATGAATGGGCTGTTAGTATTGAAGGAGTCAACCCTTTACTCCATAGATATGCCTTCTAACATAAGTCACAAACCAAGTAGAATTGGGTAGATATCCCTGTAGGAGGCTTCTGATCAGGGTCTGCTCTGTTAGGATATGGAATTATTAACCCCTTCCCTTATATTGACAACTTTTGACATGTCTGTAAAAGTCACTTTTTGAAACCATTGTGATCCTTTGGAGCAAATGCTCTATTTGTCACAATGGTTTCAATGCTACAAAATTCCATAATTTCCCTTTCTCTAGTTATTGCTCCTTTTCAGCAGATTCATTTAAAGAGGTTGGCTCTAAAAATAGCCTATGAGGGAATGGGTTTAGATCTGATTCTACAGTTTCTGATTGGTAAATTATTTATGAAGTAAAGGGTTAACCCTTTACTCCATAAATTCTCCTTTCTACGCCCATGCAAACAGAGTAGACCCAGAACAGACGGCTCCTGTAACTTATGATATAATACTATAGATATGATTCTACAGTGATTAATATTCATGATATCATTATTTCTTATATGAATATTCATTGAGTAAAAGAGTAAAGAATATTCAGTGTAGCTCAAGATATTGTCAAAAGTGTTCACAAACTATCGCATATCAAAGTTAAATTTAGAATTTAATTTTTTTTTTATATATATATATATATATATATATCAATAACTTAGACTCAATCATATTTTAAAAATGTTTTTTGTTTATAGTATATAGATTTAACTTGTTTTACACGCTTTTGCTCTTATATTTACACTGCTATGTGTTACATGTATATTGTTTGTGTAATATACAGTAAAACCTTGATTATTCGAAACTTCAGTATAGAAGAATTTAGACCCCTTTAGGCAAGAGGAGCTTTCTACGTGACTTTCACCCTGCATTAAGCTGCCACCTGTCTTAAAGATTGATAATGATTCGTATTTTAGTGATCGAATAATCGAGATTTTACCGTACTAAGTTATCATACTGTATTATCTCTAACAAACATCCTGGGGCATAGCATTTTTTAAAAGGAACTTCTTGCATTTTGTACACAGATGGTTGCTTAATGCTCCCATAGCAGCTTTCTGCATTGTTTTCAGTCTGCATTAAGCTGCCACATGTATTTTGAAAACCTGTATTTCTTTATTTAATGGTTATTATAAACAAATTATAAGATTTAAGTTGTTCAATTAATTGTTAGTCTCCCCCCAGAAGTTAGGGGGCGGGGGCATTTATTAGAGGTGGAGCATTTGTTAGAGAGAATACAGTACCTCTAATATCTATTTCCCACATTACTAAGCTTAATTCCAGGTTAATCCTTTACTACTTTGTTTGCAAAGGTGTGAAAAAGCATTAATATGAAGGAAAAAGTTAAATGCATACCATTTCATTTGAGGTGCAGTAGGAGAAATAACCCTTTACTCCATGAAAACGTCTTTCTTTGCCATTGCAAACAGAGTGGACCCAGATCGGATGGGCTCCAATAGGAGCCCTATGATCAGCGTCTGCTCTGTTGGCTTATAAAGTAATATAGATATGATTCTACAGTTTCTGCCGTGGCCAAACATTCCTGTGTCCATGTGATATTATAGCAATATTAATCTAATTAATATTCATGACATCATTATATCTTACATTAATATTCTAGGAGGAAAGGGATAAGTACTCAAGCAGCACACACGAGACTAGCTGCCGTGGTTTAGATGTTGCATGTGATCAGTACCTAGCCTGTTTGCTGCATTTTGCAACATGAACAACATTATTTTTATGGTAAATAAATAGAAAAGACCCATGATCAAAGACAGAATTTGCAGTCTGACAGCTAGCTCCTCGGTTTCAAAATGTTTCTAACCATGAGCTCTGGGTCCATGCTTATAAAGCTTTTTAGTTGAGTCTTGAGTTCGTTCTCAAGTTTTTGATTGGTCAGATTTCAGCCTTTGGCTCAAATCTGACCAATCAAAAGCTTGAGAACAAACTCAGACTCAACTAAAAAGTTTTATAAGCATGGAACCAGATAAGGTTTCCACGGTTATCCATTTCCAAGTGTCCTTTTTCGTGATGTTGTTTGGATTTATACATATCTCCCCTCTCCAACAGTACTTCGATTAGGTATCATTTTTGTAACTTTAACCCATTCCTTCATATTGATGTGTTTGGACTCCTTTTAACCCATTCCCCTATATTGACATATTTCAAAGTCACTTATTGAAACCATTGTGATAAATAGAGCATTTGCTCCATATAAGGACCAAATGCTCAATTTATCACATTGATTTCAAATCTACACAATTTTAGTATTTTCTTTGTTTTCTAGTGAATGCAACACAAAGTGTAGTGTTCCTTCAGTGACAATTTTGTTCACTGGCACTAGATTGAAAAAGACTATAGTTTATTTATAGCACCTAGTACATTTATACACATTAATATACTAGGGTGTTATAAATAAACTATAGTCTTAACTCTTTTTCGATCTGGTGCCAGTGATTTTGTTCTAAGTCTAGATTATTTTCATAAGTATGTTTTTCCAAATATTTAGGGTAATGATGGTTCTGAATCATCTTGATAATTATGAGTTTTACCATTTAAAAAGTGCCCTGTCAAACCTTAGAGATCAGGGAACCGTTTCATAAAACTTCGTACGATCATTTCTTTCGTAAGAAGTTCGTACGAAGTTCGTAGACCCAAATATGCGTTTCATAAAAAAAATTCGTAAGAATTTTCGTACGAATTTTCGCAGATTCTTTCGTAACTTTACGATAGAGTAGAAGCATTCGTAGCTCCGCGAATATTCGTAAGTGTCATGGCGGCAATAATTTATGCTCATCACATTCAAAGGAGACGCCGACGAGTTTTTAGAGAGCGCGTCAATCCATTGGACTTTTTAAATGACGACCAAGTCATGGAGCGTTATCGTCTTTCAAGAGAGGCAATTACGGAGCTCCTTGCTGTAATAGAAGGAGATATTTCTCCAAAATCCAACAGAAACCATGCTCTCTCTTCTTTGATAAAGGTAAGATTTATTCTATTAAATCAAATAGCGGACTATTTGGTGCAGTAGCTCTATCGCTTTTAATTATTGTTATTTTTAGCTTTTTGTTTACATGTTGCTAAGTTATCAGATTTGGACTAACAAACCAGTCTAATTGTCGATTTGTTTGTGAATGCGGCGCAATATTCGGGCCTTGGTCAAGTTTAGATATATACAGTACATTAACCAATTTTAAAAAAATAGATCTTTTTCACTGAGGGTTTTTCAACAATATATTGCAAAAATGAAAAACAGTGGACCCTAATCAGAGGGATCATACAGAAGTCCATTAACCACACTTTTTGCACTCAGGACATGTGTACTGTTTTTCAAAACACATATATTTAGCCATTCCTACATATATCGAGAATAATTTCTTCTTCATATTCATTACCACAAGCACAGTTAATTTTCATGCTTCAGGTTAGTTTTGTGGTTCAAATTAAAATAATATTTATAAATATTATTTCAAAATCATTTTTTTTAATCTAGATCTAGATCTATATCTAGACTTGTTAATTTGAGAATTGGAATTGTCCATTTAAAGTTTAAGGAGTGAAAGACTTTGAACAGTAAAAAGTCATGAAATTCTTGTTTATAGTGCATTCTTTTAGCCGGTAGAGATTGTGGTAAAAAGTTGATAGCCATCACTGTTTTGCTTGATAGCTCAGTTGGTAGAGTGTGACATAGTATGCCAGTGAGCTATTTTATAAGTCCATGAAATATTTCCCCATGTTTGGTATTTAACATGTGTAATTAGAGTAAAGGGATAAGTTAAATCTTTAAAGAGGCTAAAATCCATAACTATGATGAAAAAATGTAACTGTATGTCAGGCAGTTTTACTAATACACCGTTTGATTTTAACCCTTTCTCCATAGATAGCTAAATTCATTATTGAAGACAGATAGATCTAATTTGCTTAAATCATACTTACTATACATGTATATATAAAGCAAAATATATTAAATGTTAAAATCAGTGACTTTTGAAAGTTACAAACGACAGTCTTAAAGTACTTTAAGTTTTATCACACTTTCTAATTTACTTTCAGACACTTATAACACTGAGGTATCTCGGGAAGGGAGATTTCTACAGTGAGGCGGGAGACATTCATGCGGTTTCCAAAAGTTCAGTAAGTCGGTGTATCACAGAAGTGATAACTGCTATCAACCAGCGTCTGACAAACATAAGCTTTCCAGTCACAGACGATGCCCTACTACCTATAAAGCAAGGCTTCCACCGTATCAATGGAATACCCAATGTGATTGGCGCAGTAGATGGCACCCTAGTACCTATTATTGGTCCAAGTGGCCCAGATGAACCAGTATATGTCTGCCGAAAGGGATACCATGCTCTAAATGTCCAGGCGGTAGTTGATCACCGTATGAGGTATATTGCAGTTACAGCATCATGCAAACATAATGTTGCATTATGAACGAATGCACGAATCAAACCCCATTAGTCACCCATAGCCTGTTTCTAGTTCGGAAGACAGATTACCACTTAAAGCAGATTGAAATATGAAGGAGAAATCTCATTAATTTTGCGTTCAAAAAAGTAAATTTAACCCTTTACTCCAGATATACTTATTTTAACACATTGAAATTATTCCTCCACTCAAAAAAAATATTTCCTCTTTTTTATATGGTCATCATCCTAGCAGATGGTATCCTAAAGCATTATACTTTACTTTCTGTCTGTTAAAATTAAGCAGCAATCTGTATTGAAAACTGAAAAAAAAATATGGAGTAAAGGTTAAACCTGCATTTAGCTTAGTAACCATCTGTTAGGATATAGTAAATATATCTCATGATGTATTGAGTCACTAGATGACTGTATAAAGTGGAAATATTTTTTTCACTGAGTAGGAATAAATTAAAAATTTGATAACAAGGTCAATCTTAAAGGATATAATTAAATATTGAATAAGTTATGACCAACTTTAAGATTTTGGATAACTACAATGATGATGACAATGATGCAATTTGCAAATGACAATGACACGGACTCCAGAGTGATGACAATAGCTCATGTTTTTTTTTTTTTAACAAACAATATATGAGGTGAAAAAGGAATTTATACAATACAGCAAACTATCCTCAAATGCATTTAGATATTGTTTATTAAACACATTCAAATATACAGATAAATATCATAATTAATATAATGGTTTTGAAGAATGGATCTAAATTAATTTGATATTTACTACAGTATAACCTCTCAACAATGGCCCTCTGCACAACAAACACCTCCTTAAACAACACTTGAAATGAATCCCCAAAACTTACATTGAAATTCCTCTACACCTTATAATCCAAATAAAATTGTTGGCTTTTAAGGCATTTGACAGCTTAATGCAGGACCAAATTAATGCATAAATATACCTTTGTATAGCTTTATGCATTAATTTGTCCTAAATTAAGCAGCCACCTGTATTTAAAGGTCTCAAGTATTCCTCACTGAGAATTCTCAGTTTAGAAAAAAATGCCATAATGATAATATTAACCTCCTAGGAGCATCCTCTCTACAACAGCAAAATTTCATGTCCCCCAATAAGTATTGCTTTGGAGAGGTTATGCTGTATACAGCCAAATATTTATTAAACACAATAACACATTCCATGCAAGAAATGATGGAAAAATCTAGCATATAAATGTCAATTTTAACATCCTTCACATGTATTATTTGAAGGTATGACAAGTTGAAGCATAAAGCGAGTTGAAAGGACAGTGAAACCGGTCTTAAGCGACCATATTTTGGAGAAGCATATTATTGAAAATGAAAATGCATGTTTATAAACAGCATACATGTAAAACATGTTGTAAGAAATACAGAATGCGCAGGTTGAAATTAATACAGAACTCATCTATAGTAGCGTTCTGCATTATTTCCAACCTGCATTAAGCTATAACCTGTCTTTTATGTTCTATATGCTTCTTCATAACATGGTTGCTTAAGACACGTTTAAAGCAAAGTTATCCTTTTATGAAATGTCTGTGACCACTTAAAGCAGATTGAAAGTAAGGCACAGTCTTCTTTTACTTTCAGCCTGCTTTAATATACCACATGCACATGATAGGGTGTATAAAATATATATTGTGGTATAAGTTCATGACTTTATAAATTTGAACAATTGAAATAACCCTTTTCTTATTGAATAATATTAATAAGCTCTGACCACTTTGAATATTTTATTGAATAGACTTCAATATTGGCATATGAAAAATAAAATGTATTGCAGAAAATTTAGAGATTTCATAATCAACTAGCAAACAGAGTAGACCCTGTAGGAGCTACCTGATCTGGGTCTATTCTGTTAGCAAAGGCATTGAAAGGTGCATGTATCGGGAAAAATTTTAATTGCCTAAAAAGATGTATTTATGGTGGAATATGTAATTTTTAAAATATTTATTGTTTTCAGATTCACTGATGTTGTTACTAAGTGGCCCGGCTCACAGCATGATTCTTCAATTTTTGAGTCCTGTAGCCTGAAAAATGATTTTCTAGACAGAGCAGATAAAGGGTGGCTCCTTGGAGATTCAGGATACCCCCTGCGACGGTATCTAATTACACCAAAGCCCAATCCCAATACTGAGGCTGAAGAACGCTTCAATAATGCACACAGTAAGACAAGACTAGTGGTGGAGAGAGCGTTTGGCATACTCAAGTCACGTTTTAGGTACAGTATGAATAATTTTATACACATTTTGTATAATCTACATGTATATAGTTATACATGTACAGTAAAACCTCACAATTACAACCACAACATTAATGTAATTACTTGGTAATTTATTTATTATAAGACAGGAGCTTTCTGACTTTTAATTTTACCTTGCTTTAAGCAGTGCCACCTGTCTTTCTTATAACCAAATAGCCATTGTTTACTGTATTGATAACAATAATTTTTTCATAATATTCATAAATTTTTAAGCTCTTCTTAATGTGGTTAGAAATAATGCAGAATATTCATAGATTCCTGTAGACTGCATTAATTTCAAAGTGATGTAACCCTTTGAATCCTAGTTGTGCATATACATGCCAGTTACAGTGTGTTTTAGAATAGTAAACTTGTCCCATTCAAACAGGGAAAACCAATATCAGAGGGTAATGTTTTTCATATTGCAATAAATGCGCAAAACATCAATGTCAATAGTAAAAAATGGACTTTAATAAATTGTGAAAATGCCTTGTTCATTTGAATTTTATTGGAGGAAACCTGTTATTCAAATTTAATATAAGTCCTCTTTTGCATTAGTAGCTGCTTCATACTAGACTGACTGTATACTAATTCTACATATGCTGGCCAATTTATCTCCCTCCTTGATTTGTTCACGACAGTGTGTAAAAGTACAATTGATCTTTTAATAAAGTCTCAATATAACACACAGTTCATGCACGGATCCAAAGGGTGGGGGGATGTCCGGGGGTCCAACCCCCCCCCCCCCCCCCTGAGATTTCCAAAGTAGTGTTTCTCGTAAAGTAAAAATCCAGTCCCCAATGGCTGGAAACCTTGAGATTTGGACCCCCAAGTCTGAAATTACTTAAAAAAAAAAAAAAAGGTCATCAAAATAAAAATTTAGAACCACCCGATAGACGAATTCCTGGATCCGCGCTTGCAGTGTTCATATCTAAATAGGTCTTATCTGTACAAATGCCCTCCAATAAAGGAATAAAACAAGTCATACAATGTCTAAGAAAAACAGTTTTATAAAACATTTATCTTTATCCATAAATACACTTTTTCATACATTGTCTTGCAAAATAAATCCAATTTATGTGATCTTTGTATTAACAGACAACAGATTACAAGTAACAGAATGGATCCTTATCAGAACCTACATCCAAATAACAAACAGTATGGATCATCATCAGAACCCACATCCAAATAACAAACAATATGGATCATCATCAGAACCCACATCCAAATAACAAACAGTATGGATCCTCATCAGAACCCACATCCAAATAACAAACAGTATGGATCATCATCAGAACCCACATCCAAATAACAAACAGTATTGATTCTCAACAGAACCCATTAATAAACACTTACAGTATGGATCATCATCAGAACCCACATCCAAACGACAAATCAGTTACTATATATATGGATCCTCATTAAAGTCTACATTGAGTAGGTTCAAATTAATATCTAAAGTGAATTAAGTGATCAGTAGTATAAGTTTCATGGAGTTCTTTCAAAATTAAGCAACTGCTTAATAGATAGTATACCATTTTTAACCTCCTTCCTCTATTTTTACAGGTGCTTACATAAATCAGGAGGCTGTCTACCATTTACACCAACTAAAGCATCAAAAATCATTCTTTGTTGCATGAAGTTGCATAATTTTTGTATAGACATGGGTATGCAAGTTCCAGAGGTGGCAATAGTTAATGATGAAGATGATAACAGATTAGTGAACAATGGCATGGTAGATGCAAGTGGACAAAATATCAGACAAAGACTGATAGACAACTTTTTGTAACTAAATGTTTCAGATAATTCAATGCAGTGAATTAATAAACTAAAATCTCCAATAGAATGATTTCAAGCAAATCATAAATGTACCATTTATCATTGAAATACAGGCTAGTTTGATTTCTGTGTGTATTTGGGTTATCTAGTTTCAACTAGTACCCAGGAAAGGAGTTCATATCATAATAAATTAACCTTGGCAGTCCAGTACCTTCCCAAATAGAACTTATTTTTATCAGGCTGAAAGTAAAGCAGAAGGTAAAAGAGCATTCTTCTTTACATTGAACCTGCTTTAAGTTGTAACCTGCTTTCAAAACTAAAAATAATCTTAATAATATGTGTAATTAACCATTTCATCCATAGCCATCAGTGGAAATCTTCAATATCAAACTGATATTGAATATGCAGTATTTATATGCTTAACCCTCTACCCAAAAGCCTGTTTCTAGCTATGAAGACCTGTGATCACTTAAAGCAGGTTGAATTTAAAAACAGAATGTGCCTTAACTCTTTAAACCCTAAGTAAAGCTTAATTATATGCGTGATTTACAAACATTACACCTGTATAGAATACACTTGCAATATGCAAACAGTGTAGACCCAGATCAGAGGGCTGCTAAAGCATCCCTCTGATCAGGGTCTGCACTGTTTGTAATTTTCAAAAATAATGTAAAAAACAACCCTCTATAGTCAACAATGGACTAGACTTAATTTGACATTTGAAGTGTCCATTTTGAAGTCCAGGGAGGAATGCTCGAGTTAATGCACATTGTGCTTTAGTTTCAGCCTGCTTTAAGCTAACACATGTTAGGATGTAGAAAATATTTCTTATGGTACATATATGTTCATGACTGTATAAATTTGAACTACTTTCTTCAGTTTAGGATTATTTAAATGTGATCAAAGTCACTTCTATAAGGTAAGGGGTTAAAGGTCTGTATAGTGGTAGCTTAAAGAAAACTGAAAGTACAGCATAATGCTCCTTAAAGAACATTCTGCTTTATTTTTTGGCCAGCTTTAACCTACCATCTGTTAGGATATATAAAATAATTGTATGGTGCATAATTATGAATATATGAAGTGCAAATATTTTATTGAGTGGAAGAATGAATTAAATGCATTGAAATGAGCCTCTATGGAGTAAAGGTTAAGCAGCTGTAGCTTTATTCAAATTTATGCAAACTTCAACTTAATAATTGGAGAGGAGTCTAAGGTTCCTTCTGGCATGAATACCTGTTGCTGCCCCCTTTCTTTCAAAATTTTCAATTTCTCTTTCTCAATTTGTAGAAATTGTTTCATGAGTTCCAACTTCTCCTCTTCTAGTCTGATTAGTTTTGAAGTGCACTCACAACTTTCTGTAATATGATAATTTGAAATCAGATTGCAATACAAAGTGTATGATAATGTTCAGATACTGATCAGACACTGCAATACAGAGTGTATGAAAGTGTTCAGATACTGATCATACACTTCAATACAAAGTGCACGATAGTGTTCGGATACTGATCAGACACTGCAATACAAAGTGTATGATAGCTAGTGTTCGGATATTGATCAGACACTGCAATACATAGTGTATGCTCAGGATCCACACTGTTTGCTAAATTCCATTATGCTGGCTGTAGGGAAGTGGGGATGTTTAAATTTGAAGATGCAGATAAATTCTGTATGTTTTTTGTTAATTATTAACAGTTGATTTATACATTAACTCATTCACCCCTGAGACTTTTAATGGAAAATTCCAATTTCCAATTATGTCTAGTCCATTTATACATATCTAGGGTTGAATTTAGCAATATATTTCAAAATGACAAACAGTGAAGGCCCTGATCAGAGGGGTCCTTCAGGAGCCCTCTGATCTGGGTCTTCACTGTTTGCATAAGACAAGTGTACTTTTTACAGGTACACATTTTGTAAATGACGAGTAAACTCGTCGCTAGGACTGAATGTGTTAAGACATTCAAATCATACACTATAGTTATGGAAGAAACCATTGCACGAACCTATTCCCCCATAACTTGTTTGCAGTACTTAATGAAGACAGACTTGTAACATTTAAAACATATGAACACTTAAAGTATGTTGAAAATAAAGCATAATGCTATGTGATGAGCAGTATACACTTACTTTCAACCTGCTTTTAGAAGATTAACCCACTAGGTTTTGATTAATTTTCTTTAAAAATGTATAAACATGATCAAAAATATCTAATGGCTCATCATGCTGAAGAATTAGAGGTGTATGTAAATGGTGTATTTATGAGAAAATGGGTTGAAGAAAGCAGAAATAATGCTCTTTAATGATACTTTATTTATTTTCTGTCTGCTTTAAACAACATGGAATATATTGGAAATATTAATTATGGCGCATATGAATTCATGACTGTTTTAGTCACATAGGAATTTGTTATATAGAATATATACAGTTCAAACTTGAAGTGTATCAGGACCAATAAATTACGTTAATTAAGAAGTGTTTAAGACAGGTGGCTGTTTTAAAAAAAGCTTCCTGTTTTACTTTAAGCTTACTTTAAGCTGCCACCTGTTTTGATAACAATCAATTAACCATAATTTTAGTGGTCATAATAGAGAGGTTTTGCTGTACACAATTATCACATACCTTTTCTTGTGTTTCTTTTTCTTTTTCTTTGCATAGTCTCTGTTTGATATACTATAGAAAATGAACAAGAAAATTTAAAAAAAATTAATTTTTTTTTTAAATGTTAAAACAAGAAATGTGAGTGACAAATGCCTCTAAATATATTCATTACTCCAAAAACTTTTATTTTTGAAAAATTAGGTCAAATGTCAAGGTCTCAGTGACCTGAAAGTAAAATATGAATCTCTGCCATTCCAAGATATACTCACACACCAAATCTGCTATTCTTAGCTGACAACTTATAGAAAATCTTAAAAAAGATATGTGACACTCCGCCATACCAAGGTGTAATCACACACAAAATTTGGTATCCCTATCTGATAAGGTTTAGGAAATATGCTCCGGATAAGTTTTTTTCTGTAATTGAAGTCAAAGGTCAATGCCAAGGTCACATTAAGGTTTTGTTGAAGTATCAGTCAATGCATTGTATTTATGTTTTTAGCTCACCTGAGTATGAAGTGCTCATGGTGAGCTATTGTTACTGTGCTGTGTCCGGCGTCAGTGTGCGGTATAAGTCGTGCATCGTCCGTGAAGTTTTGCTTGTGAACACACTAGAGGCCACAGTTTTTGGTCAATCTTAATCAAACTTGTCCCAAATGTTGTTTTTGACAAAATCTAGGTCAGGTTGGTTAATGCGTCATGTTGGGTCAAAAGCTAGGTCACTAGGTCAAATCATAGAAAAAACCTTGTGAACACACTAGAGGCCACACATTTGGGTCAATCTTCATCAAACTTAATTGCCTCAAATGTTGTTATTGACAAAATCTAGGTAGAGTTTGAAAAATGGGTCATGTCTGGTGAAAAAGTAGGTCACTGGGCCAAATCCAAGCTTAATGTTTTTTTCAGCTAACAACATTCTATCAAGAATGTTCAGTTGATTGGTAACCTTATCACTGCTGATGTCTGATTGAAATAAGTACATAGTTTGGATTCTGATCTATTCATCAGATACAAAATCATTTTTATCTTATCAAGATTCAAACTGTTTGAAACTTGTTGCAATTTTTCTAAGAATTATTATTGTGAAATTTAAGCAGATTACAATTCTGAAGCAGATGGCATTAGACAGTGATAGGGTAGTATATGCTGTTATCACTGAGACTGAGCACTCTAGCTGACCTCTTTGATGAACTACAGTAATACCTTAAGTTTCTGATGTGGTATAGAGCAATGGCTGGAATATTAGAATATTGAACAGTGTGATATATAAATGAAAAACTATTTGGTTCATATTACTCAGGAGAGCGGCCTCTTGTTTAGTTATAGTTTTTAAGTTGTACTATGTGAATAAAACATGTTCTGTTATCAAATTCATAAACATATTTACCTTGATCACTTTTCTGGTCAGTCTGAGGGTCATCTGAAATTATTACAAAAAAAAAATACACTTTCAAATAATGTATTTAAGGCAGGTGGCTGCTTAAAGCAATGTGGAAGTAAAACATAAAGCTCATTTGGTTTTGTCTTTTTTATTTTCACCTTGCTTTAACCCTTTACCTCATAGAAGCGGCTTTTAGCGTGTTCGATTTATTCCTCCGCTGAGAAAAATAGTTTAAATTTATACAGTCAGGAACATATACCATAAGGAATTATGTCTATATTCTAACAGGTGATAGCTTAAAGCAGGCTGAAAGTAAAGCAGAATGCGCCTTAAGGCGCATTCTGCTTTACTTTCAACCTGCTTTAAGTGGTAACCTGCCTTCATAACTAAACACAGGCTATTGGGTAAAGGGTTAAGCTAACATAAATTCAATGAGCCAACATTTTAATGGTCGTAATAGAGAGGTTTTACTGTATACAGTGAAAACTGTATTAATTAGCAAAATAATTAAGAAGCATTGATGTATCAAAATATGTTATTGATTAAAACTTTACTCAACAGACATTTAATATATTCCTGCACGCAAGAAAATAGTTCCACTTCATACAGTCATCAATATGCTTGGTAAGAATTATTTTCTATTGTAGCAATTGGTATCTTAACTCATTCCTCCCTGGACTTCAAAATGGACATTTCCAATGTTCAATTGAGTCTAGTCCATTGTTGACTATAGAGAGTTGTTTTTACAATATATTTGCAAAATTACAAACAGTGCAGACCCTAATCAGAGGGCAGCAGCCCTCTGATCTGGGTCTACACTGTTTGCATATTACAAGTGTATTCTATACAGGTATACTGTTTTTAAATTATTAGGGTATAAAGAGTTAAAGTAGACTGAAAGTAAGTAAAGCAGAATGGCCAGAAGGGTCATTCAGCTTTACTTTCAACTTGCTTTTCCAATACTGAAAACAAGGTATGTCGTGTACATAAAGGGTTAATTAGTTGCATGGAGAAAATTCCATTAGGCTGCATTAAGCTAATGCTCATTTATATAAGGTTCGCTACACCCTCTTATTTTCAGTGCCTGATTAACAAAATTTTGACTGTATTCGATAGTTATTGATAATGATTTACCAAAATATTTTTTTAAAAATACAGGCAAACAGATGGTGCTTTATATATTTTTTTCATTGAAAAATGTTCTCTGCGCCTATAGACAGAGTAAAAATTGAATTTTTAAATTCATTCAGTCACTCACATTGAGATAAGTAAAATAGACATACCCTGAGGTCTGTTTTCAGTCAAACTTTCTACAGATGAACTGGCTATGGGTTTTTCTTCATCCCTATCTGTAATGGGACAGAATTTTAGATTAGATATTTGAATAAACTAATAGAACTACAGTCAAACCTGTCTTAAGCGACCATGTTATGAAGAAGCATAGTGAACATAAAAGGCAGGTTATAGCGTAATGCATTAAGCTATAACCTGCCTTTAATGTTCGTATATGCTTCCAAAAAGTATGGTCGCTTAAGACAGGTTTGACTGTAATTATATATAGTCTTTCTTTTGTACATTTCAAATAAAAATTACCATTAACATTCACTCATATATTGGTTGGTTTGTGATCACTATATTCCCTTCAAGATTCTTCTTCTGCTTCTCTCTCTCTCTCTCTCTTCTCTCTCTCTCCCCTCTCTTTCTTTCTATCTCTCTCTCAAAAAAAATAATTTAAAAAAAAAAGGAAATAATATATAATTTTTTTTTGAATGTTACTCACCAATGGCAAAGGTGTCCACACCACCCTCTATGCCTTCCATGACAACCTCTTTTAATACACCCACAATCTGAAATTATTCAGGGTATGTATTTTATATCATGCATGCCAAAAATGGGGGAAGAGTGTTAACTATTTTATAAACAAATATTATTTATTTATAAATAAGAAAGTGCAATAACGAAAATCTATATAAATGTATGAAATAATGAACATGTAAATTAAAAATTAAAGAAAATATAGGTTATATTAGAAGAAACCTAAATACAGCATGTATATCAAGATATAAATAGCTAATAATCAATAATCACAATGACAGTGTTTATGGTACAATTCACAACTAAGAGACATTAAAAAGTTAACATATGTTTAGATCTATATCCAAATAAAAATTATATTAGATCTTAAAACATTTTATTTACAATATCAGAAATATATATATTGCAGAGAATTTACAAACCATTTCCTCCCACTCTTTCAAATGAGAAGGTGAAGGTCCACCGCCAGTCTGTTTCAGTTGTCTCCTTCTCTCTCTCTCCTTCTTCTTGGTCTGAGATTTTACATCAGCCCATTTTTTCTTCACTTCATCCACTGATCGTGGGATCATACTGGTAGCGTTTACACTAAAACAATAAAGAGGGTTTTTTTTTTTTTTTTTTTTTTATTTCTTTCAATTAACAATACCCATTCATGTCAGTAACTTTTTTTCCTTTGTGTGTAACATGGGGAGAAAAATATGCAGCCAGACCAGGACTCGAACCCAGGACAATCGCTTAGAGGGCATGTACTCTACTGACTTAGTCACCAGACCGCTTTCACAAATATCTCACCATTTAACCTCAACCCGGCTACACATACACCCTCTACACAAGATATCATCCCGAAAAAAATTACTCAAAGAACGTTCCACAACTTTTTTAATATATCCTATTAAATCTCAGAAAGGTTGTAAATTTACATTAGGCGCCGAATGTAAGAAGGTGAGAAAAATATGTAGTCAGACAGAGACTCGAACCAGGGACCCTTCGCTTATAAGGCGAGTCCTCTACTGACTGAGCCACCAGACCACTTACACAAATCTCTCACAATTTGACTATAAACTCAACCCGACTAGATGTGCAGCACATTTAAAATTTACAAGGCTTAACAGATGGGCCAGATACGAAAAAGTGAAGATTACTGTACAAAATACCCGTTTAATAGAATTAGTTAGAGATCTATCTCTAGAGAACTAATTTTGACACTAAAGTAAAAGTTTAGTTTTATAATATTTCATTGATCCAATATAGTTACTTTGTATGTATAAACAGTATATAATTATAACAATAATGGCAAATCAATACATCAAATAGACTATCATATTCACAAAATTAATGCGAAAGGAGTGACCCTAATACCGGTGTAGATCTATACCGGTTACCGGTGTAGTCTGAACATTCGAAATATTGATTTTACAATTAAGGATTTCACAATTTGTTATGACAATAGTTGACATTTTATCAATGAATCAAAAGTGTTGGTAGATCTAATTAACTTTTTCAATGAAAGTGCACTATTTCCAAAACAAAAATCCTTATTTTTTTTTGGGGGGGGGGGGGGGGGGGGGGAAGGCACATTGTTAAATTTAGATTACATCTACACCTCTTTGGGGCGGGGGAGAAAGGCACATTGTTAAATTTAGATTACATCTACACCTCTTTAGATCTACTTTTATTTAATTCATAGGTGCCAGTATTGTGGGGGGAAAAAATGGAAATAATTTTTCCTCCTATTTATATATAGAATCTACATCTACGTCTAGATGTCTAGATGTAGACCTATATATAAATAGGGAGAAAATATTTCGACTAGATCTAGATCTATACTCACCTGTGTTTTAAATTACAAAAAACTTAGAAGTATAAAGTGTAAATCTATTTGTTTCATGAAAAAACAGTAAAATCCCCGTCGTGTAAAAGACTTTATAGGATTCTACCACGTACATATTCAGATTCAGAAAATCGTACCGAGTTAATCAAAATGAACATTTAGCCCGAAAATGTGTAGACCCCCTACATATTATTATATTACAAACTACCTAAACTATCAAGGTTATCAATTTAAATGGGTTTGAAATAAATTTAAGATCGACAACATAACTGGGTAACCAACTATAGCCTATACCTTTCCATTATGGATTCCCATCCTCGACTCTTATCTAAGGACGTCAGAGTGGAAGAAAACTTTCCTTCCAGCATATGAAGCCTTTCTACCGTTGCGCATACTAAGGTTTGCGTCTCACTATCGCTCCAGTTAGCTTTTCTTGCTTTCGACATTTTTAGACGTCTGCAAAATGGTTTCTCGTCGGTCCGTGACTCTACCGGATGTTTGTATTCTAAGAAAATTTCGCGCCTCCAGCGACGAGAGATTTCCGTTGCTATGAGGCAATCTTACCTCCTTTGTGAAGAGGACTTACGAATTTGCCGCTGCGAAAGTTCGCAAGTGCCCTTCGTACGAACGTGTTTATGAAACACTCTTAACTTTTTTCGTACGAACTTCGTAAGTGACATTCGTAGATTTAAGAAGTTCGTACGTTACGAAGTTTTATGAAACGGGCCCCAGATCTGCCATTTTAGCAAGATACGACATATGATCATGGCCTAAACTTTATACAGAATGCCGTAACCCTTTCCCTATTGAATATTCATGTCAGGAATAATGATATCATGAATATTTATTAGCTGCAATTATGTAATGGCGCACAGGAGCTATCTGGTCTGGATCTACTGTGAGTGAAAAGGCGTTGTGATGAATGAAAGAGTTAAATCTTTATGACATATTTTAATGCTTTTGCAAATAGAGTAGACTCAGATCAGACAGCTCTTATAAAGATCTAATTCTACAGTTTTTGCCATGGCCAAAATTCATGTGTTCATGTGTCATAAACATTCAGCTAATTACTAATATTCTGTATATTCATGATATCATGATTTTTTACATGAATATTCATGAAGTATAGGGATAAGAGGCAGGTGAGTGTGATACAAGAGTTTAACCCATTCCTCCATAGGCTATTTTTAGACACATTCTCTTTGAATCAATCTACCGAAAAGGAGCATTTACTAGAGAAAAGGAAAAGTTTAGAATTGTGTAGTTTTGAAACCATTGTGATAAATAGAACATTTGCTCCTATAGGAGCAAATGCGCTATTTATCAGTGGTTTCATAAAGTGATATTTACAGAGGCATAGAAAGGCGTATTTATGGAGGAAAGGGTTAAGTAAGATGGATAATCTTGATGTACAGTTTATAAATTATAATGCTGTAAGAAATCCTTTCCTTTCAGCATGTGCCACATCAAAGATACTGTATATTGTCAATACCAATTATGATTTACATGTATTTCATTTATATAAATTGCATATCATACTAGAACTCAATAAAACGAAATATTAAAGGGATACTAATATCGGTCTTCTCTACATTACCAGCTTCTCATTACAAAGTGACTGTGAACAGCTTGTGGTTTGTATATCAATACATGGTTGACACGTGTGTCTTTAAAACCCTTTCCCTGTTTTATGTTGTTTGCAAATTTCAGTGCCTGCTGAATATTCATGGACAATACAGTTATAAGTAAAGAAACCGATCTATCAAACTCCATTAGCAAACAGAGCCTATAGGAGCCATCTGATCTGGGTCTATTCTGTGTACAGATGTGTGAAAAGGCGTTTATATGAAGACAAGGGTCAATTCTTTTGCTGCCAAATATTGTCGTTTGCAAAACTTTTCGTCTGCTATGATTTTCTTTTTTTCTCCATCTTCTTTTAAGAAAAACATAATCAAAGTAAGAGTAACAAACAGTTTGGATCCTGATGAGCCACCGTGTAATTGGACGTCTCATCTTGATCCAAACTGTTTGCATAGGTAGATATAACTATAGAATCCATTATAAACAAGCAAAGCAGGTACTGATCAGAATTATACAGATCTAATTGTACAACGTCTGCTATAGCCAACAACTCTGTGTCTATACACTATAATAAAACTTCAGCAAATAAATATATATGACGTCCTTATTTCTCTATAAACACAGCATTTTATGCCTTTGCAAACACAGTAGACCCAGATCAGACGGCTCTTATTTTTCACGGAATTACAGCAGTTCGATTATAAAAACCGAATTTTCAGGTTTTCCGGTGTTTTTTCTAAACTTGCTTATATTGAAGTGATATTTGGTACATGTAGAGTATGGAACCGTCTGATCAGGGTCTGCTCTATTTGCTGATGGAATTTGATAGATCTGTTTCTATATTTACACTGTTCCACCTTCCATATTTCGTTATAACTGTTTTGTCCATGAATATTCAGTAGGTATTGAACTTTGTAATAAACATAGAACAGGGAAAGGGTTAAATCTTTCTCTGCCAATGGCATAGCTATTTGCAAACATATTGGTTCCAGATGAGTTACCGGCGTATGGTCAGGATTCAAAATGTTTGATAATTTTGTTTATTCAACCCTTTCCCTGTTCTATGTTTATTCCAAATGTCCATACCTACTGAATATTCATGGACAAAATAGTTATAATGAAACATGGAAAGTGAAAATATGGATCCATTTTAGAAATTAAAGAAACAGACCTTTTAAATTCCATTAGCAAACAGCAGACCCTGATCAGACGGCCCCTCTAGGAGCCGTCTGATATTGGTCTACTCTGTTTGCAAATGCGTGAAAACACGTTTATATGAAGGAAAGGGTTAAAGATTTGATCGAAGCAGATAACCAATTTTACAGACGACAATATATGGCAGCGAAAGCATTCTAAATATGGACGTGTACAGGTGCCCGTGGATGAAGCACGGAGGCGTGCAGTAAAGTACGTAACAGTAAAGACGGAGAGGTCCGATAATTGGTGCCAAATTCGTTTTACACTTTCACTGCCAATGTTGCATCTTTAATTACCTATGCAAATAGTTTTGGTCCAGATGAGACGCCGAGTAATTCGGCGTTTCATCAGGATTCAAACTGCTTGTTACTATGGTAATATTATTGAAAGAAAAAGGGAGATAATTAAGCGGAAAATGTAGCAGACGACAAGTTTTGCAGACGACACTATTTGACAGCGAAAGAGTTAACCGTACAGATGTATGCAAAAGGCGACAAGGAGACAAATGGGTGATTTACACTAGATGTTATTATCTGCCCATCAAATGGGTAATTTAGAGAAGCTGTTGTTTTATCAAATATTTCCTTAGTAACAGGGTAACATAGTTATATATTCCACTGGTCGAGAACTTGGTGACCTTTAGAAAACCATGATGAAATGGAAATGGCATTCTCAAACAGTTTTGATCCAGACGAATTGCCCTATCATTAGATATCTCACCATGATTGAATTTATTTCACTTTTTGAACATGTAATTTTGAAATGAAGCGGAATTGAATTATTCTATGCAAACTTAAGCACTCGTTACTCAAGACCGACACCTGCTTACTCGGCACATTAAAAGTTTAACTCTTTCGCTGCCAAATTCTGTCGTCTGCAAACTTTGTCGTCTGCTACAATTTTCATTTTTTGATGTTCTTCATTTTTGTTTAAGAAACATAGTCACGGTACAAACAGTTTGGATCCTGATGAGACACCGAGTTACTCGGCGTCTCATCTGGATCCAAACTGTTTGCCTAGGTAATCACAGATGCGGCATTGACAGCGAAAGAGTTCACAGGTATAACGAACGACCCTGGCGATACTATAAATTGATAAACACAAACAAACAAAATGTGGAAAGATGAAGAACTCACAGAATGTATTTCACAAGGACTCTGGCAGGTAAGTAAGTTTTTAAACTTCAGTGGTTTTGTTTTCAAATACAATGTCTACTACATTTATTTCCTTTTTTTCATGACTTTTCTCTCTTTTTTTGCATTTAACCCATTACCTCATAGGCTATTTTTAGATACAACCTCTTTGAATTAATCTACCGAAAATGAGCATTAATTAGAGAAAAGGAAAATTTTAGAATTTTGTAGTTTGAAAGTGACTTTTACAGAGTCGTCAAAAGTCGTCAATATGAGGGAAAGGGTTAAAGCCATGCATATATGATATGCAGCAAGCTGGGTGTAATTGTTATTTTCTGCAATAATTTGTAAAACGGATGACTAATTTAAAAACAAATTACCCCCCCCCCCCCCTTGTCCCATATTTTCCGAATACAGTAAACTACCTACAAAACGACCCCGACGACAAATTTTGCAAACGACAAATATTCTAACTTTCGTTCAGCATTAAGCTGTCAACTACATGTACCTCTACACCCGAAAATGAGACCTCTCTATTACTGTATCGTTACCTTAAAATAACAACAGAATGTAAGTACTCTGAATAATTTTTAAATCTGGTGTGTTTGCATTTATGTTTCTTTATTAATAAGAGCTCCTTATAAGAAGAGAATTTGAAAACAGAATTTGAAAACAATCTTGGTAAAATATGTTCTCAAGATAGTATTTGACAAAAGAAACTAGCTACACAAGTAAGCCTCCTATATCGAATTTTGCAGAGAAATCAGATACTTTAGAAACACTAGTAAGTCTCTTATCTACTGTTCCGTCATCCCTTTACTCAATAGATACGCCTTCTACGCCTTTGCAAACACAGTAGACCAAGATCAGACGGCTCCTATTGGAGTCATCTGATCAGGGTCTGCTCTATTTGCTAATAATATAGATGTGATTCTACTGTTTCTGCTATGATAAAAAAAACCCGAGTCCATGTGCTTATATAACAACTAGTCTAATTAACCCATTTGCTCCCGGTGGATTCTTCCATGCTTATATATTGGGTTAGTCTATCTTTTATCTAAGGGATGTCTGGTCTAAATTTTCATTTTTGTGTTGTTTTATATTGAATTTCCTATCAGCAAACAGTGTAGACCGATCAGACGCCGCATTATGCGGCGTCTGATCAGAGTCTTCACTGTTTGCCTACGTCCCATATATGGGATCGTGAAAGCAAATGGGTTAATATTGATGATGACATTAATTCATACATGAATATTCATTGAGTAAGGGGTTATTTGACACGTTTTCTAGTCTACATTTAGTTTTATCTTCAATGTTTTTCAGTGGAAATAGACACGATTCCCAGTCCAATTCCACGCCACCCCTGACTGATGGCTTCCACAACGTGGGATGTTGCGGTAGGTTTGTTTTATTTCGTTTAAAATCTTTGGATACCTTGTGACATTGGCAATTCTACAAGGATATTAAATATGGATTTTGATGGTACATCGAATGATCTTACTATTCCTCTGAATTCAAACTGTTTGCAAGCGTCATAAAATTGGTGCATGGTGTTTGAAAGAGTAAATTGATAATCGTCTAGGAAAAGCATACGCGAGCATTTTCAAATAACTCTATATTACCAGCCGTATTTGAAATTAGGGTTCTGATCAATATGTTCAAATTTTGCAATGGTTGAACGAATGTTGTAGATTATGACCAGTGACGCTTACTGTCTTACTGTAATATTTGCCTTGTGTAATATTTGTATTCTTGTAAATGCAATGATTAGAATATGTGTTTTAACTCTAGGCATAATGGACATTTATGCATGAATTTATCTTTTCGTAAATATTCACGAATTGTTGGCTTAGACAAAGACAATAGGATAAAATCTAGATATAAATCCCATAGGCAAACAGAGCAGACACTGATCAGACGGCTCCCTAATGATCCGTTTGATCTGGGTCTACTCTTTTTGCAAAGCGTGAAATGCGTTTATATGAAGAAAATGGCTAATAGAAAAATAGAAAGTGCTGCAAGTTCTTTTTATGGAAACTTCAGTGAAAAAGGACAGAGCGAAAATACAGCTGTCAAGAGATATGATCAGTTAATATATTTGCAGCAGGTATTTAACCCTTTCCTTTATAAATACGCCTTTCTACGCCTCTGTAAAAACCACCTATTGAAACCATTGGGATAAATTTATCACAAAGGTTCCAAATTAAAAAAAAATCTAAAACAATCATTTTAAGTAGTTAATGCTCCTTTTCGGTAGAATTATACAAAGAAGTTGGGTCTAAAACTAGCATATGAGGGAAAAAGTTAAGCACTCTTGTTCCCTAAGATGATTCTATATTTAATCGTTTAGGCCGATATGTGTTCTACTCAAATACCTCCGGTAAATCTATGAGTAACTGATCAAATGAACATTAGCAAGTAGCTGATACCTTAACCTTCTACTCTATGAATAATCATGTAAGAAATAATGACGTCATGAATATTAATTAGATTAATGTGTTGCAATGGCACATGGACACATGAGGTGAACATTGACCAGGGTAGAAACTGTAGAATCGTATTTATACTATATCACAAGAAAACAGAGCAGACCCTGATCAGACGGCCCCTATTTAACCCTTCTCTTGCTGAATTTTAAAATACATTTCTCCTTCTTTACCCATGCCCTATTGTATAATTACATATATCTTCACTGTGTACAAGTATTTCGCTGTGCAATCACTGCTGTGGAGTGCACTGGTTGCACAATCAACTTGTAAATAGTGCAGACCCTAATGAGACAGCTCCTGCAGGAGCTGTCTCATCTGGGTCTTCACTATTTACAGGTAGGTATATTGACGTGAACAGCAAGCGAAGGGTTAACTCTGTTTACAAAGGCATAGAAAGGCGTATTGATAGAGTAAATGGTTAAAATTTTCAACTATCCCCATTATGGGGCATTGAAACTTTAATTTAAATACCCCCAGGAAACTTGTTTAAAGCTGACTATCTAAGTAACACCGGGAAATGGCTGACTTTCTCCAAGCTCTTGTCTCTGATGTTTCTGCCCATCGTGGGTGGCTGGGCCTTCACGCTGTACGCCCTGGCTGACAGTATAACACTTCGTGATGACACACAGGAGGTAAGTGACTTTTCTTGACTTCACGTGGCCTCATACCTAGAGCATAGGCAAACAGTGTACACCCAGTTGGGATGGTTCCTGAATGTGGTATCTGATCAGGATATACACTATTTGCTATAACAATCAATGACAAAGGCTCCCATCATCACGCGAACAATGAACGGGTTCTAAATTTTAATTTTGATGAGTTTAATTCATATAATGTTTTCTTTTACAAGCATATTTGGATTTTTCATGTGGAGAAGCCTTCCAGCTGGCTTGCGGGTAGGTCGGTGTGGTTCTACCCGAACAGTGTAATTTGTTCCGTGCACAGAAGAACCCATGGGGCCTTCCTCCACCTGTAATTAGCTGGACGTCGTGATATAACTGAAATACTGTTAAAGTGACGTAAAACCCGATAGAAACCCAAACCAAACAGGCATGTGCATGACTGCTTCATGTAGAACGAAAATACATGTAATACAGAAAGGTTTCTGCATTACTTTCTTCCTATATTAACCCTTTCCCTCAGATGTACACTCTTTTTTCGTGCATTTGCAAACAGGGTTGACCCAGACCTTTATTATTCCATAAGCAAACGGAGTAGACCCTGATCAGACGGCTCCTATAGGAGCCGTCTGATCTGGGTCTACTCTGTTTGCAAAAGCGTAGAAATGCGTATTTATGGAGAAAAGGGTTAAAATGGTCATTATAGGGTCAATTGGTAAATTTCAAGAACATGTATATTGGTGGATGTAAGTTCTGAAGCATGCTATTCTTTTATCAAAACACTCTCTTGTTAGTTATTTGTAAGACATTAATTTGGAATATTAAGAAAATAAGATAAAAGGTCATCGGATCAGCCTTTAATATGAAGAAATGAATATTTTATGTTAAATTGTTAAAAATATTATTTTCTTGAAAATAGTATAGGTTTTTTCTCCATATTCTGCCATTAATGACATTTAATCCTTTCCCTCATACAAACCACTTTTGGCACCTAATCAAACGGTTTAGACCCAGACCAGACAGCTGCTGTAGGGGCAGTCTGACCAGGGTCGTACTCTGTTTGATTATGGGGCATTATAGATCTGGTTCTAAAGTTTCTGCCATAGCCAAACATTGCCTTAAACTATTCCCTCATATTGACGACGTTTGACGACTCTGTAAAAGTCAGTTTGTGAAACCATTGTGATAAATAGAGTATTTGCTCCTATAGGAGCAAATGCTCTATTTATCACAATGGTTTCAAACTACAAAATTCTAAAATTTTCCTTTTCTCTAGTTAATGATCCTTTTCGGTAGATTTATTCAAAGAAGTTGTATCTAAAAATAGCCTATAGGAACAAATGCTCTATTTATCACAATGGTTTCAAATTATAAATTTCTTTTTTTTCCCTTTTCTCTAGTTAATGCTACTTTAGGTAGATTTATATTCAAAGAGGTTGGGTCTAAAAATAGCCTATGAGGTAATGGGTTAATGTGTGATTATAAAACGACAGTCCGTGAATATTCATGCAGAACTAAATTGTTAAATTAATATCATGGGAGAAAGGGCTAAAGCTGTATTCTGTTCATATTTCCTCAAACATACGTTACGAAAGGATTCGAAAGAACCCCCCCCCCCCCCCCCCCCCCCCCCCCCTAAGCATGCCATCAATAATCAAAATTTAGGAAACAAATGCACAGAAATATTTTGGTTTTGGTTTTTTAAGTTGGGTGGGGCGAGGGGGGTGGGGGGGGGGGGGGGTCAATAGCTGAATCGTATACCACTGTGCGATTTTCTGAAATTCCACTGTGAAGTACAATTTAAATGTTTGGGTTCAGATGAAATAACGCGTGTCACACTACTGTAGATAGATGTGGGAATTAAACAAGTGTTCAAATATTTTTCTTTGGAAATTTAATACTATACATCGCTTTAACCATTTCTCTTACATTTTCACGCATTTGCGGAGTAGATCCCGATCAGAAGACTCCTGTAGGATCCGTCTGATCAGAGTCTGTTCTGTATGCTAATGAAATTAGAATCGATCTGACCAGCTACAGTACACTGCATGGAATTAAGTGAAACTTTACATAAATTCTTCTCTGGTTTATTGCATTAAATGTACATGCCATTTTGAATCCAAATTAAACACCGGGCGTCTTAGAGAATAATTTACATACAAACTGACATCAAAGGTAACAAAGAACAACGATACAGTTGCTCATATGACACTCGTACAAACATGTACATGTGCTTTAACCCTTCGCTTGCTGTTCACGTCAATATACCTGCCTGTAAATAGTGAAGACCCAGATGAGACAGCTCCTGCAGGAACTGTCTCATCTAGGTCTGCACTATTTACAACTTGATTGTGCGGCCAGTGCACTCCACAGCAGTGATTGCACAGCGATATACTTGTACACAGTGAAGATGTATGTAATTATACAACAAGGCATGGGTAAAGAAGGAGGAATGTATTTTAAAATTCAGCAAGCGAAGGGTTAAATACCTGTATGCAAGTAACTCGCACATGCTCTAAATCATTTAACAATCTGTGAAAATGGAAATGTTCTTCGATAGTGTAGTCTTACACGTGACATTGCTGTATATTATTTGAATATATTGCCTTTGTATGCATATGTATACTCCTCCTCACGAATTCATGTAAATTATGAACGGAGTGTAATAAAGGATATTTGATTTGGTTTGCTTTGATAAGGGTCTGCTCTGTTTGCTCAGTTTGCTTTTGGAAAAAATATATCAAATTGTACATCTCTGCCATGTCCTAAATTGGGTTCACATGTCAAATAAAAATATGACCTTATTACTATTCATATTTCTTACATGAATATTCATGAGATGTTAACCTTAAACATTATGAGTACATTTTCGTCGATTCAACATGTCCTTTTCATCAAATTTCTTTGAAATGGCAAATTTTCTTCCATTTCTTTTTAACCACTTCCCTGTTCCATGTTTATTCCAAATTTCAATACCTACTGAATATTCGTGGACAGACTAGTTATAATGAAATATTGATGGAGTAACGGTGTAGCAATTTTATAAAGTAAAGAAACAGAACTATCAAATTCCATTAACAAACAGAGCAGACCCTGGTCAGACGGCTCCTATAAAAGCCGTCTGATCAGAGTCTACTCTGTTTGCAGATGCGTGAAACTCTTTTATATGAAGGAAAGGGTTAAGGATGTAATAAAAGTGCCAAACAAATTGTACATGTATCTTGAAACTCAGATGATCCATTTTGTTTGCAACTGTTTTTGTTTCTGTTGATATTGGGGTTTTACATCACTGTAAATAAACATGAATACCGGTATGTATATATTAACGCTTTCGCTGCCATTGCCGGATCTGTGATTACCTATGCAAACAGTTTGGATCCAGATGAGACGCCGAGTAACTCGGCGTCTCATCAGGATCCAAACTGTTTGTTACTGTTACTATGTTTTTGAAACAAAAATGAAGAAAATAAAAACAAAAAAATGAAAATTTATAGCAGACGACAAAGTTAGCAGACGACAGAGTTTGGCAGCGAAAGGGTTAACAGTATTTCAGTCATATGGCGACGTTCAGATAAAAACAGGTAGAGGAAGATTCCCACATGCGTTTTTTCCTGTGCACGGAACAACTTGATTAGTTGCGTGCACAGAAGAACACCTGAGTAGAAGCACCGACCTACCACAAGCCAGCTGGAATGCTTCCTCACATGAACAATCAAAATGCCCAAACTGGGATTCGAACCACATCGGTTAGGGGTTAAGAGCTCGACAGTAAAAAACCATAACCACTCAACCACGGAGACAGTATGGTTAACCCTTTCGTTGCCAAACTCTGTCGTCTGCTAACTTTGTCGTCTGCTAAAAATTTTCATTCTTTTGATTTTCTTCATTTTTGTTTCAAAAACATAGTAACAGTAACAAACAGTTTGGATCCTGATGAGACGCCGAATTACTCGGCGTCTCATCTGGATCCAAACTGTTTGCATAGGTGATCATAGATCCGGCATTGGCAGCGAAAGGGTTAATATATACATATTCATGTTTATTTACAGTATATCCAATGTACTGTTTAGTCTTTTCAGTCATACATAGGATAAGTATTTCTTTCCAGGGGTATCTTCGTGCCCTAGTTTATCTCGGTTAGCTTAACGCCTTTTCTTCGTATAGTCGCATTCGTGCATTTGCAACAGAGTAGACCCAAATCAGAGACTTCTATAGGAGCCGTCTGACCAGGGTCTGATCTGCTTGTTTATTAAATATGGAGCCTAAAATCCAGACATGTAAACGTGCAATCGTAGACAATGAAATGTTGAAATGAACTTTCCGACTGTAAAATGTCGACCAGAACCATACAAAACTAACTGTCGGCCAATCAGATGCCTCAAAGAGTGTCGACTATATCGTTTAGTTCGACGCTTTTTGAAAAAAAACCATGGACTAACTAACAAACTGTTCATTTAGTCAATGGTTCCTATCGACCAATCACCATAATGCATTTTTGACGTCACACCCTACGCTCTCGCGTGATATTTCCCCCAATGCATCGTAGCCTTGATCAGCTGGTTACACTGAACGACAGTAAAACTTCGGTTAAACGACAAGTTAAAGGGAAAAGAATTTGCAGTTTTATATACAGGTTACAGTTTAATGCAGTTCTAAAGCTATGCAGAAAGCTCCTATTTTGAGCTTTCTGTATTACTTTAAAAAGCGGTAGATCTACCCACTGGCACTTGATCGAAATAGTCTATAGTTGTGTAATATAATAGTTATATCATATAGTAGTGTATTAATGTACTAGTTGCTATAAATAAACTATAGTCTTTTTCGATCACGTGCCAGTGGATCTACCACACATAGTGTATTCTTTTATTGGTAGTTGTAGAAGTTTTACTGTAAACAATCAATAATCAAAATTTTTGAGGACATTGAGAAAAGAAATTACACTAATTTTTAAGTTTTAATGAGTGAAAAATTGAAAACAATCTTTATCCACAAATTAAAGAAAATAGATCTCTAATAGATCTGTTGCAAAAAAGGATCTAGATCTAGATCTAGAGCGCTAAATTAATTCACTATTCAACAGCAACTTTTATTTCAATTGCAACATATTGAAATAAAAAATATTATTGAGTAGATCTATTTAATTGAACCCAGTTTTAATATCTTGCCTTTAAATTTCCAGCTTTATCATCCAAAAAATGGATTCAGGCACAATGATTTTCAATCTTGCGCGAAATAAAGAAGGGAAAATCAGCACGCGTTCGATGACGTCAAATTGATGACGTTTATTTCTTGTTTTTCCTCGAGCCCAAGCCAGTGCTTATTACTAATTAGGTTAGCCAACGGCTGAGCGCGACTAAACGCTACGCCCCCTCGAACTATATCGTTTAGTCGCGCTCAACCATGGTCTAACCCTAAACGTAACTGTAACACTGAACAGAGAACGAAATGTGACGTCATCTAGTCGATGACATCACAGACATGACTTACATATGTGTTTGTCTCGTGAGTCGTGACTACTATGACGTTATATGGCCTTTAACCTGACTCTAGTTCAACCCTGCCTTAGCGGTAGGTTGGTGGGGTCGAGCAACTGCAAGTGATTAATATACATGTACAAAAGTAACAAAATCTACTATGTATTCCGTTTTCATACCATTATTAATAAGTAGATCTAATATAATACACACCAACGTTCTTTATAAACAGTTTAGACATTGTAACGCTACTTTTCACTCGTAACGGCACCTGTAGCCCATCTTATCTGGGTTTTCTCTGTTTGCAAATGTGTGAAAAAGTTTTTATATGAGCGAAAAGGTTAATTTTTCAACATTGCAAACATCTTAACCCTTTACTCAATAAATACGACTTATAAATCCTATCATATTGCAACACACTGCATGTTTGGTTATCGACCCTTTTACAGTCGGTAGCTACGCTTGCCTCTTTGCTTGCGCGATGACAGGCCAAGGGTAGTACTCTATGATGGTATACTCTTAAACTTGGATACAGGAGGAGCTTACCAGACTCATGTATTACTTTTTCCCTGTCGTGCCCTTAATGGCTTACCTGCAGGTGCTCTGACTTCAGCAAAGTCATTGAGTACATATTTGACGGTTTGTCACAGTTATTATGCTATGTTTTACATGTTGTCCTGTGTTCACCGTCGTCTATGTTGTGGGTAAGTCCAGCGGGGATACCTTTATTTACAATATTTGTAAAGCTAGGGTGACTTTGAGAGAAGTGTGAGGTTAGGACGTCCGTAAACCGGTTTAAACCCCCAGTGGTGTTTTTGCTGCTGACCGTGCCATGGCGGTACTCTCTTCGTCACCCTTCCTTTTGTTTGCCTTGCGTCTTTGTGCTTATGGTTTGTTCATGTTGTGGAACGTTTGTCCCTGTTTCTTGTGTGTCTTTTGGTGTTTTCTGTGTTCATTTCGTGTGTGTGTGTGCGTTTGGGTGTGTGGTTGTGTGTGTGTGTGTGTCATGCTGTCTATCGGTGTTTTGGTGGTGGTTGCGTCTTGCATGTGGCTTTGCCTGCTTGACTTTACTACTTTTCCATTTCTTCACCTTTGCAAACAGAGTAGAGCGGGGGCGGGTATTTCCGACTACCTAAGAATTTTTTTTATTGTTCGGTAATACCCTCACCTGTTTAAAACTGAACCATACCAGTAGAATCAAAAGAATGTTGGCTTTGATCTGCGCCTATTTACGACAGTGTAGTGCTCTTTTTAATGAAGATAGACTTATTTGAAAATATCCATATTGTGAGCCCATTACCGAACGTGTCGGCTCTACCGAACACGAACATCGGGTATTTCCGAACAGTGATGTTTTTTATGCCCCCCGTTGACGATAGTCAGGGGGCATTATGTTTTGCACATGTCCGTCCGTCCGTCTGTCACGCTTTTAGGTGCAGTTGGTTGTCACAGTTTTTCAAGTGTTATAAGTCAGTAATTTCTACTTATACACATGAAACTTCACATACACATCAATTACCATCTGTGCTAGACTGTCATTTGGCACCCACCCATGCTGCCCGCAAGCCCAAGGTCGATGTCAAATGACTTGGAAATTTTACGTGCAGTTGGTTGTCACATTTACGTGCAGTTTTTTGTCACAGTTTTTTCATTGTCTTATATCTCCCTAACCACTGTATCTATTGCCATGGAATTGCATATACACATTAAACACCATCCATACATTCATTGCACACCCAGTCCATGCTGCCCACAAGCCCCAGGTCAAGGTCAAATGACTTGGAAATTTTAACTGTCAGCTGAAAGAAACACACATTTAGTTCATTTCATTGTACGATATTTCGTTCATATAAATCCATGTTCTTATTGTTCGTGATAGCACATGTGCTTTTATGGACAATAAAAGTTGTATTTGTGTTATCGATGCAACTCGTAAAGACAGATGCCATGATTCAACAAACATAGGTAACACGTGTATTGTACAGTAGAACATGCATTAAACGATCATCCATTTTTATCTTTAATGTTGCTTTAGGCAAGTGGCATCTAAATGAAGCCGTAAGGAGCTTTCTGTCTTACTTCCAAAATGCATTAAGCAGCCACCTGTCTAGTAGAGCAAAATGCATTTCGTTTTTGGTGGTCGTTTTAACCCTTTCCCTGATATAAACGTGCTTTCACGCATTTGCAAACAGTAGACCAGATCAGACGTCTCCGATAGGAACTGTCTGATCAGGGTCTACTCTGTTTGCTAATGGAATTTGATAGATCTGTTTCTTTACTTTCTAAAATGGCTACAATGTATGTTCCACCTTCCATAATTCATTATAATTATTTTGTCCATCAATATTCAGTAGGTATCGAAATTTGGAATAAACATAGAACAGGTAAAGGGTTAAGACAGTTTCTATTGTATATAACAGGATGCAATTCAAGAATTAAATGATAACATGAATATTTCTTTTACTCAGAGCAATGGCATTTTTCCTGGAATTGTCCGCTAAATTGCATCGTCTGTTTCTGAACACATGACTAGCTGTGAACAGAACCAGAAGAGCTAAAGTAGACAGTGTGATGTCGCCGAAACTTCTAGGTAAAGATACCCATTGCTCTTAGTAAAAGAACTAATTCAGAACAAGGAAACCTTTTTGTACATAATAGAGAACAGTTATGTTATTGCACACTAACTGCACGTATGTGTTTAACAATAATTACATTCAAATGGCAAACCGTCAATCATTTCGTCTTGCACACAGGTAATGTGGAACTTTCGAAAACATTTTTCACATTCAATGAAATCTTTGTCATAAGGCTGTTCACACTTGTAGCAGTTTCCAGCTTCTACCACTGTTGCATCATCACTGTCTGACGCAGTCGCCGTCTCTACAAACTTTTCTGCAGCCCTCCTTTTCCTTTCTAACATGGCCTTTTTCCTTTCCAATTGCTTCAATTTCTTCAGATTAATCTGCTCCTCCTTTAACTCTTTCTTGCGAAGACGCTCTTCTTTTCTCTGCTGCTTTTCTTTCTCCAGCTGTTCTTTCAATGCTCTTTTCTCCTGAAGCAATGTTCTATAAGCGGGACCAGTGATTACCTTTGGTGTTGGCAATTCTTTCTTTTTCTTGCTTTTTGAAGCTGGCACTAATGGATACTTGGAGAATGGAGACTCTGCGATCTTTACAGACACACCCACACTTGTGTCTGCCACTGCGACTGTAGTATCAGTCAGTCTCTGCAGTGTGACTATAGTGTCACGTGTTTGTAGCAGATGCGTTGGCTATAGCAAACGTTTGAGCGGTTTCTATGACTGAAGCAATCTGGTCATGTGATGAGGTTTGTACCTGTGGTAGGGGAGTTGTATGTGAAGCAGCAATCGCACCACTGCTGACTGCAGTGGACTCTGACACTGTGGCCTCAGCGCCACTCTCAGGCGTGTCAGGTTTTCTTGTCGGTGTCTGAAACAAACGACTTGGGTCCAATTTCACTGATTTTGTGACACGTTCAGGGCTAATTGGAAAAAGACCAGCTTCCAAGAAGCCTTTTACTGCAACTTCTTTTTGAGTGCGTTTCTCCCATGCTGATCTGAAGACCTTTGCAAATGTACGCTTTGTTACGAATACTCCTACATTCGCAACTTGAAATGCTCGTACGGCTTCCTTCCAGTTTTGTTTCAGCACAGAAAATAGACGCAGATCAAGCGGTTGCATAATATGGGAGCTGTGTTCAAGAAGGCAATAGAGCTCTATGTCATTGGCAATACAAACATCTGATGCTTCTAAGGATATGTGTGTGACGTGACCATCCAGGAATATGATCACGGGCCTTTTCACACACCGTGACTCAAGAAACAAGTCAGTAACCAATTGCAAAATAGCTCCGAATCCATCCACCGGACTCACTTCGCCCCATATGTGCGTCTTCAAACCCATCTAATGGTTCAAAACTGAATCTCTGTCCCGGATAAACTATCATCGGGGGACAGAAATGCCCAGTTGCACTGGCACATGCCAATACCGTAAGCTGCTGCTTACTGCTGTTTCCATAGTTATAAATTACTGGCGCACCTTTGTACCCGATTACCTTGCCAGTATTGCTGCAGAAGCTAATGCCATACTCGTCGGCATTATATAGCCGAGACGGGTCTTTCAACAGATCAGGATCCTTGACCTCGTTTTCGATATAACCTATAAAATCAGCAAACCATTTCTGGATCTTTTCAGGGGAATTTATGGCTCTCTCCTTCCCTAGCTGTAAGGTGTTCGCAATGAGAGCTGGGGTGTCTTGAAAAGAACCTCTTAAGCAAATCCTTACCCGGGGCGTTGTCCTTAAAGGGAGTTGGTCTCCCATTCTCTTCACAACTTGTGTCAGTTCTTTTTTGGGTGCGGCCATATCCATATGGATGACCCAGTCAGCGATGCGACCTTCTTCTGTGTCAGTCAGAGTAAAGTTTAGGGCCCGTTCTGCTTGTCTGATACTTTCCGTGGACCTACAAACATTAAAAAGTAAAGGACATTAATAGGGTTGCAGCAAACATGAGTCATTTCATGTTAATCAGTTAAACTAGACATTATCACATTACAGTCAGTGTAGACCAAGACTAGCACAACTCTCTACGATATGGTGGCTGATCAGGGTCTGTATTGGTAGTGAAAGCAAGTATATCTTTTATGTTCCTGTTGATTCTAAACTTCGTCCGATTATGTTTTTTCAGGCTGAAATGCAAGCACTAGATGTAAATATGATCGATCCACATTATAGATCTAGTTCAAATTTATACACTAACAAATCTGGAACATCTTCATATGTCATAAAAGATAGATATACTAGTAACTCGCTCAGGTTATTTATTAATATATCTAGATCTAGAATGTTTGACAGAAATGCAACTAGGAAGAATTGGACAATTTTTTACAACTTGTCAAGTAAAGTTGTTTTGGGAATGTCGTATTCTCTGGCTGACCGGTTTAGGGTCATAGCTTTGCTCTTTACCATATCCAAAGCCTCTTCGATGACGGCGGTACTGTATTGGCCCCTTCCTTTTTGGCCAATCATAGGTTACTTGTATCAGGGATGTTTAATTGTCAACAGTTTTCAATAAGATCTAGCCTGGTATTAAACTCTTTGGTGAAGAAGATGAGTTCAAACTTGGATTTAAACATTTGTGGTGGCATTAGATATGAATAGATATATCTCGACATGCATAATATGTGAAACTTACTATATAGATATATATAGCTCTATTGTACAAGTAGACATGTGCTAATTGCTAAAAGAATGTGCTTTAAAAAACACAACATGGATACAAACAATAGCGTTGGCCTTTTTTGTTCGGTAATAGACTCACATTAATATTAATGTGAGGCTATTTCCGACTACCCTGTTATATTCCTTACACTTAATGTCAGGTCACCTCTATGCATAGATATATCCGTAACCATACATGTTTCTGATCAAATTAACCCAAGTTAACACACCAATTTATTTTTCTGAGAGTTAGCAACCTTAGGCATAAACATGAAAAAATTAACAACTCTGCAATTTTCTTACCTGAAATTCGGCTTTGGAACAAATTAGCGTTTATTTTTCAAGCGGCCCGAGTAACAACTTTTATTTAAAAGCACTGTACAATGGCGGAGGAAAAGGATTGTGACGTGTAATTATGACGTCATATGTAATTCTGCAACATACGTCATAGGAATTTCTGTGATTCAAATAATTGGTCGAAAATAGCCGCATGTTAGGGAATACCCGCCCCGCTCTAGACCCAAATCTGCTTTGTTTGCTTAGCACATGGCTTGGAGCTCTCGGCCAATCAGATGCCTCAAAAAGTGTCGACTATACCGTTTAGTTCAACGCTTTTTGAAAAAACCATGGACTAACTAACAAACTGTTTATTTAGTCAATGGTTCCTGTCGACCAATCACTATAATGCATTTTTGACGTCACACCCTACGCTCTCGCGTGATATTTCCCCCAATGCCTCGTAGCCTTGATCAGCTGGTTACACTGAACAACAGTAAAACTTCGGTTAAACGACAAGTTAAAGGGAAAAGAATTTGCAGTTTTATATACAGGTTACAGTTTAATGCAGTACTTAAGTTATGCAGAAAGCTCCTATTTTGAGCTTTCTGTATTACTTTTATCCCGCATTAAAGCATTCAAGTTGCGTTTAAAAAGCGGTAGATCTACCACAAAGTGTATTCTTTTATTGGTAGTTGTAGAAGTTTTACTGTAAACAATGAATAATCAAACTTTTTGAGGACATTGAGAAATGAAATTACACTTTTCAAGTTTTAATGAGTGAAAAGTTTAAAACAATCTTTATCCACAAATTAAAGAAAATTATATATCTGCTGCAAAAAAAATATCTATATATATCTAGAGCGCTAAATTAGTTCACTATTCAACAATAACTTTTATTTCAATTACAAAATATTGAAATAAATTATTATTGAGTAGATATATTTAATTGAACACAGTTTTAATATCTTGCCTTTAAATTCCAAAATAATGGATTCAGGCACAATGATTTTCAATCTTGTGCGAAAAGAAAGGAGGGAAAATCAGCTCGCGTTCGATGACGTCAAATTGATGACGTTTATTTCTTGTTTTTCCTCGAGCCCAAGCCAGTGTTAAATAGGTTAGCCAACGGTTGAGCGCGACTAAACGATACAGTTCTCGGGGGCTACGCCCCCTCGAACTATATCGTTTAATCGCGCTCAACCATGGTCTAACCTATACTTATGAAACCATATATACATGTAGATATAATTCTACAGATTTTGTTACGGCCAAAACTTCCTATGTCCATATGTAGTTATAATAATTAATATTTATTATTTAATTATTTCTTACATGCTTATTCATGGAGTAAAGGTTTAAAACCCTTTAGTACATGAATATTCATGTAAGCAATAATCACATCATGATTATTAATCAGATTAAATTGTTATAGCCGTGCCAGAATTTTCAGAATAAAAATATCATAAGCAAACAGAGCAGACCCTGATCAGACGGCTTCTTTGTAAATATCACTGACCGAAAATTGCACGTTTTTTCCCATCTCTAATCAAGTGAACGATGGTACTGATAAATTGACGTCTGCTACCCTTTTTATTTAAAATTATAACTTTTGAAGTTATAGTGTTGGTCTGCTACATACATTTAAAAGCAGTTTGCATAGTGTCGCGCCAACGCTATGGTTCATATGTACATGTTCATGTCTATTTACAGTATATCTAATGTAATGTTTGATCTTTTCAGTTATGCATAGGATAAGCGTTTTTACAGGGGTTTCTTTTTGCTCTAGTTTATCTGTGTTAGCTTAACCCATTTTCTTCTTATAGTATAGCCGCATTCGTGCATTTGCAGACGGAGTAGTCCCAGATCGGGGACTTCTGTAGGGGCCGTCTGATCGGGGCTGGTCTGCTTGTTTATGGTATAATATGTTCCTCGTTCTACATTTTCTGCATGAGTCAAATGGTACTGTGCTCATGTGCAGTTGCACAGACTAATCTGGCTGGCACCTAATCCATTACCTCATAGGCTATCTTAGATACAACTTCCTTGAATTAATCTACTGGAAGGGAGCATTAATTAGAGAAAAGGAGTATTTGAGAAGTTTTCAGTCTGGGACCTTTGTGATAAATAGAGCATTTGCTCCTATAGGAGCGGGTGCTCTATTTATCACAATGGTTTCACAAAGAACGATTAAGTAGCTGTTTGCAAATTGGGAAAGGGGGACAACCTACTTTCGGGTGCCAATGTATAGCTATTTTGATGCTATGATTTGTGGTATGTTGGCCAGCTGACACAGGCAAATTTGGAGGCAATTAATATTTATGTTATTATGGATTTGTAGTCTGAATGCATTACTAGGATTTGAGTTTCGCTCAGGATGTTAAGTATTATAATTAGATTCTGCACAGTTACTCCTTTCCTTGTTACATCCTGTAGGATGGTAATTAGATTTTTTTTCTCACCACAATCGTGTTCCTATGACATGACACCAGTTAGTCTTAATGTGAGCCTTACATTTTTATTATACGCTTATTTTCTACTTTCTTTTCATCCTTCTCTCTTTCTCACTTCTCCATATCTTTTCAATCTCTCATTTGTTCATTATTCTCATACAACACGTGATCAGACGACTCCATCCTGCAGTGGACCAGATCCAATGGATATATCAATATTGATACTATTTTTACTACCTAATGGGTAATGATTTATTAAGTTGGAGATGTTCCATTGGTCTGTTCCATGGCAGGAGATATTGCTTTTATAGAAAGACGCATGTGAGGGTAAAGTTGTTTAACTTCTCGATTATGTTTAATTTATTCTCAGACGCGTTCTCTGTTGTTAGAGAACGTTTTGTTACTATGTTTTATGCTGTTCTACTGACTATTTTGCTAATGCAAGCAGGGGATATTGAGTCTAACCCAGGACCGATTGAATCGGATACAAATAATCTATCTATCTTACATTGCAACATTAGAAGTATACGACATAAATTAGAATTCATCCGAGATAACGTTGCTGATTTTGATATATTATGTTTCACAGAAACTCATCTAGATGTAAATGTCTCAGATGAATTCTTATGTTTGTCTGAAATGTTTAGTTGTCCTTTTAGAAAAGATAGAACGAATCATGGTGGGGGGATACTTATTTACCTATCGTCTAATTTGATTTATGAAAGAGTTCCTGATCTTGAACAATTTTGTACTGAATCCATCTGGATAAGGGTCAAAGTTAACAAAACCTCATATTTGATTGGAACCTTTTATAGTCCTAAGACATCTGATGTTGACTTCTTTGTTAATCTTAATCGTAATATTGAGAAGGCATATGAATTATCCATGAACGTCATTTTACTTGGAGATTTTAATGAAGATTTGTTAAATTATACTAGGCGAAATCTGAAGGATATTATGTTAACAAATTCTATGATCAATACTATTAAATCACCAACAAGACTTAATGCACTACTAGATCCTATTATTATCCCTTCTGACATGCTATATGAGGACTCTGGGACATTAACAGTACCACCTGATATAAGCGATCATAGTGCTACATATATTCATTTACCTTTTCCATATGAAATAAAGGGTAGTTTTGAAAGAAAAGTATACTTATACAAAAGGGCCAATTTTGATCTTTTAAATGCAAAATTATCGTCTTTTGATTGGCAGTGTCTTAATGATGGCTCGGTTAATGAGGCTTGTGATTTGTTTACTGAAACATTTCACCAATTTGTTCATGAATGTATTCCATCACAGATAATTACAGTTCGCGAAGACGATAAACCTTGGTTCGATTCTGAATTACGTAAAGCATGTAGAGTAAGAGATAGGCTTAAAAAAATAGCGTTTAGAACCAAGAAACAGCATGATATTAATAGGTATAAGCATGTTCGTAATAAGGTCAATAATATGAAAAAACATGCAAAGCAAACATTTTTCAACTCATTGGAACATAATCTAGAAGGATTAAGAACAAATAATAAAAAAGGTTTCTGGAATATTATTCGGCACTTTATAAAAAACAATAGCTGCCCATCAAATATACCGCCGTTGTACGAAACTGGGCCCAGCGGAGAACTCCAATGGTCCATATCAGGGAAACAAAAGGTTGATTGTTTAAATAATTATTTTGTTTCAATATCTAATATAGATGATAAAAATGCTCGTCTTCCTCCGCTGTCACCTAAAACTGGAAATAGATTGACAAATATTGATATTTCTGAAACTGAGATCGAAGAAATTATTATTTCACTTGCTGTAGACAAAGCGTCAGGACCAGACAGAATTTCACACAGAATGCTTAAAGGATCAGTAAAATCAATATCGAAACCACTTGCAATACTTTTTAATAGATCTCTAAATGAAGGTGTTTTTCCAAATTCTTGGAAAATAGCAAATGTAATTCCACTGTTCAAAAAGGGGGATAAATCATTACCATCAAACTATAGACCTGTTTCACTAATCAGCTGTTGTGGTAAGGTGTTCGAAAGAATTGTCTTCAAACATATGTACAACTTTTTCTTTGAAAATAACCTCATCTATAAATATCAATCTGGGTTCCTTCCTAATCATTCAACTGTATATCAACTGATTGATATAGTACATCATATATGCCAGTCCTTTGATAAAAAACAGTATTCTTGTATGGTGTTTTGTGACATTTCTAAGGCTTTTGATCGAGTGTGGCATAAAGGCCTCATCTTTAAATTACAGGAAAATGGCATAAACGGACACCTTTTGTCATGGATTTCTAATTATCTGAACAATAGATCTCAAAAAGTTGTTCTTCGATCTTCAAATTCTGATATAAAGACTTTATCAGCCGGTGTTCCTCAGGGATCTGTGTTAGGGCCTCTTTTATTCTTAATATATGTTAATGATATATCGAACTCTCTACTGAGTTTAACCAGATTATTTGCAGATGATAGTTCGTTGTACATTTCTGCCTCTAATTTAAATGATATTGAGGGTATGTTAAACCACGATCTAAGATTAATTTCAGCTTGGGCAAAGACGTGGCTTGTCAGTTTTAATCCCAATAAAACTGAAGCAATGATGTTTTCGCTTTGTAAAAATGATGTTGTGCATCCAAATCTTATTTTTGAAGATTCTAACATTAAATTTGTTGAATCACATAAGCACTTAGGAGTAACCTTGACTTCAAATGGCCAGTGGAATAACCATATTGACAATATATTACAATCAGCATCAAAAACAATTGGAATAATGAAGAAACTTAAATTTACTTTGAATAGACATTCTTTGAATCAAATATATATATCTTATGTTCGGCCAATACTGGAGTATGCTTCAATAGTTTGGGATGGCTGTTCTATACATTGCTCAGAGTCTTTGGAAAAAATGCAAAATGAAGCCGCTCGTATTGTAACTGGACTCACCAGATCTGTATCCCTTGACAATCTCTATCGTGAATGTGGATGGGATTCTCTTTCAAGAAGACGTAAAGTGCAGAAATTATCCTTCATGTACAAAACTCATCATAATATGGTTCCATCATATATAAGCGACTTGTTACCACCCAGTGTAGGGGAGATAACCCACTATGCTTTGCGAAATCGAGGAAACACCGAAGTTCCATTTACTAGAACAACTATTTCAAAACATTCGTGTATTCCATCGTCAATAGGTTTATGGAACAATATTAACACTGATATCAGAAATTCAAATACTTTGAGTTCTTTTAAGAAAGGCTTACGCGATAGCTCTTATAGCCCAAATAATTGTTTTGTTCCATCCTTTTATTGTTTTGGAGACAGACGTTTATCTGTAATGCACGCTAGAATAAGAAACCACTGTAGCAATTTGAACAGTGATTTATTTAATAATCACCTTAACCCAAACCCAATGTGTAATTGCTCAAATGAAATTGAAGATGCACATCACTACTTCTTTAGATGTAGAATTTTCCAAGAACAGAGATTAAACCTTTTTAATGCCACGCGAAATTACCACCCTCTAAACACGGGTACTTTGTTGTTCGGTAAATTAGAATTGAGTGATGATGACAATAAAACACTTTTTTCTGCCGTGCATGCTTACATTAAACAAACTGGGAGATTTTAATTTAAATTTGAATCTTTACCTCAAATGTGTCTTTCTTAATTTATGTATTCAACATCAAATGCTTTAGTCGTCTGATCATTTGCTTGATTCAATGATAGTTTTTATACTCTGTCTTTCTCTCTAACATGCAACTTCTCTTTCTCTTACACTCCCCTATTCTCCTCTTTATCCTTTGTCTGTCATTCTCCTACACATTCTTTCTCGTTTTCATTTTTTTTTCACTTTGTTTTGTTATGTGCTTACTAGCTGTATGTCATGTAGAAATCGCCATTGCATTTTGATTGTACACAGTTTTGTAGGGGGAGGGTCGAAACTAACGTTGTCAGAACTTGTGACCCAACCCCATTTCCAATATATGTATAGAATGGAAATAAAATATGTTTAAACTAGACGGCTTCTATAGGAGCCGTCTGATCTGGGTCTACTCTGTTTGCAAAGGTGTAGAAAGGCGCATTTTAATTTTATGGAGTAAAGGGTTAAGGAGACCTTGTTGTCTTGCTAAGCTATTATTTGTTTGGAGGTGTTTTCAAAAGTTCAGGCAGCAAATACATTATTTGACAATATCTTCAATAGTAACGCTTTACTCCATCGTTATGGCTGCTGATCAAGGTCTGCTCTGTTTGCTTATGAAATTATAACGGATTCAATGAAATCCAAACACCCTGTGCCAGGCCCGGTTTGTTCTTTTTGCTTATGAAATTGTACATAACGGATTCTATAAATTCCAAATATCCTGTGTTCATGTAGATCTACTGTTATAATTATTCCGCTAATAAATATTTATTATGTCAATATTTCTTACATGGAGTTTCATGATGTGAAGGATAACCGTTTACTCCATGCATATGCATCTGTACGCCTATGCAAAAAGAGTAGACCCAGATCAGACGGCTCCTATAGGAGTCGTCTGATCAGGGTCTGCTCTGTTTGATTATGAAATGATATGATCCTACAGTTTCTGCCACGGCCGAAAAATGCCATTATAAAACTTAATCAAATCAATATTCATGATGTCATTATGTCTCACATAAATGCTTATGGGGTAAAAGGTTGTTTTAATCTATAAAAATCTTCTTCTCTGAAACTGTAAGGCCTAGAGCTTTGATATTTGGTATGTAGCATTATCTTATGATCCTCCACAAAGATTGTTCAAATTATGACCCCGCGCAAAAAAGGGCCCCGCCCTAGGGCTTATCAGTTTTTCATAGGAAAATCTTTAAAAATCTTCTCCTCTGAAACTGTAAGGCATAGAGCTTTGATATTTGGTATGTAGCATGATCATATGGTCCTCTACAAAGATTTTCAAATTATGACCCCCGGATAAAAAATGACCCTGCCCAAGGGCTTATCATTTTTTCATAGGAAAATCTTTAAAAATCTACTGAAACTGTAAGGCCTAGACCTTTTATGTTTGGTATGTAGCATTATCAAAGCGTCAGGACCAGACAGAATTTCAAACAGAGTGCTTAAAGGGTCAGTAAAATCGAAATCGAAACCACTTGCAATACTTTTTAATAGATCTCTAAATGAAGGCCTTTTTTCGGATTCTTGGAAAATAGCAAATGTAATTCCACTGTTCAAAAATTGGGGATAAATAGTTACCATCACTAATTTCACTAATTAGCTGCTGTGATAAGGTGTTCGAAAGAATTGTCTTCAAATATATGTACAACTTTTTCTTTGAAAATAACCTTATCTATAAATATCAATCTGGGTTCCTTCCTAATCATTCAACTGTCTATCAATTGATTGATATAGTACATCATATATACCAATCCTTTGATAAAAACAGTATTCTTGTATGGTGTTTTGTGATATTTCTAAAGCCTTTGATCGAGTGTGGTAAAAAAGGCATCATCTTTAAAATACAGGAAAATCGCATACACGGACAACTTTTGGTATATATAGATATAAAGGCTACATCAACCGGTGTTCATCAGGGATTTGTGTTAGGACCTCTTTTATTTTTAACATATGTTAATGATATATCGAACTATCTACTTAGTTTAACCAGATTATTTTCAGATGATAGTTCGTTGTATATTTCTGCCTATAACTGAAATGATATTGAGGGTATGTTAAACCACGATCTACGATTAAGTTTAGCTTGGGCAAAGACGTGGCTTGTCAGTTTTAATCCCAATGAAACTGAAGCAATGATGTTTCGCTTTGTAAAAATACTATTGTGCGTCCGAATATTATTTTTGAGGATTCTAACAGTAAATGTGTTGAATCACATAAGCACTTAGGAGTAACTTTGAGTTGAAATGGTCAGAGGAATAACCGTATTGACAATATATTACAATCAGCATAAAAACAATCGGAATCATGAAGAAACCAGATTTTACTTTTAATAGACATTCTTTGAATCAAATATACATATCTTATGTTCGGCCAATACTAGAGTATGATTCAATAGTTTGGGATGGCTGTTCTATACATTGTTCAGATTCTTTGGGGAAAAATGCAAAATGAAGCCGCTCGTATTGTAACTGAACTCACCAGATCTGTATCCCTTGACACTCTTTATCGTGAATGTGGATGGGATTCTCTTTCAAGAAGACGTAAAATATGAAAAAAAAATATCCTTATGACATGGATCCATCATATACAAGTGACCTGTTACCGCCAAATGTAGGGGAGATAATTCACTATGCTTTGCAAAATCGAGAAAATACCGAAGTTCCATTTACTAGAACATCTATTTCAAAACATTCGTGTAATTCCATCGTCGATATGATTATGGAACACTGTTAACATTGATCTCAGAAATTCAAATACTTTGAGTTCTTTTAAGAAAGGCTTACTTGATAGTTCTTATAGCCCAAATAACTGTTTTGTTACATCCTTTTATTACTTTGCGGGTAGACGTTTATCTGTTATGCACGCTAGAATAAGAAACCACTGTAGCAATTTGAACAGTGATTTATTTAATAATCACCTTAACCCAAAGCCAATGTGTAATTGCTCAAATGAAATTGAAGATGACAGATAGTAACCCTTTCGAATGCCACGCGAAAATACCACCCTCTAAACACGGATATATTGTTATTGATATATTGTTGTTTGGTAACTTAAGAGTTGAGTGATGATGACAATAAAATACTCTTTTCTGCCACGCATGCTTTCATTAAACAAACCGGGAGATTTTAATTTGAGTATTTACCTGTAATATGTCTTTCTTTCTCTCACATACAATCTCTTTCTCTTACTCTCCCCTATTATTTTCTTTATCTTTTTGTCTGTCCTTCTCCTACACACACTTTCTCGGTTTATTTTTGACATTGTTTTAGTTATATGCTTACTAGCTGTATGTCATGAAAAAATCGTCATTGCATTCGATTGTACACAAGTTTTTTGTTTTTTTTCTTTCTTTTTTTTTTGTTAGGTTTTTTTTTGTTGATTTTTTTTTTTTTTTTTGGGGGGGGGGGGGGTTCGAAACTAACGTTGTCAGAACGTGTGGCTTAACCCAATTTCCAATATATGTATAGAATGGAAATAAAATATGTTTAACTAACCACGGAGATCCCAGTTAGCAAAGTTAATCACGGACTCGGTCGTATTTCAAACTTGTCTCTATGCTTTCATTTGCTTGTTTGTTTTTGCCATGAAGACGGTTCTGTGATATCATATGCAAATAGTTTATAGCCAGATGAGACACTGTGTCTTGTCGGGAGCCAAAACTAATTGACACTATGTTTATCTTTTATAAAGAAATTGAAGAAACACCCCCTCCAAATATCTTGAATCAGATAATATAAAGGTGTCAAATGATAGCACTGAAAGGGTTGAAAAGAAAGAGTTAAAAAAGAAAGGGTTAAAAAGTTATAAAATTTTTGTTTGAGTCTGAGATAATTCTCAAGCATGTGATTGGTTAGATTCTGAGCTTGCTCTCAGCTTAATCTGAGTCAGAAGCTGAGCTTGATCTCAGACTCAGACTCAGAAGCTTTATAACCTTGAAACATGGATTGAAAATGTTTGCATATGTTATAATGGCCAATTGGCCATGGCATTCATAAATGAATGTGTTGCACTAATTACACTAAACTGTGTGTACCTTTTGTCCAGGCCCAGTCGACTATGCTAAAATCCATTGCCATAGGAAGACTGATATATAGGATTCAAAAGGAGAGAGACATGGCGCTGCTGTATGTAAGTAAAATCGGACCCGGGACAAAGGCTTTCTTGATTCAGGAGTATGACCTAACTGACGCGGTGTTCAGTGACATGTGGGACTGGCCCGCGGAGTTCGCCGCACATCCACAGGATGAGTTCAGAACGGAGAAAAAACTGATAAATCATATAAACCGACAACGAACTGAACTTGATCAGACAACCAAACCGTATGTTGTACTCGACTTTTATACGAACATAGTTGACTTTTTCATTGACTGGATGGTGGTAACTATCAAAGAAAGCGGTTTTGGAAACACATGGAAGTCTCTTGTCGTATTTCATAAAATTACACGATGCATGCTGGACACAGGTGCCGAGAGAGCGTACGGAACTATTTTCTTTGCTCAGGGAAACTTTCCAAACTCTGACTTTTACGACTTGTACTTTCGACGATTACACAGGTTCAACTACAGTTACAGAAGTGCCACCTACTACTCTAATTTGGTCGATCCACTGAGAGATGAAAGGACAGATCAGAAAAACACAACCGTGGCTGTTCAAAAATTCCGGAATACAATCAAATACAGTAATTTCACTGGGTTGTACGAATCTGACGAAAGCGCACAGGAATATTTTGATAACGTGACATTAAGGGTAGATTACCTATATAATTTGCAAGAGCAAGTCGCAGAAAATGTAATCAGTCTTATTAACGCGTCTGTCAGCGATATCGTCACCAATATCATCGCATACGGTATAACTGTTGCTATAGTCATCCTCGCGTGTCCATTGATGCTGTTTTTCTCGGAGGCGCTTACAAGTAACATACAGACATATTCGAAAGTCCTTGCAAAGGCGTCCAGCGAGCTTGATCAAGAGAAATGCAGGACCGACTCGCTGCTGTACCAAATGCTGCCAAAACTAGTCGTTCGAGATTTGAAAAAAGGATTGAGAGTGGAGTCGCAGTTCTTTAAGTCTGCAACCGTCCTTTTTTCCTGTATTGTAAACTTCACCCAAATGAGCATAGAATACACTCCGATGGAGCTAGTCGGTCTACTGAATGTTCTGTACACATCGATTGACGAGAAAATTGAAAGCTACGATGTTTATAAGGTAGAAACTATAAACGACACGTACATGGTTGTCTCAGGTAAGTGGATTTCATGCGCAATGAGTAATGTCGATGCGCGTAGATGTTTTATCACCATTACTGATGGGTGCAACCATCATTTCTTGGGCATTTAACCATTAATCTAAGTCTCCTCCATTTCTGAATAAGAATTGATTTAACACAAAATTGTATTTTTCATCACTGACGAAATTGATTTTTATGACAAACAGTGCAGACCTTGACCGAAGGCTTCCATTAGGAGCACTTTGATCTAGGTTTGCTCTGTGTGCAAAGGTCTTATAAACTCGATTCCCGTACTTACTGTGACATCAGACAAAGTCAAGAATGTGAAAGTTTGGTTTAAAACTGATAATTTTGGTGACCTATTAACCTATTACCTCATATGCTATTTTTTTTAAATCCAACCTCTTTGAATAGATCTACCGGAAAGGAGCGTTAACTAGAAAAAGGAAAATATTAGAACTGTGTAGTTTAGAAACCATTGTGACAAATAGAGCATTTGCTCCTATGGAGCAAATGCTCTATTTATCACAATGGTTTCAAGAAGTGCCCTTTACAGAGGTGTCAAAGGCGTCAATGTGAAGGAATGGGTTAAGTTTAATCCCTGACTACAAACGTACACTGTCTGGTGTTGCCAATCAGATCACGACACTCGGGCTTACAAAATGTTTTTCAGCTTCGTTTTGTAGCCTCATTAACAGCAAACTTTGAAGATGCAGTTAACTGGAGACGTTTCCCATATTTTAGAGACCATGTCACAGTTCTATTAGCTCATTCCCTCCTAGACTATATTTAGCAAAACCTCTTTGAATTTATCTACCGAAAAGATATCCACCTAGAACAAGAGATTAACCTTCAAAGTTATATGCATAGGGTTTATTTTCATCACATTTAACGTACGAGTTGTATAAATAACTTGATAACATAATACAGGAATTAACACCTTGCACGCTAATTAACCTATTTGCGTCCAGTGGATTCTTCCATGATTATATATTTGATTAGTCCATTTTTATCTAAGGGATCCCTGGATCGTTTTGTTTTATATTGAACTTACTGTCAGCAAACAGTGTAGAAGACTCTGATCAGACGCCGCATTATGCGGCGTCTGATCAGAGTCTACACTGTTTGCCTATTTCCCATATATGGGATCGTGGGAGCAAATGGATTAATTAAGTATTGTTTTCGTCTGCAACAATAATCGTCTGCTTCAATTCTAAAGAAAATGAGTTTCCCTAATTTATTTACAAAATTTTGGTTAAAGTATCAAACAGTTTGAATCCTGAGTAGACGCCGCATATGTGTTATCCAACATGAGCAGTCTGAACTAGGTCAACTCTGTTTGCAAAGGCACGAACAAGCGTTTGTATGATGGAAGGGGTTAATTTATGGGCCTTCAGTTGTTGCTGCATCACAAAATATCTTACAACGGTATTTAACATATTTCAGGCGTGTCTAATATACACTTACTTGTAATACATTTCAGGCGAATGCATTTCAGGCGAGCCTAGTATATACTTAACATATTTCAGGTGTGCCTAACATACACTTAACATATTTCAGGTGTGCCTAACATACACTTAACATATTTCAGACGTGCCTAACAATGCTAACATACACTTAACATATTTCAGGCGTGCCTAACATACACTTAACATATTTCAGGTGTGCCTAACATACACTTAACATATTTCAGGTGTGCCTAACATACACTTAACATATTTCAGGCGTGCCTAACAATGCTAACATACACTTAATACATTTCAGGCGTGCCTAACCCTAACGGCATGAGACATGCTCCTGAGATCGCCAACTTCGCGCTAGACATTAGTCAGCTGATTCGCCAAGTCGCCTACACCCCTAAAATCACAATCCCCATGCAACTGCAGCTGGGAGCTAGCTCTGGTATGTTTTTAGTTTATTACAACAGGTAAACGTGTAAAACATTAATCAATTTAACAACAGTGGAATAAGGCGCAAAGTTGGCTTCACGTGCAATAGTGCTAACAAAATTTGATGTTGCATTACCGTTATTATGGATGCCATCAGCGATTTAATCCTTAATCTGTTGAATAATTAAAACTGGTTCCTCCCGTTCTGAATATCAATTAAACAAAAGTTGCATCAAAATATATCAGTGAAGGAAATTATGTCGTATGACAAGCAGTGAAGATCCTGATCAACGGCTCATTCGGGGGCCCTTTGTTCTGGGTCAACACTGTTTGTAGAGGGTCTTATATACATGTAATCGGTTCCCACACATCAATGGCTGATAACATTCCAATTGGATAGTATAGACCACAGGGGGCCATTTCGTGGGTCTACATGGTCTAAAAGGTAAAAAAATGATTGGGTCGATTTAGTGTTATAGACCTAATGGCAAACAGCTTGAATCCGGGTGAATAACTCAACGCCTCTTCCAGAATCACAGCATTTTAAAAATGCCAATCACATCGCGTATAACACAAAACGATTAGTTATTATTGGCGCCCGCGCATTTAGCGCGGTGCCTCTATCGGCTAACGAAATGTTCAGCTAATGAGAGGAGCAGTCATTTCTGTACGGTTGAAAAAAATGAAAGTTACTTGTTTGAGCAATGTAAATTGTATGTACTGGTCGATTAAGAGTGTAAATAACATATCAGAAGTAATGAAATAAAAAATAAGTATTTGTTTGTTATTATTGCATTAAAAGAAATGAAAGCATTATTGATACTAAGCGAACTTGAAACCAGTCACTAGGTCAGAAAGGCTGCGTCTATTGCACCGTAATACGGTGACGCTGAAGTTCGCTGGAACGTATGCACATAATGATCACATTTTCATGAAAATCACACGCACTTAAGAAATTTTCCGCCCAATATTTACAGAATGTCTTTATCAAAATTTAAAGAAACCCAGCTATATGTTAAGACATTCTTTTAGTTTTAATGTAGTGATTAATTAAATTTGTGTATGTTATTGTATAAAATGTGAAAAATGGAGCACATTGAGACCTTAATTGGATATATCTTAATGTCGTGTAATTAGAATTCGACCTTGCTTAGTGCCACGTATGGCATTTTAAACCATTTTATTTAAGACTTTCTTTTAGTTTTTAAGTATTGATTAATTAAATTTAAATACGTTATTGTATAAAAGGTGAAAAATGGAGCACATTTGGACCATAATTGGAGATATCTTAATGTCGCGTAATTAGAATTCGACCATGCTTAGTGTCACGTATAGCATTTTAAACCATTTTCTTTTTCACAGTTAAACTCCAGATTTTTTGCAAATATGTGTGTTATATCAAGCTTATCTTATCAGAGTTTATTAATATATGAATGTGATTTTTTCAATGAAAATGATACTATTCTTTTCTAAGATTTTATAATACTGATCCGTCAATAATCAATTAAAATAATTTATAAACACGTGCTAATTATCTATCAAACTACAATTTAAACTATTTCGGTATTTGATTCATTTCTTAAATTCACAGTATTGAAAAGCTTTGAACAAACTCATTATTTAGTTGTTTTAAGTATAATTATTTCATTGTTTGATAGGGTGTCTGAAATCATACTTCTGTCTGTAGTAATTCCAACAGCAATATGCTGAACTAAACATTTGAAAGGGTGCATGATTATATTAAAATAATACCAATCAGTGTATATTTTCATGTAAAAACTATCATTTGTCTTCATTTACGTTTACACTATTTCAATAGCAGACAAGTTATATTTTCATTGAAAGGGTTAGTGCAGAATATAAGTATCATGATCACTCATATTCTAAGCATTTTTGTTTCACAATAGATTTAAACAAAACCAGCATGGCTGTTCTTTATAATGGCGCCCTTTGATGTTTACATCAATGCTTTTCTTGTCAAATGGACTATACCAAAATTGAAAAAGGTCAAGCTTATGTGAATACGAGTACTAAGGGATTTTCTACATAAAAAGTGTAACATGTTTAACGCTTGATCAATAGTTTCTCAAAACTTCAGTTAGTCTGTTCTTAAAAGCTTGATCGAATCACAAATACATGTAGTCATATAATTGAACATTTTAAATTTGAGCAGGCATTATTTTTTCCACTTCAGGGTAAGGGCTAATTGTCTCACTATAACAAGGTTTATACTAGGCCCGCGATGTATACATGACATTGAAATATTTAGCCCTTTCTCATAGTTATTTCAAATTTTCAATACGTACTGAATATTCATGGACACACAAAATAGTTATAATGAAATATAGAAGGTTGAATATCATAGCCATTTTAGAAACTACAGAAATTGATCTTTCAAATTTCATTAGCAAATCTAGCAGACCCAGATCAGAGGACTCCTATAGAAGCCGTCTGATCTAGGTCTACTCTGTTTGTAAATATGTGAAAACACGTTTATATGAAGAACATGATTATTATTCAATGTCTAATGCTGTCCATGTGCTCCGAGTCATAGATCTGTGAACGGTATGCAACACGTAAAGGGATAACGGTGAACTGTTTTATTATGCCCTCGTTGACGATAGTCAGGGGGCATTATGTTTTTCACCTATCCGTCCGTCTGTCCGTCCGCCTGTGCGTCACGCTTTTAGGTGCAGTTTGTATGTGCAGTTGGTTGTCACAGTTTTTTCGTTGTCTTATATCCCACTAACTGCTCTAGCTATTGGCATGGAATTGCATATACACATAAACCACCAACCATATTTTCATTGCACACCCAGCCCATGCTGATCGCAAGCCCAAGGTCAAGGTCAAATGACTTTTAGAACTTACGTTCAGCTAGGCAAACACCACCACGGGGGGCATCGCTGTGTCTTACAGACACAATTTTCTAGTTTTTTTGTCTGAAAAGAATGGTGTCCCGAAAGTTTATGTTACAAACGAAACTTGACTTACTTTGGGTAACAAGAAATATAGTAAAATATGCCTTTAACGACCACCAAAATTAAGTTAATGTTGTAAACTACTAGGGGTTTCAGCATACACCCTCCTCCATTTAAGGACAACCTGTTGTATATTCACATAAGCAATGAACGTCATCTAAATACGAGCCAGATTACCCTGCGTAACTGCATATGGGTCCATGCTTATAAAGCTTTTTAGTTGAGTCTGAGATCGTTCTCAAGCTTTTGATTGGTCAGATTTGAGCCTTTGGCTCAAATCTGACCAATCAAAAACTTGAGAACGATCTCAGACTCAACTAAAAGTTTTATAAGCATGGACCCTGATCACAGTACAATTAGACTCATGCAGGAAATGTAGAACGAGGAACATACTCGTATAATTATGTGTTTCCGTTAATACCTGTTCACTACTCATGTAAGATTTTTTTTTATATAATAACATCATTAATATTAATTAAATCATTTTTTATAATGACATATAAACACATTTCATTTTTGTTCAGACAGAAACTGTAGAACCATATCCATATTATGCCATAAACAAACAGAGCAGACTGGTCAGACAGCTCCTATAGGAATCTGCTCTGTTTGAAAATGCGTGAAAAAACGTTTATATAAAGGAAAGGGTTAAGACAAGTAGTAACGAAAGTTATGCAGAAAAGTCCCCAAGTAGCTTTTTGCACTGCTTTCATTCTACATTCAGCAACCACCTGCTGTGACCCCATGTGTAATTATTATATGATCGGTATAGACAGATTTTACTGTGTTCTTAACCCTTTATTGTATGAAAACTCATGCAAGAATATGCTGACATCATCAATATTAATCAGATTTCTTTTTAAAATGGCACATTAACACATGGATCTTTTGCCAAAGTAGAAACTGTACACTGCAGATCTATATTATTCCATAAACAAACAGAGTATACCCTTATCAGACGACTCCTATCGGAGCCGTCTGATCTTGTTCTACTCTGTTTGCAAAGGCGCATAAAATGCGCATTAATGCAGTAGTGGGTTAATATGTCTGAAATCAGGCTCTGTATTGACTTGTATTGTTGATACTGTGCAATACGTTACGATGCTTCATGATAATTATGTTCTGTATCCGCTGACATTGTTGATGTTGTATTCTACGTTACTATGTTTCATTGCAGGTTCTGTACCCGCTTACATTTTATCGTTCTATACGTTATTATGCTTCATTTAAGACTCTGTATCCTATGATAGTGTCACTGGCACTAAATCGAATAAGACTATAGTGCTATAAATAAACTATAGTGTTTTTCAATCTAGTATCAGTGGGTATTGTTGATACTGTACTCTACATTACTATGCTTCATTGCAGGTTCTGTATCCCTGGTATTATTGGTACTGTATTCTACGTCACGGTTCTTCATTACAGGTCCTGTATCTCTGATATTATTGGTACTGTATTCTACGTTACGGTGCTTCATTGCAGGTTCTGTATCTCTGATATTATTGGTAATGTATTCTACGTTACGGTGCTTCATTGCAGGATCTGTACCCCTGGTATTATTGGTACTGTATTCTACGTCACGGTTCTTCATTGCAGGTTCTTTATCTCTGATATTATTGGTAATGTATTCTACGTTACGGTTCTTCATTACAGGTTCTGTATCTCTGGTATTATTGGTACTGTATTCAACGTCACGGTTCTTCATTGCAGGTTCTGTATCTCTGATATTATTGGTAATGTATTCTACGTTACGGTGCTTCATTGCAGGTTCTGTATCCCTGGTATTATTGGTACTGTATTCTACGTTACGGTGCATCATTACAGGTTCTGTATCCCTGGTATTGTTGGTAATGTATTCTACGTCACGGTGCTTCATTGCAGGTTCTGTATCCCTGGTATAATTGGTAATGTATTCTATGTAACGAGGCTTCATTACAGGTTCTGTATCCCTGGTATTATTGGTAATGTATTCTATGTAACGAGGCTTCATTACAGGTTCTGTATCCCTGGTATTGTTGGTAATGTATTCTACGTCACGGTGCTTCATTGCAGGTTCTGTATCCGCTGACCTTATTAGTAATGTATTCTTAAGTTACTACAATAAAACCTCTCTATAACGGCCACTAAATTACACCAATTATTTTATGTTATAGGCAGGTCGCTGCTTAAAGCAATGTGAAAGTAAAACAGAACGCTCCTATAAGAGCGTTCTGTTTTACGTTCACCTTACTTTAAGCAACCACCTCTCCTAAATAATCAACACAATTTAGTGGCCGTTATAGAGAGGTTTTACTGTATGCTTTATAACATGCAATGTATCATATGGTATTTTTGATACTGTACTCTACATTACCAAGCTTCATTGCAGGATCTGTGCCTCTGGTATTTTTGGTACTGCATTCTATGTAACGAGGCTTCATTGCAGGTTCTGTATCCGCTGACCTTATTAGAATTGTATTCTTAACCTTTCCACCGCCGATGTCGCATAAATGCACCACGGCAAATAATGCAGTCCCAGATCAAACGCCGCCTTTTCAAGACGTCGTCTGATCAGGGACTTCACTTTTTGTCTCAATATCTATTCATATATCTGTGCTTTATTCCTTTGAAATTGGATTGCAGACGACAATTAGAAATTTGACGCCGAAAGGGTTAAGTTACTATGCTTCATCGCAGGTTATGTAGTATGTATCATATGATATTTTTGATACTGTACTCTACATTACCATGCTTCATTGCAGATTCTGTACCTCTGGTATTATTGGTACTGTGTTCTACGTTACGGTGCTTCATTGCAGGTTCTGTGTCCGCTGACCTTATTGTAGTATAGTGAAAACTCTCTATAACGGCCACTAAATTGTGTTTATTAGTTGGTATTTAGGACAAGTTGGCTGCTTAAAGCAAGGTGAAAGTAAAACGGAACGCTCCTATATGAGCGTTCTGTTTTACTTTCACCTTGCTTTAAGCAGCCACCTGCCTTTAACATAAAATATTTTATGTAATTTAGTGGCCGTTATAGAGAGGTTTTACAGTATTAATGTATTCTTAATTACCATGCTTCATCACAGGCCCTGTATCATATGGTTGGAGCTGTACCTCTGATATTATTGGTACTGTATTATATGTAACGAGGCTTCATTGCAGGTTCTGTATCCGCTGACAATATTACTAATATATTCTTAAGTTACTATGCTTGACTGCAAGTTATGAATCCAGTGGTATTGTTGATACTGTGTTCTATGTTACGATGCTTCATTACATCATTCTGTATCAGCTGACATTGTCGGTACAGCATTCTACGCTACTATGTTTTACTGCTGCGTGCAGGTTCTATATTGGCATCGTTGGTACTATACTTTGCGTTACTATGCTGCATTCAGATTCTGTATCTGCTGGTATTGTCGGAACCGTTACTCTACGTTAGTATACTTCATTGCAAGTTCTGTATCCGCTGGTATTGTCGATACCGTTACTCTACGTTACTATGCTTCATTGCAGGTTCTGTATCTGCTGGTATTGTCGGTACCGTTACTCTACGTTACTGTTTGTTCGGTGACACAGTCAACATTGCATCTCGTATGAAATCCTACAGTCTACGTAAGTTCGCAGTGTCATGCTTGTTAGCACATTTCTCGTCAGTTCATTCATTATGCAATGCGTGTCGTTTTCTTTGTTCTTAACCCTTTCCCTCATATAAACGTGTTTTACGCATTTGCAAACAGAGCAAACCAAGATCAGACGGCTTCTTTAGGAGCCGTCTAATCAGAATCTGCTCTGCAGTTTGTCATTAAATCCTCTTGCAAATCACACACGTTCATACTGAATGGACTATGTTATTAACTCATTCCCACTTACAGACGTTCTCTGAATCTCCTGAATATATATTAACTGGTGAAAGATGAACTGTAAGAAGTTTTTTAATGATATGAATATGTAAACAGATTTTGATGTTAATTAATTTCTACGAAAAATGGACAGACTATAACTTTAACCCATTCCCTCATATTGACGACTTGTGTCGACTCTGTAAAAATCACTTTGTGAAACCATTGTGATAAATAGAGCATTTGCTCCTATATGAGCAATTGCTCTATTTATCACAATGGTTTCAAACTACAAAATTCTGAACTTTTCCTTTTCTCTAGTTAATTTTCCTTTTTTGGTTGATTTATACAAAGAGGTTGTATCTAAAATAGCCTATGAGGTAATGGGTTAACATGCTAATTTTGTTTTGTTTTAGCCAATCGTATTCACATAAGTGAACCTCTGTATAGACTTCTGAAAAATACTGGACTGTACACACTTCAAAAGCGAGGAATTATCGATGTTAAGGTAACCATACTCAATGTTCGCATGTGAGATTGATTTACAACCTGCTATAAATAACCCTTTGCTCCACAGATACGCCTTCTAACGCCTTCACAATCAGGGTAGACCCAGATCAGACGGCCCCTGTAGTAGCAGTTAGATCAGAGTTTGCTCTGTCTGTTTATATATGTCATGAAAACGTTTCTGTCATGGTTAACTATTCCTGTATTCATTGGATGTCGTACAAATCATCTACATGTCACTACTTCTTACATGATTAATTATGGGGTAAAGGTTTGGTATGCACTAAACATGGACAGTATGGTCAAAGCACACGTGAAATATTACTACAATTAAATGACATGTAGCTATTTGAACGCATATTCCTCCGTGCGGAATTTAACCATTTACTCCATAATTTCGCCTTTTTACGCCTTTGCAAACAGTGCAGATCAAGATTAGGCGGCTCCTATATAGGAGCCGTCTAATCAGGGTCTACTTTGTTTGTTTATGATGTAATATAGATAGGATTCTAAAGTTTTTGCCATGGCCAAAAAGTGATGTGTCCATTGTGTCCTGTGTCCATTTGTGTTACACTGCTCCCTCTCTTGGGATACGAATATTGTATGTGTTTCTCTTGGGATACGAATATTGTATGTGTTATTATAGGGAGGGAACATCAAACATAATTAGCTTGTTTGCAGATCCCTAGATAAGGTGTATTTCGAGAACTAAAACCGTTATGCCTCAACCAAACCCTATGTTGTGACCACTCTTTAGAATCGTCACAAAGTGACGATTCTAAAGAGTGGTCACAACATAGGGTTTGATTGAGGCATAAAGAAAATACGATGGATAAAGGTTGTTTCTGGAGGCTTGTTGTTTCGGAAACAGTGACATGCGTTGTTGTAAGGAGGGAATCATTATTAAGAGGGCCGTTGTAGGGAGGGAACACTGTATAACAAGTGATGTAATAAACATTCATTATGTCATTATCATTACACGAATAGTCCTGGTGTAAAGGGTTAAATCACATACATGTATAATGTATTGTCCATGTTTGTCATGGTGGCTTGAAACTTCAACCATGTGTTTTCACCTGCATAATGAAATATAAATCAAATCTAAACTGTATTACATAGATGCGTATTGAAGGACTCTTTGAATTCGTGCTTCGCTCCATAAATACGCATTTTTACACCATTGCAAACAAAGGGGACCCAGAAGCCGTCTGATCAGGGTCTGCTCTGTTTGCTTGTGGTATTACTTAGTTATGATTCTATGATACACTTTATATGAAGGCAGGCCTTGATAACTCGACTTCTCAACGGATCTTAACTTGTTTAACCCATTACCTCATAGGCTATTTTTAGATACAACCTCTTTGTATAAATCTGCCGAAAAGGAGTATTAACTAGAGAAAAGGAAAACTTAAGAATGTTGTAGTTTGAAACCATTGTGATAAATAGAGCATTTGCTCCTATAGGAGCAAATGCTCTATTTATCACAATGGTTTCACAAAGTGACTTTTACAGAGTCGTCAAAAGTCGTCAATATGAGGGAATGGGTTAATACTATGATTATGTTTATGAAACAAAAGGGAACAACATGGTTCTTGGGTTTTAATTTTCCCCTCAGTAGACCCAAATAAGACGGCCCCTTTAGAAGCTGTCTGATCAGGATCAGCTCTGTTTGCTGATGGAATTATATATATCGGATCCTTTCAATTTTGTCAGAGCTAAGCATTCCCATGAAAATTAAACAGGTTAAAAATAAGATTTAAAAAGGGTTCAACTAATCGACTTGTTTTTACATTAATAACCCTTTCGGTGCCAAACAAGTTTCATTTGATCAAATTATCGTCTGCTTCAGGTTTTAAAGTGGTATTATCGCCTGCTTCAGGTTTTAAAGTGGTATTATTGTCTGCTTCAGGGTTTAAAGTGGTATTTTCATCGTCGCTTTATTTACAAACATATAATCAGTGTTCAACAGTTTCAATGATTCTGAGGATACGCCAGATTATGCGGAGTCTTCTTTGGGTCTACATTGTTTTCAAAGGTTATCACGGGGTCGCCTATGGCGGCGAAATAGTTAACCCTTCTCTTGCTGAATTTTAAAATACATTTCTCATTCTTTACCCATATCCTGTTGTATAATTACATATATCTTCACTGTGTACAAGTATTTCGCTGTGCAATTACTGCTGTGGAGTGCACTGGTTGCACAATCAACTTAACCCTTCGCTTGCTATTCACGTATATATATCAACTTGTAAATAGTGCAGACCCTGATGAGACAGCTCCTGCAGGAGCTGTCTCATCTGAGTCTTCACTATTTACAGGTAGGTATATTGACGTGAATAGCAAGCGAAGGGTTAATAGTTCTTCTTCTTTATTATCTAAGGGCAAAGGAAAGATGAATACGTATTGGCTAACTGGCGGAGGTACCAGGACAGACAAACAGCAGCAGATATGGCAACTTCCGGGAGAACTGGTGGATGTTGAATCTCCGGTAAACGGGGAATTTGAAAACTCGAGCGCCGCCATTCAAACTAACTCGGAATCTTGTGAGAACCAATACTGGGGCTAGATTGGTATTTCCGAGCTGAGATTAACATCTTTGTGGTATCCACAGTTTCACTTTTCCTACATTAGGAAGAAAAAAATGGAACAGAACATCTGTATGCAGTACATATATGCGCTAAAATGTAAACTTTTGGACACAATATGACTCGAGCAAGTGTATGGATGACAGCTATGGTTTATACTTGTACCAACATTTGAAGTATTTGGAAGATCAAAACGAATTTAACCCTTTCGGTGCCGAATTTCTAATTGTCGTCTGCAATCCAAGTTTGTTAAATAATTCAGTAAAATAAGGAAATGGTATGTGACTACACTATTTGTCGTGGTGCATTTATGTGACTGCGGCGGTGAAAGGGTTAACCCTTTACCTGATAGAGATACCTTTTGACTAGTTTACACAATAGTAAACCAAGATTAGACGGCATCTATTATGTCTGCTTATGAAATAATGTATATCTCATTCTACAGTTTCTCATAAAAAGATGTTTCTGGCACGACCATAATAATCAGTTTTCATATGCCATGCGTGATAAAAATTCATATTATCAAATAATCATGATGTCATTATTTATCACGTGAATTTTCACCAGGTAAAGCGTTAAGCTATATCCTTCGTTTACAGAGTAACAAATTTCAATTAACCATTTACTCTATAGAGCCACCTTCGCAAACAGAGTAGACCCAGATCAGATGGCTCCTAGTAGGGACCATCTGATTAGTGTCTGCTTCTGTTGCTTATGGAATGATAATATACGTGTATATCCAGAGCTACAGATAACTGTGTGTACCAAAATTTTAAAATCATCATTTCTCCACCAAACCCTATACTGTGACCACTCTTCGAGGCGATTCTAAAGAGTAGTCACAACATAGGGTTTGGTGGAGAAAAAAGGAGCTATTCTTGAAAATGTTTAAATTTACTCATCTTATCTAGAGCACTGTTAATATCTATTTCCACAGTTTCTGTCAAGGTAAAAGTTCCCATGTTTATAATAAATGTACATGTATGTCATTATAAAGTTTCAGCTACCTGCTATCCACGCATTCGTTATTTCTAACATGAATATGCACAGAGTAAAGGATTCAGTACGTGTACGACAGTTTCATGATTTTGTTGCACACATTTTGATCATATTTGATAATTTGGGGTATGAAACAGTAGAACCTGTTGTAACCGGTCATTAATTTGTTGAACATAGAGGTCTTAAAACACACGTGGTTGCTTAATGCAGGGCAAAAATAATGCATTACGTTTGACCTGCATTGAGCTACCACCTGCTGTAGAGACCCATAATTAAACCTCTTTTTGATGGCCGCTTTATACATTTCCTGCTACTGACGCTGCTTGACGCCTCTGTAAAAGTCACTTTTGGACACCACTGTGATAAACAGAGCATTTGCTCCTATGGAACAAATACTCTATTTATCACAATGCTGTCAAAAGTACACAAGGTTCATATTCTCTAGAAAATGCTTCTTTTCAGTAGATTTATTCAGTGAGGTTGGATCTAAAAATAATGTCCAATGAGGGAAATGGTTAAGACATGTTATATTGTACACAACGTAAGGCCAGTGTACTTATTGTTGATTTCTGGGTTTGCATGTCTCATACTGGAATAAAATAAAATGTCTGCACAATCTCTGATTTGCTGAAAGTTTTGTTGACTTCCGATTCGTTCACTCCTTTGAGAAAGTGTTGACCAAGTATCAAACATCATGGACAATCATAAAACTCCGAGTTACCCGGCATCTTCATCTGGATCCAATCTGTTTGCAAATAAATTCTGTATCTAGGAGAAAGCAGCAATGCGAAAAAGGAAAATTGCAGCCTCGATTTTTTATTGAGTCTGTTAAAGTGCAACACTACTCACGCCATATAGCACCGGTTGAAGCGGTATTCAATTTTCATAACTAAAGACCTCGAATGACCAGAAAATATAACAACACTGGGGATGAACTACGGGGTGACTTTTTACAGCTGCCACACGAGCACTGAACATAAATTCTGAAAGTAGGAGAGTTTTCGAAAGCAAACGCAACAATGCGATAAGAGAAAACTGGTTGAAAACATTATACATGTATTAAATTAATAACTACAGTTGAACCTGTCTGTCTCATTTATTGAACATAGAAGTCTTAAACAACACGTGGTTAATTGATGCAGGGCGAAAGTAACATAGGATCTTTCTGCATTACTTTTGACCTGCATTGAGCTACCACCTGCTGTATAGACCCATAATTAAACCTCTTTTTGAAGGCCGCTTAACACAGTTCCTCCTACTGGTGTTGTTTGGTGCCTCTGTAAAAGTCACTTTTTGAAACCACTGTGATAAACAGAGAATTTGCTCCATAGGAGCAAAATGCTCTATTTATCACAATTGCTTTCAAAAGTACACAATTTTAAAAGGTTCATATTCTCTAGAAAAGGCTTCTTTTCAGTAGATTTATTCAGTGAGGTTGGATCTAAAAAATGGCCAATGAGGGAAATGGTTAAGACATGTTCTATTGTACAGGGCCAGTGTACTTAATTAATTACTTGATTAAAAAATGATGTATTTGTGATGGAGTTGTTGTTGTTGTTGGTGGTGAGACATAGCATGCGAAGGGCACCTGTGTTTACAAACAGTGTAGACCTCGTCAGTCACTTCTTACTGCAATAAACCGGACTTTTAGTAAAGAAGATTAATGCAGGTGAAAGTCTGATCGTCCGGTTGAGAGATGTTTTACTGTATTTTCTTGAAATGGGGAATACCAGCAACTTATCAAATTACTTTAACCCTTAGAACGCCGAATTCTCAAATGGACTACTCCGGAATCCAGACAGGTCAAGCTAATAGTGAATATTTAGGGATGATTTCTAAAGGAAAGTGTATCATGACAAACAGTGCAGACCCTGATGAGAGGGCTCTCATCTGGGTATACACTGTTTGCAAAGGACATTAGTAGTCTATAGTAACTCGTGGCTTACATTTCACGGGTTAATGTATCCCGAGTTCGGCAGGGTAAAGAAAGAAGTAAGTCCAGTGAACGTTGCAAGATAAACCCTTTACCAAAACAATGGCATCATCAACATCAATTTATACTAATTTTATAATAGCAAATAAACATATATTGCTATTACAGAAACTGTAGGATTAGATCTATATAATGTCACAATCAAACAGAGCAGATCCTGGTCAGACATCTCCTGCGTGAGCCGTCTGATTAGGGTCTACTCTGTTTGCAAAGGAGTTAAAATGCGTATATGTGGAGTAAAGAGTTATATACAAATGCAAAACTCAGGACAATTCATGTCTTATTTTTCACTGATATGGTGCTTATCGTGACCCGATAGGAAAGTACAAACTGCCTGAATTCTTACAAGACGCCGAGATAGTAAAAGATGCAATGTACAACAGATCCGAGTTGGAGCCTTCATTCATATGTAACCATTTTACCTGTTCTGTGTATATTCCAAATTTCAATACCTACTGAATATTCATGAAAAAAAGTTATAATGAAATATGGACGGTGGAACGTTGTATCCATTTTAAAAAGTAAAGAAACAGAACTATCAAATTCCATTAGCAAATAGAGCAGACCCTGATCAGACGGCTCCTATATATAGATCTGATCTGGATCTACCCAGTTTGCAAATGCGTGATACACGTTTATATGAAAGAAATGGTTAAAGCAGGATCTAAGCCAGTGCGGCAAAGGGACAACGGATTTCCTATTTTCGGATGACTCATAAATCAGCATATGCTGATCAAGGTATTCGACATAGTCTAGTATACTTGAAATATAATATGTATTTGTACCAAAATCACGTTGGGCGTATAGGGACATATATGGGTTAACCATTTGAATGCAGAAAACGAGTGTGCTGGCATTTGCAAACAGTGTAGACCCAGATCATAGTTCTCCTAGAGGAGCGCTCTGGTCAGGGTCTGTACTGTTTGATATTCATAATCAACTAACAAATATCAGCCTTTCATAGTAAATGGACTCTACAGGTACTAAATGATGGACCATTCCACTTTGAAAATTCAGCATTCAAATAGTTTGTCGCAATGCGACGTATTATTGTCATAGTTGCCCAAAATAGCTGCCGTTTATGAGTTGCACTGTTCTGTATTTGCATGCATTGCACTATTTATACTAAGTATTCGGACAGATAAACTTATGAAAATAATGCAGACCCAGATCAAACTGCATATGAAAGGAAATGTTTTTATCAGGATCTGTAACCTTTTGTTACTATGCAAGTTTAAATTAAAATGATGCCGAATTGAATTATATCATTTAGCTTCACAAACAGCGGGTACCCTAATACTAAGAGGGTAATGAGGGTATGAATCGTTTCAAATATCATTCAAGGTCGTTTGGCCTACAAGTTCAACATGATCATGCATTTGTGGACGATGTATGATTTACCTGACTATCCAGACGAGACGGCGAGTATTTCGGATCAACAAAACTGCCTGATAAAGTGTGAAAGGGATTTATACTACCTCTTTACTCCATATACATGTACAGTAAAACCTCTCTATAATGACCACTAAATTACATTCAGTATTTTGTGTTAAGGGCAAGTGGATGCTTAAAGCAAGGTGAAAGTAAAATAGAATGCTCCTATAGGAGCGTTCTGTTTCACTTTCACCTTGCTTTAAGCAACCACCTGCCCAAAATGCCAACTAAATAACACAATTTAGTGGTCGTTATAGAGAGTTTTTACTGTAATAGCCGTTGCGAACAGAGTAGATCCACATCAGAAGGCTCCCGTAGGCGGCGTCTAATAAGGGTCTGCTCTGTCTGCTTATGGCATTTCTGCAGCGTCGTCCATGGTCAACAATGTTTGTACATATGTCATTATAAAACTTCAGCAAATTAATATGAAATCATACTGTCATTATTTCTTACATGAATATTCACCGGATAAAGGTTAAGCACTGAAGTAGGTCATCATGTTTTGCAGACGATAACATGAGGGATTAACATTTAAACCCTTACAACGCTGAATTTCAAAATGGACTATTCCAAAATTCAAACAGGTCAAACTTACCATTATTATTCATGGATTTTTTTAAAAGAAAAGTATAGCATGAAAAACAATGCAGACCCTGATGAAAGGGATCCTCTAGGAGCAATCTCATCTGGGTCTCCACTGTATGTAAATGACATTAGCGACTCGTTTCACGCTTTGAAAAGTTTAGTTTTACCGTATGGTTCACAAACGAATTGAAACATCAATTCAAAAGGAGACGACAATTTTTTTTATATATCTTGTAAATTACGCTGAATATGATACATTGTGGTTATTAACCTCTTCAAACAGTTCGGATCCAGATGAGACGACATCTAATCGCTAACTTCATCTAGATACATTTTCACGAGTTTGCAAGCAGGGTAGACTATATGACTGAATAAGGGTCCGTTCTGTTTGCATAATATGAGACGATATTTAACCGTTAAGTTAATACAGATACGGTAAAACCTTTCTATAACGGCCACTAAATTGCATCACGTATTTTGTGTTTAAGGCAAATGACTGCTTAAAGCAAGGTAAAAGTAAAATAGGAGCGTTCTGTTTTACTTTTCACCATACCTTAAGCAGCCACCTGCCCTTAATACCAACAAATTAACATAATTTAGTGGCCGTTATAGAGAGGTTTTACTGTACATTTTCACGAGTTTGCAAACAGAGTATATTATAGGAATGAATAAGAATTCGCCCTGTTTATATAAGGGATAATATAGCTCTGAAAATTAATGTCACTTGTCCTTATGCTATTGTGCAAATTCAGTTAATGAATATTCACGAAGTATCCAACCTGCTTGATACAAGCAGTGCAGGCGACAACTTTAGGTGTGCTTACAGTCGCTCGACCAATCAAATTCCGGCAAATTCCCAAAAGTCGCGCAATACTCATTTCTTTTTGTTCATGGGATATTGGAAAAACCAGAAATGTGATACCTGACCTACTTGCGAATCTCAATCAGCTGTTCTTCATACTTATTTAGTTTAAGTCTAGTGCCGGTAGGATATACCTCCAAACATCTTCAAATTAAGGTAAAAGTAGTTTTCACATATGTTACAGATAAAGTTCCCCTTAATTTATTTTTGTTTACATTTGTTCTTTCTTTGTTCGTTGTCTTTGTAACTATCGAATTTTAAACCACATTGGCTAACAGGGGGCCATTTCGTGGGTATACATGATCTAAAAGGTAAAACAAAAATGATTGGGTCGATTTAGTGTTATATTATATACATATAATATAACACTAAATCGACCCAATCATATTTTTTACCTTTTGGACCATGTAGACTCACGAAATGCCCCCCCCCCCCCCCCCCTGTGCATTGGCTTGTGTAATAGGACTGAAAAATGACCACATTAACCCTTTACCTGTTCAATATTCCTGTAAGAAATAATGACATCATGAATATTTATTATCTGAATTTTTATAATGGTATATGTACACAGGAGGTTTTAGTATTTAGTCAGATAATCATATTAAAAATTCTTAAGCAAACAGAGCAGACCCTGATTAGACGACTCCTATAGGAGCCGTCTGATCTGGGTCTACTCAGTTTGCAAATGCGTGAAAACACGTTTATATAAGGGAAAGGGTTAACCCTGTAAAACCTACAGTGCATTAGATAAACTCGCCCGATTCAAATTTTAAAACCCATTCATTTTTCGTGGCAGATGGACCCTACAAGTCTTTGTGAGTACACTGTATAACCTTTGTCCGGTATTACGCTACCACCTGCCTTTATACCCGAAAGTAGACTTGTGTGTTACGGTCGTTTAACCCTTTACTCAATAGATACTTCTTTTATATCAAATTTGTAATTAGAGATGCCCGAGATCAGATTGCTCCTATAGGAGCCGACTGATCTGAAGCTGCTCCGTTTGCTTACAAACTATTATAGATCTGACAGTTTCAGTCCAGGCCAACATGTCTTTTGTTCGTATGACATTGTGAAATTCAGCTAATATGCATACAGTCATCATCTCTTACAGAGTCAGTTCGCTTTGTTTGCGAAATAATATATACTAGATCTACTTTTTTCTGCCAAGGCCAACATTTCTTTTGTTTACATACCGTTGGCAATGCCGTTGGAAATATATGGATATTCAGCTGATAAATATTCATGATATCGTTAATTTCGTTATCCATTGCATGAATATCCATCAGGTACAGGGATATAGGGAATGCACTCGACATGTATGTACTACAGAACGTGTGTCATGATGTTTCTCGGAACATGACCTGTCGTAACCGATGAGAATCGGTTAGGACTGGTGACGTCGGCTACCAACGCCCATCTCTAAAAAAATTATCAGTGAAGGTCGTTTATTTCAGGTGTGTTACCTACTTTTTAAAAAACGATTTTATATGCCTTTTAACATTTTGACCGCAAACACTGTAATTTGCAAACAATATATAGTCAGATCAGAGTTCCTAGAGGAGCCATCTGATCTGGGTCTACAATGTTTGTCATTCAAGATTAAGCCTTTTCATATTGAGTGGACTGTATAATTAAACACGTTTGGACTATTCCACTCTAAAAATGTTTAAAAAATGAAAGAATTAGATAAATGCTTTTAAAGTTGAAATAAATCTCTTTGTTTTGTAATAAACACTGCTACACGTTTTACTACTTAACCGACGGTTGCCCATATTAATGTTAATTAATATTTACCGATTACCCATGTCACACCGCAATATTCTGGTAAACCAGAAATGTAAACACCCTACCAATCAGCTGTTTTCATGGTATACGAGGATATAGTTTCACGGCAATATAAGGTAAATATTATGGATTCTTTAAATTAGAAACCTCTTTTCAGAATTCACTTATGACTACACCTGTGGATGCACATGGCTGTTTTAACTAAATACAGAAATAACTTAATACAGAAAGCTCCTATGGAATTTTTTTTTCGGCTGAACTCTTCCGTTGTGCATTAAGCTCTGATCTGTATTCAAAACCCAGAAGAATATTTCATCTGAATGGGCGGTGCTGAAAGGGAACCTGTTTCTTTCATTATGTTCTATAAAAACAAATAAGGCCTGATCATGAAATTCTCCTGTAACATGCTAAAGGCTAAATGTTAGAGAACAGATTGTAATTGATTATTGTTATCGATTAGGCGTTACAACTCACTACACGTGTCGCCTTTGGAAGTGGTATACACACCGTAAATAGTGGCATGCAAGAAATGCATGTTACAGTTAAAGCTCTCTAAACCGGACTTTCAGTAAATTTGGATATTTTGGCAGGTGCCTGCTTGATGCAGGGTGAAAGTCATGCAAAAAGCTCCTCTGCTTAAAAAAGCTCCGTTTGGATTAGTGAGGGTTTGCTTTATTATCCACTGTATTGCTATTTGAACCGATATTTATTTTAGAATAGCAGAACAGTCACGTCTCTCTACTGCAGAAGTCCAATCAGTAAAACATTATGAGAGTGTGTACATATTCATGTAAGAAAAATTAATGTACAGTAAAACCTCTCTATAACGGCCGTTAAATTACATCAAGTATTTTGTGTTAAAGGCGGATGGTTGCTTAAAGCAAGATGAAAGTAAAACAGAACGTTCCTATAGGAGCGTTCTGTTATACTTTCACCTTGCTTTAAGCAGCCACCTGCCCTAATGTACGATTACCAACTAATTAACACAATTTAGTGGCCGTAATATATAGAGAGGTTTTACTGTATAAATATGAATGCATCTGTTTTTCATAATGGCACATGAACTATGGACATTCTGGTTATGGATGAAACTGTGGAACCATTCCACATGCAAACAGGAGCCCTCTGCTCTGGGTCTACTTTGTTTGCAAATACGTAATCATGGATAATCTGGGAAATATAGAGTTAACCATTTCCCTGTAGGATTTTCATGTAAGAAATATTGACCATGGATGTTAATTTGCTAAATTTCCACAATGACCTTATGAACAAGCGATTTATTTCACCAATATAAAAAACCGTAGAAAAACATTTATATTATGGCATAAGGAAACAGAGCAGACCCTGGTCAGACAGCTCGTCAGACCAGGGTCTGTTCTGTGTGCAAATGTGTGAAAGGCGTTTATATGAGGGAAATGTTTAATGCATTTAAACGCTTTTTACGCCTTTGCAAAATAGACATTAAGACCCAGAGCTGACTGTTCCTGTAGGTTCTGTTTGACCAGAGTCTACTCTGTTTGCGTATGGGATTATGTTGATGTGATTTTGAAGTTTCTGCCAAGGTAAATAGTTATGTGTTTATGTACCATATATATTCATGCTAGTAAGATATGCTAATAGATATTCACGACGTGTTTATTTCCTACTCGAATATTCATCAACAGAGCTCTAGGTAAGATGTGTATTGAATGCCCATGCAACACCACAATACATTTTAAAGAACAACTCCCTTTACTTCTCCACCAAACCGCATACTGTGACCACTCTTTAGAATCGTCTCTTCGATTCTAAAGAGTGGTCACAGTATAGGGTTTTTGTTGTTATAAAAAAAATCTTATTTTCGGAGTACCCTTATTAAATTTTCAAGTAATTGATATTCACGATATCATTCTTCTGCAAGAATATTCATGGAGTGAAAGTTTAAACAAAAGGTATTTTAACTACTGACAAGAACGGAAAAACAACATTTGAAATTTAATTGAAGTTAAGTTTAATTGAAGTTCAGTTTCAAAATCCCTCCGAGTAATCGTGGTGTAATGTCGTAGCGTGGTTGTTTTGCGTTGTCTCCCTTTAGCTCTTTACCTCTTGAACAATAATGACTGTTAGGTCTGTGTATTGTAAATTAGCTGAATTTTCAGAGTGGTATATGAGCACAGGACTTTTACCCATGATAGAAACTGTAGTATCATATCTATACTTTTCACTAGGAAACAGAGCAGACCCATATCAGACGACTCCTAAAGGAGGGTCTGATATGGATCTACACAGTGAAAGCCGCGGAAAAACCGTTTAGAACTGTCGGATAACGGGTTAAACCCCAGCACATTGTTTTCCTTCATAGGCAAGCAATATTAATTCATTGGAAAGAAATGCAAAAGTGACGTAATGTGAAAACTGACATCTACAACATTTTCTGCCAACAAAACCCCAGAATTACTTAACATTTTACCTGACAGAAACGCCTTTGACAGATTTGCTAATAGAGTAGACCCAGATCAGAGGCTCCAGTATTTAAGTTAATTCATGCCTTAAAGATTTAGAGTTTAAGTCGCCCCGCACTTCATTCTCAGTGTTGTTACATTTTCTGGTCCTTCGGGATCATGAACTTCAATGCTTTTAGATAAGACAATTGACTACTAGGGGGCGTGAGTAGTGTTTACACTTTTAATAACTGCTTATGAACAGATACAGTACAACGGAATCTGCAATTTTCTCTTGTCGCATCTGAAAGCTCCTACTTTAACTCTTTCGCTTGCTATTCACGTCAATATACATACCTGTAAATAGTGAAGACCCAGATGAGACAGCTCCTGCAGGAGCTGTCTCATCAGGGTCTGCACTATTTACAAGTAGATTGTGCAACCAGTACACTCCACAGCAGTGATTGCATAGAGAAATAATTGAAGACAGTGAAAATATATATGTAATTATACAACATGGGTAAAGAAGGAGAAATGTATTTTAAAATTCAGCAAGAGAAGGGTTAACTCTTTCGCTGCCAATATCGCATCTGTGATTACCTATGCAAACAGTTTGGATCCAGATGAACGCCCAGTAATTCGACGTCTCGTCAGGATCCACATTGTTTGTTAAAATGTGGCAATGGTTTTTGAAAAGAAAAAATTTGCAGCAGACGACAACGCTTGCAGACGACAAAATTTGTCAGCGTAAAGGTTACGGAATTTTAAATTTATCATACCTGGATTTTTCGTGATCATTTTATAGGGGATTTATTGCATGTGATAGGTAGTTTCTCACTGCGTGTTCATAATCCGGTTCGATAAGTTGTGTATATAAATTATCTTATCAAGATTGACTTCCGTATCTGCCATTGCATGATTAGTATGTAAAACAGTTAGGAGCAAGTTTAGACCTTCTCGGATTAACCCTTTCGCTGCCAAAGTCTGTCGTCTGCTAACTTTGTCGTGTGCTACAAATTTTCTTCATCTTTGTTTCAAAAAACATAGTTACAGTAACAAACAGTTTGGATCCTGATGAGACGCCGAGTTACTCGGCGTCTCATCTGGATCCAAACTGTTTGCATAGGTAATCACATATCCGGCATTGGCAGGGAAAGGGTTAAAATTTGGATAACGTGTCATTTCTAACAAGGAAGACTGTCTATCAACATTTTCGCTACTATTTTACACACATGTGCTATAATAATTAAAAAACAAAATTAACCCAACTTTGTTCCTCTTCTTTCTTCATACGGAGATAAGTAAAACGAACCAACGAAAATACCGTAATCTAGACAGGGGTTTTCCTATTGGTAAATGTAAGCAGTCTGCATGTACATGTATGTCTGCATTTGACTGGTGAAACGAATAGGTGGAAACTAAATCTCAGTTTGAACAATTAACATTTAGTTGTTTCGGTGCCAATGTCGCATTTGTGATTACCCTTTCAAACAGTTTGGATCCAGATGAGACACTGAGAAGCGTTTACGGACGATAAACAGTTATTCTTTGAATGCGGAAAAATGGTTAGCCGTCAAGCACAAACAGTGATAAACCCATATCAGAGGGGTCTAAGCCCCCCCCCCCCCCCCCCCCCAAAAAAAAAAAAAGATCTAAAAAAAATCAGCCCATTCCCACATATTGACGCACTTTGATGCCTCTGTAACAAACACGTTTGAAACCATTGTTACAAAAAGAGCATTAGCTCCATGTTAGTAAATGCTCTATTTATCACATTGGTTTCAACACTACACAATTCTTCTGAAATTTTCCTTTTCTCTGGTAAATGCTCCTTTTTGGTACATTTGTTCAAAGAGGTTGGATCTAAAGATAGCCAGTGAGGGACTGGGTTAAGCATTTCATATTAAATTGACTCTAACATTGGTGGGTCATTCCACTTTGAGTATTCACCAGATCAATGGTTAACCATTTCCTTCGTATAAACGTGTTTTCACGCATTTACAAACAGAGTAGACCCAGACCAGACGGCTCCTGTAGGAACCGCCTGATCAAGTTATGCCCTATTTGCTTATGAGATATCATAGATCTACCGCTGCTATTTCACCCAATACCAAACTATACTGTGTACGTGTGTCATTATAAAAATGCAGCTGATAAATATTCAAGATATCGTTATTTCATACACGAGTACTCATTAGATAAAACGTTAAGACTGCTAAAGATTGGTTAACCCTTTCCCTGTTCTATGTTTATTCAAAAAATTCAATACCTACTGAATATTCATATACAAAATAGTTATAACGAAATATCAAAGGTGGAACATTGTAACCATTTTAGAAACCAAAGAAACAGATCTATCAAATTATATAAGGAAACAGAGCAGACTTGTCTGTTTGCAAATGCATGAAAACATGTTTATATGAGGGAAAGGTTAAAGTTATATTGAACTTTTACCGCTGGCGTGCCTTTCATAATTTATCATTCATATACAGGCAGTATTTATATTGAATATTGATCAGCTTCTAATATTGATTCGATTGTGTGACTGATAAAAATGACATTGTATATAATTTATCATTTGTTTAAACAAGAAAGACAATGTCATTTATGACCTATTTAGTGTAGCAATGCTGTAAATCGTACTCACTCACAAACGCCATGTAAGGATAATGCCAAGCAATTACAGATAATAATCGTTTACAGTAAACCCTCACTATAACGGCCACTTAATTGTGTTAATTAGTTGGTGACCGCTTAAATCAAGATGAAAGTAAAATAGAACGCTCCTACAGGCGCGTTCTGTTTTACTTTCACATTGCTTTAAGCAGCCACCTGCCTTTAACAAAATATACTTGATGTAATTTAGTGGCCGCTATAGAGAGGTTTTACTGTACATGATAAAGATGCTTTTACAACTAGAAGATACCTAGATCAGAAGTGTCCTGTGATCCGGGTTATACTATTTGCCTATCTTGTGTGTTTTCTGATGTGGGTCTAAACTGTTTGCCTCTATTAAATATTTCCAATTTGTTTTTATCTACCCTTTGATCTGAGTCTAAACTCTTTGCTAATGTCCGCATGAGATCTCTCATATGGACATATAGTGTTTGCCTATGTCCCTAAGAGTCCTCTAATCTACCCTCTGATCTGAGTAAAGTATTTGCTTAATCTCCCCAAGAGTTCTCTGATCTGAGTTTAAACTATTTGCATAATCTCCCCAAGAGTCATCTGATCTGCCATATGGTCTCAGTCTAAACTATCTCGTTGCTTAATGCAGGACAAAAGTAACGCAGAAAGCTCCTAGAGGAGCTTTCTGCATTACTTTTGTCCTGCATTATGCAACCACCTGCTTATAAAGACACCCACGTTTATTCATTAAATGGTCGCATTAGAGGGGTTCTAATGTACGTTAATATTTATAATGGCGTCAGAACGAAGAAGATTATGTCCATGGTAAAACCTGTAGAATCATATCTTTATGATTCCATAAGCAAACAGACCAGACTCTGACCAAGCGGCTCTTTCATGAGTCGTGTGATCTGGGTCTATTCTGTTTGCGTATCTATGGAGTGGAGTGTTAAAGCAGATATACTGCTCTAATCAAACTATTAGACGACTGGATTGCTGCCATTGACAAAAATGAAATTGTAGGTACAATATTTCTTGATCTTTCGAAAGCGTTTGATTTGGTTGATCATGGTATACTATTAAAAAAGTTAAAGCAATATAAAGTAGACCGGGGTGCTCATTCTTGGTTTTCTTCTTATTTGGAAAATAGACTCCAACAAACTCAAGTATCTGGGGTGAGCTCAGACCAAAAACCAGTTGTATCAGGAGTTCCTCAAGGCTCAATTCTAGGGCCATTGTTATTTTTGATCTTCATAAATGATCTACCACTTACAACCACTCATTCTACACCTGATATCTTTGCTGATGACACCACACTTTCTTTTCATAGTTCATCTGTTAATCAAGTTGTTGAATCTCTAACTCAAGATCTATTTAATGTTAACTCCTGGTGTGTTTCAAATCGCATGTCTATCAATGTAGCAAAAACCAAAACGATGATAATTGCATCTAAACCCACTGCTAAACGCATTCAAAACTGGTTGCCTTGTATAGAACTTAGCAATGAAATAATAAATTATAGTTCCGAGGAAAGGTTGTTAGGAATTGTAATTGACAAAACTCTTACTTGGGACAAACAAGTCGACGTTGTTCTGAAAAAATGCAATTCGTTGTTACATTTGTTATCTAGAATTAAATCATTCATTTCTATTCCAATACGAAAATTATTTTTCAACATATATATTTTACCCCATCTTGATTACTGTTGTGTTATATGGGGAAACTGTAACAATTCACAAGTGGATAAACTCATAAGATTTCAAAAAAGAGCCGCACGACTTATACTTGACAAAGATTTTTCCACCCCATCTAAAGACCTATTCAATGAACTTAACTGGTTAACGTTTCCTGAAAGAGTAAAATTTCAAAAAGCTGTTTTATTATATAAAATATTCAATGACCTTTCTCCAGATTACCTGAGAAATATGTTCACTCATACTTCTAACATCCATGATAGAACGCTGAGATCATCTTCTAACTTTCAACTCTACTCACCTAGACCTAAAACTGAATTGTTTAGAAAATCGTTTATTTATTCCGGATCATCTATTTGGAACAGCCTGCCTTATCATGTGAAAAATGCCAGTTCGGTTATTCAATTCAAAAAATTGTATTTACAGTCGACAAAGCTAAACGATTAATACATCTTCAGTATTATAGTTATTTCACAAAACAGACATGTGTTTCAATTTCACCCCTATTCTTGACATTTATTCACAAGTTAACTGTTATTTAGAAGTTCCTCTGAAGGCTCTTCACTGTTTGTCTTTGTTCTTATTCTGCAAAAGGTGTGGATCCTGATTTATGGAGAAGTGATTGCCAAATCTTTATAGTCAGGGTCTTTACTGTTTGTGGCACATCTTCTGGTTTTTAAATAGCCTCCCTTGATGTGATTTATAACAGATTGCCTGTTTTGTGTGAGATATGACATATTGTAGCAAACCGGGTGGTCTCTGACCGGAGGACTCCAATCTGGGTCCTATTAACAGGGCCTACAATGTTTGCTGTATTCTACTGTTGTTAATGGTCTTGTTGCCAGTGTTTTATGTTAAGACACAAATCTATTATACCGTTATAATATCTCTTCAATCGTACTATGAGTTTGGTGTTGATTTCATTTATGTATATCTATATGATTTTGCTAATGTACCAATCTTGCACTCTTTTATTATCGCAAAATTCTATAAAAAAAATCTCTTAATTCGTAAACTCGGCAAAGTAGTTCGGGGCATAAGTTTATATTGCTTCTCCTCCGATGAATATTTACTAGCCAAATTCTTGTATATACAGAGGATGAGAAACAAACTAGTTTTAGTGCAACATTCGACCTGTATTTGGATATTACTTGTCTTACATATCCGTGTATCTGTAATTCTGTGCAGCATTCTACGCATGGATCTGGTATTTAAGGTATTTCGTCCATGATTGCTTTTTGGATTTCCGCCGACTTCCGTGGGTGTACGGGGACGGTGTTTGGGACGTGCTCGGTTGTTTTCGTGGAATTTTCGCGGCCGCGAGAATGCCCGAGGACGTCCGGGGTCGGCCCGGGCACTTGCTCATGGCGAAATCAGTTATGGTTGTTAAGCATCTTTTGACGGCGTCTGATTTGCGTCATCTGATTACGTAATTTATTCACGTCATGGATGACGTTTACATTCGCGTCATAAGCACTAAGCCTTGGCAATGGTATACTATTAATAAAATTAATGGAATTCCCAGAGTTTAAAATAGTCCTGAAAATTCATGACGTCATTTATCCATGTCATTTTTTGCTGACACAGTCTATGTACATGGTGCAGTTTGTCACTGATATCGTGAGTTCCAATCGATCTAAATCGTCAACTCGGTGAAATGGGGTTGCATTTACCTATGAATTCCACATGCAGCCTTTTTGCACCAGAGCCAACGATTTTTGAATTTCAATTTCTCTTTCCCATTGCAAGCAATGCAGATCCTGATGAGAGGGATCCTACAGGAACTCACTCATCCGGGTCTACACTGTGTGTGGTAAAAATTGTGCTTAGCAAATATTGGATTACACTCAGATCTGTTTATCACCAGTGCAAGGTTGGTGCCTATGCAAAATTATTATGAAAGCATTACAAATTGTATATATGTAATTGTATATATGTTTTCTCTCTGTTTGAGGGCCTCATGGAAGATTGGTCATAACCAAATGAGTACTCTCGTTAAATAAAGTCTTTATTATTATTATTATTATTATTATTATTATATCATTTTACAGCTGACTTTAATGATAAGCGACACTATTTTCCTGCTATTATTGACATGTGACGTGTGTTGTAAAAATAGAATAATTTTCAGAAAATCCCCTTATTAAACCCGGCGATAAAGTCATTGTATACGGTATCATTGTTTAAGTAGTGTTTACATGTTAGTTTAAGCATTGTTTATATATTAACCTTTAACTCCATAACTTTTGCCGTCTGGTCAGGATATGCTGTTTGCTTATAGAGTAATATAGACCAGGCCTTAAAAAATCGTTCATATTCCATTTAATCAATAATAATAAAGTGATTATTTTCTTATATGAATATGCATGAAGTGAAATGTTAATATGTATACATGTACTCGTTTCGTTCGAGACGCATATCTTACCTCATTGTCTGGTTTCCGGTCATATCTACGATGGAATGTTTCTGCCACCCTTTAACTCTTTCGCTGCCAATGTCGCAATGATTACCTATGCAAACTGTTTGGATCCAGATGGGACGCCGAGTGATTTCCAAGTTCAAAGGGGCATAACTCCCAGAAAAATTGGTGAATGAGAAATCTCCAACAAATATGCACATCATCATATTGTTTCCTTGCAAGATTACAAGAATGACAGCCGCCTGTCCGCCCAACCGCCCGTCCGCCCTCCGGACATCACCATTTCAATAACCGGATTTTCCGTGAAAAAAACCGGTTAAATATCTAATTAACAATTCATGATGTCAATATCTCAAATGATAGTGATGATGACGTTGTTGCAGAATTGCAGTCGATGTTTTTGTTATTGTTAGTGGTGATGATTGATGGTGATGATGCTGATGATACTGACGAAGAAAATGAATGATGATGATGATTATTATGACACCTTTGTGGTTGATGATGATAGTGATGATGATGATGATGATGATGATGATGACGATGATGATGCTGCTGCTGCTGATGATGATGATGATGATGATGACGACTGTTGATTGATTGATAATGATGACAATGCGGCTGTTTAGTTCTTGTTGCTGTAAATGATGAATATGGTGACGATAAAATATGAATGACGACGATAATGATGATCATGATGGCGATGGCGACGTTGTCAGTATCATTAAGGATAATAACAATGATAGAGATGTTAAAGTTGATGATGACGATGGTTATGGTGATGAAAATGATGAGTGTGATGGTTATAGTGACCAACTGTGCCTTGTCAAATATTCCGTAAATATGTGCCTAGTTTGGTACAAGTGTGACCTTTCTGTGTTTGTTATATTGGTGTCCAAACTCTTACATGTGTGTCCAGTTTGTTGCATGTGTGACATGTTTATTACATGTGTATGCTGTATGTTACATGTGTTTCGTTTTTTACATGTGTGTCCTGTTTGTTACATATGCGTCCTGTTTGTTGCATGTGTTTCCTGTTAGTTACATTAGTGTACATTCTATTACATGTATGCCCAGTTAGTTACATGTGTTTCCATTTTTTGCATATGTGTGCAGTTTGCTACATGTGTGCCCTATGTGTTACACGTGTGACCTATTTGTTACATTGGTGTCCCAATATTTAACATGTGTCCACTTTTTTACATGTGTGCCATTTCTGTTACATGTGTGTCCAGTATCTAACATGTGTACCCTTTCTGATACATATGAGTCCTGGTTACATGTTTGTCCTGTTTGTTACATTTGTGTCCCTTCTTCTACATGTGTGTCCACTTCGTTACATGTTGTCATTTCTGTTACATTGGTGTCCAGTTTGTAACGCACGTGCCCTTTTTGGATACATGTGTGTTCTGTTTACATTGGTGTTCATTCTGTTACACGTGTATCCATTTATAACATGCGTGCTCTTTCCAATTCATAGGTGTCCTGTTTGTTCCACTTCAGCTGCAATTAGAGGGGAGAACATATAGGACTATGGAATGAATTCTACTATCCCATATCCCACAATTTTCTTGAAAGCTTGCGTCATGACACTTGGTCTATAGTTTCTTGAAAGCTTGCGTCATGACACTTGGTCTATAGTGTCTGGAAAGCTTGCGCCATGTCACTTGGTCAATGGTTTCTTGAAAGCTTGCGTCATGACACTTGGTCTATAGTTTCTGGAATGCTTGCGTCATGACACTTGGTCTATAGTTTCTTGAAAGCTTGCGTCATGATACTTGGTCTATAGTTTCTTGAAAGCTTGCGTCATGACACTTGGTCTATAGTTTCATGAAAACTTGCGTCATGACACTTGGTCTATAGTTTCTGGAATGCTTGCGTCATGACACTTGGTCTATAGTTTCTTAAAAGCTTGCGTCATGACACTTGGTCTATAGTTTCTTGAAAACTTGCGTCATGACACTTGGTCAATAGTTTCTGGAAAGCTTAATCGAATCGGAAGTAGCCAAAATTTCTTCAGGTCTTAATTTGAATATATTTTTTGACAGCTGTGGTTTACATGTATAAACACTTCCTGTTTTATTCCACTTCTCTTCTCCATGTAGATGTAAGTGCACACTAGAACCTGCCTTCAGCGGCCATCAAACAGAGATCTAATCATAGGTATGTAGGGCAGGTGGTAGCTTTCTTAAGACGCATATTTTCAGTAAATGAATGGCCGCTTAGGACATGTCCTACTGTAAACTAATTTAAACAAGTGTCTTCACCCTTTCCTTGCTCAATATTCATGTAAGAAATAATGACATCATGAATATTTAGTAGGTGTTTTTAAAACTACTTAACTCGAATTTGTTACAGAAGAATTGAGAACCTTTCAATTATAGTTACAATATAGCTGCTTAATGCAGGATAAAAGTCATACAAAAAGCTTCTCTAGGAGCTTTTTGTATGATTTTCACCCTGCATTAAGCTGCCATATGTCTAAGATACCAATACTATTAAGCGTTTGGGAGCTGGATATGTCGATATGTTACTGTATATGTATATAGGATTGGTTTGGTATTGGTAGGAGCTGTGATGAGTCAGGTCTGTTTTGATTTCATAAGCAAAAAGTGCAGACCCTGATCAGACGGCCCCTTTAGACACCGTCTAATACGCGTGTACACTGTTTGCAAAGGTGTGAAAATCGTTTATATGATGGAAAGGGTTTTCCTTTAGAATGCTACGGCGAAAGTATAATTTCTTTGTAAATAGTTATAATCCAGATTAGTCGTCCGGTGTTTCGTCGGGATCCAAGCTGTTTGTCACTCTGTACGATTCCGTCTTTGAAATGAAGTGAAAAGTGAAAAAACTTCACTTCGTAACTAGATAGCGTTTTTAAAAGGAAAATGGCATATAAACATGAATTTTGGCCAGGACAGAAACTATAGAATTACAGTATAACCTCTCTATAACGACACTTCAATTGTGTTAAATACTGGTATTTAGGACAGGTGACAGCTTAAAGCAACGTGAAAGTAAAACAGAACACTCCTATAGGAGCGTTCTGTTTTACTTTCACCTTGCTTTAAGCAGCCACCTGCATTAAACACAAAATACTTTATGTAAATTAGTGGTCGTTATAGAGAGGTTTTACTGTAAGTCTATGTGTAAACAGAACAGACCCTGATCGACAGGAGCCATCTGATCTAGATCTACTCTGTTTGCAAAGGCGATACATAGAGCATCTAAAACGATAATTAATTATCGAAACCAGGGTCCATGCTTATAAAGCTTTTAGTTGAGTCTGAGTTTCGTTCTCAGGCTTTTGATTGGTCAGATTTGACTTCTCAAGCATTTGATTGGTCAGATTTGAGCCTCTGGCTCAAATCTGACCAATCAAAAGCTTGAGAACGTTCTCAGACTCAACTAAAAGTTTTATAAGCATGGACCCATGTTCCTTAGAATAAATCTTACATAAAATGCTGCTAATTGTATTAATGTTTTTTCCCGCGTTTCTCTATTTCAGATACATGTACATATAGAGACACTAGAAAATGACTGAACCCTCTAGTATGGATAGCATTAGTTCGGATGATTTGTTCGGTTCGGGTGACGTCAGCAGCGTGGTTGGTGTCAGAGGTTCTGATCCTGACCAGTGTGTCAGCAGCAACTGTTCGAGCCTTGCGTCAAACCAGACTAGTCTCAGTTCGAACCCTGCGCTTTCTGCCAGGGTGGTGTCAGGAAGTTCACACCCACCTATCGATGCCATTGCTCTTCAACGAAGACAGCAACACCCTAGATCTGTCAGACGGAACTCGAGCCCGTCGCCTTCAGAGAACGACTTGTACGTGCCATATTTTACAGGAATGTGCGAGGTATGCCACCGGAACAGGCTGGCGGCGAAACGGTGCTTCTGTTGCAACCAGGGCTACGTTTGCAATTCTTGCCTTCCAGTTCACAACCGCCAGTACCCTCTACACGTCACCATACCGCCGTTCTCACACTTCACATTATGTTATTTTGCCAATGCTGTCTTCAGAAAGATAAAACATGCTTTGGAGGACTGAAGTGGTGCATATGATTTATGCACGAACTCTTTGACACACTCAATATTGAACCTTACAATTCTGTACTTTCAAATGGACTATTCCAAAATTCAAACAGATGAAGCTTACGATGAATATTTAGGGATTTTTCGAAAGAAAGGTGCAACATGAAAAACAGTGCAGACCCTGACGAGAGGGCTCCTCTAGGAGACCTCACATCTGGGTCTACACTGTTTGCAAGGACATAAGTGACTCATGTCCCGCACTGTAAGGGTTAACTTGTCGCCAGTTCCCCTATTCACATTCTTTTTACATTCTTTATTAGCCTCCTACCTGCTCTAGACGTTTGTATGTCTTTGCAAACAGAGCAGACCCAGATTAGACGGCTCCTATTGGAACCGTCTGTTCTGGGTCTGTATTGTTTGCTTATGAAATAATGTGAATTTGATTCTACAGTTTCTGCCAATGTAAAACGATTCTGTTTCCATGTACCACTAGAAGAATTCTAACCTATAAATATTTATGATTTCATTATTTCTTACATGAATATTGAACAAGTAAAGTGCAACGAGGTGAACAATACGTAGTCAGTAATTGACACTGATATTAATCAAAATGTATATATTTGACCTTAAACTATCATATAATAATTCAATGGACAATGTCATGTTTTACAATGCTTATCCAATCAGATAATATAAAACTGACGGACAGACGGACGGACGGACGGGTGCACTGAGAACTTTGACCTTTACCTCATAGATACCCATTATCACCTCAGTATATAGAGCAGACCTAGATCAAACGGCTCTTGTTGGATCTACTGTGTTATCTTACGGAATTACATCGATCTGATTCTACAGTTTCTGACATGACCAAAGATCCCTGTGTTAACATAAGTTCAACTAATAAGCATCTGTGCACCTTATTTAACAGGAATATTCACGAGGTAAAGGTTTAATTATGTTATACATACATGTTTATGTATTTTTACATTTCTTTTCAGTACTCAGTTCACTGTCGTTTTGTTATTTAGTGAGATTAACGCTTTACTCCATTTGCAAACAGAGTAAGCTTAGGAGCCGTCCGATCAGGGTCTTCTCTGTTTCCTGATCACATAGTATATAATATATAGATAGATATACACTTTCTGCCATGACCAAAATGTCCTGTGTTCATATGCCAGCATAAATATTAATCTAATTAATATTCGTGTCATTATTTCTTACATGAATATCCATGAAGCAAACGTTTCAACCCTTTTATGTAACATGCGAAGCGTTTAATCATTGTAGCCATATATCAGACATAACCCCTGTATCCCGCTAGCCGAGATATAACCCACTTTTGAAAACATACTGGATCCAGATGAGACGTCGAGTAACTCGACATCTCATCAAACTCCAATATCCATGCTTATAAGACGTTATAGATGAGTCTGGGTTCGTTCTCAATACTATGCCAAACGCTTCATCGAATTGAACGTAGCCCCCCCCCCCCCCCCCCCCCCTCCCCTTTCAGATTTTTTGTCACAGAACGTAAGGGTCATAATCATGTATGCAACGACTGTCAATGCGAGTTATGCCATTTTTGCAAATAAAGGGCTGCAACTCCTAAACGACTAGTGCAATTGACATGGCTATCGCACTTGGCCAAGATATAATAGCCACAAACATGTGTGTAAAGTTTGGTGTGGATTGGGCAAATATCTTCCGAGAAAGAGTCCGGAAAATATATATATTAAACCCATAATTGTACTTCTTTGATCTTATTAAAGGGGTTTACTAACCTTTTAAGTCGTCTTGTAAAACACGTATTGCCTTTTTATGTAAATAATGTCCTCTATTGGTATTATTTCCCCTTACCTTTTAGTTATTATTCCATGTGTTTATAGTTAATCAGTTTTTTTTATCTTTGATCTGATCAAAGGTAATAACGATTATTTTAAGGCATTTTTTAAATAAACACGTTTAGTGTACTTTTTCCAAATCAGTTTTTAACAGAACGGTCAAACTGCAGTTCTTAACATGAGACTAGCTAGAATCACATGGTTTTACTCTCTGTAAATAGATGTTACCTTGTGCAATGATGTATGACATATTAATCTACAGTCTCCTGTAATTCTTTAAAGAATGGTTGTGTACATGTTATGTTGGTTAACAACCTATGTTTTGTAGCTATTTACGTACGTACATGGATGAATAAATAAATAAATATAATATTATGTTAACTTATTTGGCTAGTCGTTGTATATATTAATTTGACTGCATTTTTAAAGCGGGTTTAACCCTTCTCTTGCTGAATTTTTAAAATACATTTCTCCTTCTTTACCCATACCCTGTTGTATAATTACATATATATTCACTGTGTACACGTATTTCGCTGTGCAATCACTGCTGTGGAGTGCACTGGTTGCACTTGTAAATAGTGCAGACCCTGATGAGACAGCTCCTGCAGGAGCTGTCTCATCTGGGTCTTCACTATTTACAGGTAGGTATATTGACGTGAATAGCAAGCGAAGAGTTAACATTGCTGCAAGTACAGCCTACATAATTCAGTTGATATAATGAAAAGTTTGATCCTTAACGTGCGGGGCCTGAAATTATAAGACATTTGCGAACAGTTAAACCCCAGATCAAAGAGTCTCTGACCATTTAATTAAGATCTGCGTTGTTTGTCATGAAAGCTATTTTCTTCAGTGGCAGCCCCATCCCTCATATAAACACCTTTTCATGCCGTCTGATCAGGATCTGCTCTGTTTGTTGATGGAATTTGATAAACATGTTTCCTTACTTTCTAAAATGGCTACAATGTTCAATTTACCATTGTTCGTAATAATTATGTTGTCCATGAATATTAAGTAGGTATTGAAATTTGAACTAAATATAAAACAGGGAAAGGATTAAATTGATATTCAGATATAGGGAAGAGTCAGTTTTTTATTCAACAGATAAAGCATTAAAAGCGAGACTAACGTTATATCGGTGAAGGGGCGGCGAAGTTTCATCACTAGTGAATTATAATTAAACTCCTCTTGGGGATCACACATAGAGTGAATGTCTGCCCAGCATTTCAGGTATATCGTAATTAGAAGAAGTAAATGTCCCGCGGACAGAAGCAATGGACATAGACAGATTCTGCTGGACAGCAATATAAAGGGTGAACAATTAAACAATTGGGGGAATGATATACTGATTAACCCTTTCCTTGTTCTGTGTTTATTCCAAATTTCAATACCTACCGAATATTCATGGACAAAATAGTTATAATGAAATATGGAAAGTGGAACATTGTAGCAATTGTAGAAACTGAAGAAACAGATATATCAAATTCCATTAGCAAACAGGGCAGATCCTGATCAGATGACTCCTATAGGAACTGTCTGATCTGGAACTTCTCTGTTTGCAAATGCGTGAAAAAGCGTTTATATGAAGGTAAGGTTTAAGAATAATGGGATAGTGTGTACTACATGTGATCCCCAACAGGTGTTTGCAGTTGATAAAATAGTGATCAAACTGTGTCATCCCTTCTTCGAAGGTAAGTCTAGTTTAGTATTTATTTTGTCAACTGCATAACATAACTGCATAAAACTATTAGAAAAAAATCAGAGTTAATTCTTCATGAAGTTAATTAAACAATTATGTACTCGTATATTGCTTACTTTCTCTAGCACTTTATACAAGTGTCTATAACTCGCAACAGATCTCTGAAATTACAGTAAAACCCCACTAATGCGACCACCAAAAAGGGGCATAATTCACAGTGGCAAGGGCAGGTGGTTGCTTAATGCAGGACGAAAGTTATGCAGAAAGCTCCTATGGGAGCCGTGTTTGTTTAAGTGGTCGCATTAAGTGGTCGCATTAGCGGGGTTCTACTGTATTGTCCTTATTGTTATTTTATCTAAATAAACTGATGTAAGGGACGCTCTTCTTATCCAAGTTTTAATAATTTCACCACATTAACTCATTCTCGTCTCGCGGTTTCCTTAGTGAAAACTTTGATATTTCTTGTTATAGAAAACCGCTCAGAATCTGATGAGAAGGTTCATGTAGGAGTCGGTAATGCTTGTCTTTGTCCCAAGTATGGGCTCGCTGGGTGTTATGGGTTAAATCGACACCCATGTTTGTTACTTGGTGGTTGATATACAGAGGTACAGTAAAACCTCTCTAAATCGGACGTTAAATTTGGTATAAATATCGGTCTTGGAGACAGGTGGCAGCTTAATGCAGGGTGAAAGTCATGCAGAAAGCTCCTCTAGGAGATTTCTGCATTACGTTCACTCTGCATTAAGCAACTACCTGCCTAAAAGTTCTAATTTCTTTTCTACTGGAATTCCGGTTTAGAGTGGGTTTACTGTACTATAGTACGTAATTCGAAGTTTATACAGGCACATGCTACACGCCTAGCAGAGATTGGTGCAAGGGTATTTGAGTAGTGCAGACCCTGATCAGCGGTGGTGTAAGGCCAGAGTATGCTCTGTTTACAGTAACATCGTACAGACCTACAGCACTCTACAGGCGAATTTGTGAGAAAAAAAATGCAAACGATTTGGTAACTCGGCATCTCATCAGCAGCATCCAAACTGTTTGACACTCTGACACTGTATGACGTATGTGTGGGCGTACATGCATCGTGCTTCGTGAATGCGTCCGTATGTGCGTCCGTGCCTGTGTGTGCGTCCGTGCCTGTGTGTGCGTGTGTGCCTGTCTGTCGCCCGCGTTTATGTCTGTCTGCCTGCCTGCCTGTATATCTGTCAGCCTTAATTCCTACCTCCACACTTGCCTGTGCGCATGCCTGCGATTGATTGTGTGCTTCAAAAAGCAACTAATGGAAGAAGAATGTTCTTTTCGAACTGAAACAGACAACGTTTGCGGACGACAAGTGCACATAGTGCAGAAGGTTATTCACAGAGTGGCCTATTGACGGCTTTGCATAGAAGAACCAGATCAGAAGGTTCCTGTGTGGGGTCGTCTGATCAGGGTCTGCTCAGTTTGATTATGTTGTAATATATATATGTGATTCTACAGTTTCTGCCATGATATATATACAAAATAGGGGTTCTGGCCCACCTCCGGTCACGTGACACAAGGTCACGTGACCTCACTCGGCTCGCCTCGCCATACTGGCTCGGCTCACCTCGCCCGGTGTGCCAGAACACCCTATTTTGTATATATATCATTGAGGTAAAAAAAAAAAAACCTAAAGGAGGGACACAAGAAACTCCTCGGGGGTAGGAGGTGTAGTAAAAAAAAAACTTACTCCTCCAAAAGGAGGGACAGCCCGGAGGGACACAAGAAACTCCTCGGGGGTAGGAGGGGTAGTAAAAAAAAAAACTTACTCCTCCAAAAGGAGGGACAGCCCGGAGGGACACAAGAAACTCCTCGGGGGGTAGGAGGGGTAGTAAAAAAAAACTTACTCCTCCAAAAGGAGGGACAGCCCGGAGGGACACAAGAAACTCCTCGGGGGTAGGAGGGGTAGTAAAAAAAAAACTTACTCCTCCAAAAGGAGGGACAGTCCGGAGGGACAGTAGAAACTATTCGGGGGGGGGGGGGGGGGGAGAGTGATAAAAAATAAATGGGTAGGTAAAAGGAGGGACAGTCGGAGGGACAGTAGAAACTATTCGGGGGTAGAGAGAGTGATAAAATAAAAAAGGGTAGGTAGCCGGAGGGACAGTCCGGAGGGACAGTAGAAACTATTCAGGGGGGGAGAGTGATAAAAAATAAATGGGTAGGTAAAAGGAGGGACAGTCGGAGGGACAGTAGAAACTATTCGGGGGTAGAGAGAGTGATAAAATAAAAAAGGGTAGGTAGCCGGAGGGACAGTCCGGAGGGACACGAGAAACTATTCAGGGGTAGAGAGAGAGTGATAAAATAAAAAGGTGGTAGGTAAAGGAGGGACAGTGAGATGAGTAAAATTTAAAAAAACCTAAAGGAGGGACAGAGAGAGAAACTATCGTGGGTGGGGAAGGGTACGAAAATAAAAAAAAAGGGACACCGAACTTTAAAGTAAAAACAGAACGCTCCTATATATAATATAATAATAATAAAAATAATAATAATAATAAAAACAATAATAATACTACTACTACTACTACTACTACTAATAATAATAATAATAATAATAATAATAATAATAATAATATAATAAGGTGATAAAAATAAAATAAATAGGACAAATTTGTAAAATATTTGAGTATTATTGCGTTCTCTGATACCCCCCGATAAATTACCCGTCGCCGGATAATATAGCCGCAACCGAGAGTTTTACTCCCATCCTATCGTTTGCCAACGTGGCAAGGTTATTGATTTGTGCACAAAGTCATATCCGCCCTGCAACGCATTGAAGACTAGCGTGTTCATTTAGGAAATAAACACCTATAATAATTATGTAAGTACATATTTCTTTTGAAACATCGTTTCACCAGTCGTGTAATTGCTTCTACGACGTATAGATAACATTTTAAAGCAAGTATACATGCGATGTAGCGTGTGCATTCATAAACCTGAATCGAGGTCAAATTATGCAACAGTTAAGTTAGATCCTATTTAGATGCTAGTGAGTTTGTTTCTGCACATATCTATACATTGATGAATATAGATCAAAAAGTGAGCATTTCACTATTAACTTAATATGTGTTATTATTATACCACATTTATGTGCATTCACATAGCAAGATAAACTAGACAATATCTATGTTTACACCGTTATTTTTCATAACGGTGCGTTGGTACAAATCTACCCTTATATTTTTACCCTTACAAATCTACCCTAATATTTTTTACCCTTACACCGTTATTTTTCATAACGGTGCGTTGGTACAAATCTACCCTTATATTTTTACCCTTACAAATCTACCCTAATATTTTTTACCTTTACACCGTTATGAAAAATAACGGTGCGTTGGTACAAATCTACCCTTATATTTTTACCCTTACAAATCTACCCTAATATTTTTTTATCTTTACACCGTTATTTTTAATAACGGTGCGTTGGTATAAATCTACCCTTATATTTTTTTACCCTTACACCGTTATTTTTCATAACGGTGCGTTGGTATAAATCTACCCTTATATTTTTACCCTTACAAATCTACCCTTATATTTTTTTACCCTTACACCGTTATTTTTCATAACGGTGCGTTGGTACAAATTTACCCTTATATTTTTACCCTTACAAATCTACCCTTATATTTTTTACCCTTACACCGTTATTTTTCATAACGGTGCGTTGGTACAAATTTACCCTTATATTTTTACCCTTACAAATCTACCCTAATATTTTTTATCTTTACACCGTTATTTTTAATAACGGTGAAACCATAAATATGTATTAATACATATTTATTTTCTACTTTCAGGTACAACCAACAAGCAACAACTCACCAGCTATCTACTCAACACATATCCAGAAGACGAAGTAATAAACCTTTTCACATGGCAGCCAAATCAACCAAAAAGAAAGAAAAGATTAAACAACGCCTCCAGAGATCAAGGACAAGTGACCATGGACCTCACAAGTCTACACGATTTGAATAAACAACATAAACTCACTTATCATATTGTATGAATTAGTTGCAGAATTTAATATTTTACTACGATGTGATGTTCCTGTTAGTTTTATTACACAACACAGTAAAATAATAAAAGAAATTTGTAAAGAATGGTAAAAATAAAACTTTAAAATGTACATTTCTGTTTTTTATTTGTTATTTAATTAATTTCGATATTCATTAATCTTTTAACTTCTTCATTATATGGTTTGATTACCTCGTGATATCTACAGTTCACTCTTATTTTATTAGACCCGCATTTATTGCAGATTTGCAATTTGGAATAAGTCCTTTTCCCGCAATATATACACGGTTTCACATTATCATTTTTCATCAGAAATTTATGTATAGCGCAATATATAGACCATTTTACGGGTCTTTTAAAACATCGTTTATCGCTTCCGACCTTCGAGAATTCGCATTCCATTTATTTAAAATAATAAATAATTATTTGTTATACTTAATTAAAAAACTAACCTTAATAAATGGAATCTGAAATCACCAAAGAGTCATCTATTAAATTAGTAGACAACCCGAAATGTAGTTATTTCAAAGCGTACGAAATTAACGCTAATATTTATAAAGACCCTAGCATATTGTTTAATGATAAAAAATCTGAAATATTAGATCAAATCAAAAAAGATATAAAAGAATATAATGGTATTAAGTTTTCGGTAGGTCTTTCTCTTCAATTCTTTCATGATGAACATAACGGTAATAAGAAATATGTTGACGCTTCAAATCATACCTTACAAGCCGTTGCATTGAATGATGAAAATATCGAAGAACATTATAATGAACAAACTTCTTATTTACTATTATGGATTGAGAAATTTACAAACACAGCTTCAGGGTTAGAAATTGATCACTGTAAAATACTATATTTAAATATCGCAAAATACGAACCATTAAAAGGTTCTTCATATATAGATCTACCTTCCTATTTAAAACTCAAGAAAGCAATAATCAATGTTAAAAATAAAGATGATGCGTGTTTATTCAGAGCAATAGTTTCCGCTCTTTATCCAACCACAAAACATTCTGAAAGACCTTCATCTTATCCCGATTATAATACTATTCTTAATATAAAAGATATTGAAACTCCCACACCATTAACGCAGATACCAAAAATAGAAAAACAAAATAATCTCTCGATAAATGTATACGGTTATACAAAGTCGATATTTCCATATTATATATCGAATCAATCTAAAGAGATTAAAAGAATAAACTTACTCTTGATTTCGGAAGAAGAAAAATATCACTACTGTTGGATTAAGAATCTTAATAGATTACTCTTTGATCAAAACAAGTATAAAGGACAAACGTCCTTTTGCGATAGATGTTTATACGGTTTTTCTAGAGAAGAATTACTTACTAATCATAAAGAAGATTGCGAAGGAATAAATAAAACATCTTTAAGAATAGAAATGCCTAAAAAAGGTGATACAACCAAGTTCGAAAACCATCAAAATCAAATGCCTGTTCCATATGTAATCTATGCAGACTTTGAAAGTATAATAAAACCTAAATTAGAAGAAAAAGGAGATCAAACAGAAATAACGAGTGAACATGAAGCATGTGGATTTGGATATCAAGTTCTTAGATATGATGGTAAAATAGAGAAAGAACCTATCATTTACAGAGGAGAAAATACCGCTGAAGTCTTTCTAAATCATTTAGAAAATGAAGTAGAAAATATTAACGACATATTTAAACATCCTAAACCATTGATTATGACAAAACAAAATAAAATAGATTTTAAAAACGCAACTCATTGCTGGATATGTGAAGAAGAAATATTAAAAGATAAAGTTAGAGATCACTGTCATTTCACGGGTGAATACAGAGGTGCAGCACATAAAACATGCAACTTTAAACTAAAGATAAAACCATACTCAACTAAAATACCTGTTGTCTTTCATAATCTAAAAGGTTATGATTCTCATCTTATAATGCAAAAGATACATACCTCTCGAAGCGGTAAGATTTCTTGTATAGCGAGTAATACAGAAAAGTATATTTCTTTCAGCATTAGTCAACTAAAATTCTTAGATAGTTTTTCCTTTATGGCTTCATCTTTAGAAAAACTAGTTAATGCAACTGAAAAATCAAATTTTAAAATAACGAAAAGTCAGTTTGGTGATAAGACTGATTTACTTTTGCGTAAAGGTGTATATCCGTACGAATATATCGATTCTTTTGATAGATTTAATGAAACGGAATTACCTGATATAAGTAAATTCTATAGTTCTCTATCAGATGATAGTATAAATCAATCTGATTATGATTATGCACAAAAGATATGGAAAATCTTTGAATGTAAAAATATTGGCGATTATCATGATTTATACCTCAAAACCGATGTATTATTATTAGCGGATGTATTCCAAACATTTAGAAAAACGTGTATAAAGGCGTATGATCTTGACCCTCTACATTATTACACTGCACCAGGTCTATCATGGGATGCTTTACTTAAATATACGCGAATAGACTTAGAACTGTTTACGGATATTGACATGCATCTCTTTATAGAAAAAGGTATGCGTGGTGGTATTAGCATGGTCTCTAAAAGACACGCTAAAGCAAACAACACGCACGTTTCTGATTATGATAAAGAAAAGGATCATAATTATATAATGTATTATGATGCTAATAATCTCTATGGTCTCGCGATGAGTCAACCACTTCCATACGGTGGTTTCAAATGGTTGAGTGGTAAAGTAGGTAAAATGCAAAAAGGGAAAGGCCGGATATATGAAGTGGATTTGGAATATCCACAACATCTACATAAAGAACACAATGACTACCCCTTAGCACCCGAAAAACTTTCGGTGAAACCTGAATGGTTGTCCGATTATCAAAACGAATTACTCGATAATAACAGCATGTTAAATGTAGAAAAGCTTGTCCCTAACCTGATGGACAAGAAAAAATATGTAGTTCATTACAAGAATCTACAACTTTACATGAAACTTGGTATGAAAGTAGAAAAAGTCCACAGAGTATTAGAGTTCGATGAGAAGCCTTGGATGGAGTCATACATCCGTCTGAATACCGAATTCAGAAAGAAGGCAAAGTCTACGTTTGAAAAGGATTTTTTCAAATTAATGAATAATGCGGTGTTCGGAAAGACGATGGAGAATCTACGTCAAAGAGTTGACATTAGACTTATAAAAACGAATGGAACTGAAAATGAGAAACTAAGAAAAGTAATTGCCAAGCCAAACTTTAACAGACGCGTTAAATTTTCTAATGATCTATCCGCTATTCATGTCAGCAAGACGCATCTAACGTTAGATAAACCGATATACATTGGATTTAGTGTTCTCGATTTATCGAAATACCACATGTATGACTGGTATTACAACACGTTAAAAAATAAATACGGAGAAAACTGCACCTTGTTATACACCGACACTGATAGTTTATTAGTGGATATAAAAACCGAAGACGTTTATAAAGATATGCTCGAAATGAAAGATGAATATGACTTCTCTGACTACTCAAAAGACCATCCACTCTATAATGAAACGAATAAAAAAGTAATAGGTAAATTTAAAGATGAATGCGCGGGTGTTCCGATAGCCGAATATGTAGGTCTAAGACCTAAACTATATTCGGTATTAAGAGCGGATGAAGAAGTAATAAAAAAATCTAAAGGTACAAAAAAATATATAATTAATAAACGAATAAACTTCGAAAATTATAAAGATTCATTATTCAATAAAAAAAAATATTCGCATTCGATGAATATGCTACGATCTATACACCACAACATCTACGGACTGACAGTAAATAAAATTACGCTCTCTCCACTCGATACCAAAAGATATATATCGTCAGATGGAATTACGACGTACGCGTATGGGTATCAGCGGGAACAATAAGAAGTTCTTCTTTAACGAAACCTCTCTGTGGTGCGGGAGATTTCAAATAATAAACTCTTATCCCCTGCGTAATAATATGATAATCTATATTATGAATATCGACCGACCATATTGGGTCGGTAGCTCTTCTCTTACCACCTCCTTCTAATTCTCCGGGTTGATATAAATATCTAACGTTCGCGAGTGGACATATTTCAGTATCAACTTTTCTAGTTATAATTGGAGAAGGTTTTTTCGTCTCATTATTCAAAGCCTTAACGACGTTCGGTAATCTCTTAACCCATTCTCTATTTCTTTCCCGCGTTTCGATCTCCTTAGCGTACTGATAACCGAACAATCTTTCGGCCAAAGTTCTATTAAATCTCTCTACGATTCCTTGATCTCTATGTATCTCTCTTCTACCTCTTCTTATTTTAACATTACGTTTAGCCATTAGTTGAGAAACAACGCCCATAAATTCACTACCTGGGTCAACTTGTAATAGTTTAGGATAGTTCAAATGTCTTTTATAAATCTTCTCAAAAGCGGCGGCAACTTCTTTACTGTCTTTCGATGTCAATGGTTCGGCTTCTTTATATCTCGTTCCCGCATCTACTAATGTCAATGCGTACTTGTACGTTTTATTTTTAACTCTATCAAAAGGTAAGAACAGCAAATCGGCTTGATGTACTTCGTTCTTCGCAGACACGTCAAATTTAGGTCTTATTATCTTTTTAGGTTCGGGTAAATATATCTGCCACACAGCTTGTTTATTTAGAAATTCTAACGCTCTTTTATTACTAACTTTGGCTTCTTTAGCTAACTTACTAACGGCCGTCTTACCTTTCCAAAATCCTTTAGGGCTATAGTATATTTTTTCCATTTTCACGGGAAAATTAAATCATAAGCGTGATATTTATTCTTCTTGTTATTCTTACACGGTTTCAATCCGAGCGGTCTAACGTAAAAAGGTGGATCTTTATCCTCTATCTTAGTAGCGAGGTGCCAAGGACACCACACTTTTACATCGCCTTTTAGAGTTAATATCGTACTTTCGCCATTTCTCGTTTCAACTGTTATATAGTCAACGATTGTATAGATTTTATTTTTTTCCAAATCGGACCATTTCTTTGTATTATATTGGCTTTGTTCTTTTAACATTTCTTCAAATTCTTCTTCCGTGATTTCTTTTTGCATTTGTGCTTTACTTTGCTCTTGTGCGCTCATTTATTTAATATAGAAAATCAATTATATAATTTCCAAGCGACAAACCCGGTTAATGCCATGCCACCGATAACGAAAACGAGTTCTCTATTCTTTTGGTCTTCAGATGGAGTATAAAAATCGCTTAATTTAGGTTCCGGTGGTAACGCTTGAAGTTCTTTTCCGGTCGAATAATAATACTGCTTCATAGCCGTATCGACATCGTCAAATGTTTTCTCGGAGTGATGTTCTTTTTTCATCACCTCATTAATATAATCTAATCTTTGAGTTCTTTTTTTATTCCAATCCGCTTGTTCCCGTTCTAATTGTTCCATCGCTTTATCGTGCCTTTCTCTTTCTTCATTCGAATCACCATCTATTTTTTTAAATAAATAATTACTACCGCTAAAAGCAAACGCACTCGTAATAGCTCCTCCAACCATCATCGCTATCGCGCTCGCCATTTATTTAATTAAAAAATAAAACTAGGATTCCCATTTACTTTGAGGTCGATATTCTACTGGAGCTGGAATCAACTTAATAATTTCCCAAATAGTTAAACCTGTTAATAAAATACCGGTAACAATAGGTAAAAAATTACTTTTCTTTTCTTTATTAGGAACCATGTAATTTGAATAATCTTCAACATCTAAATATAAGAAATCATACTTTACACATACTTTAATTGGTATTACTCTTGCCATTTTTTTAAAAATAAAAAACTACTTCATAATATCAGCCGGTATAATACCCTGTTTAACTAACATATCTTTAGTTACCATCGCGAGTAATATATCTATAGATAACATTACGATATCGCTCATATTAAAATCTACTTTAGGTGGTTGTCTTTTAAATAGTTTTCTACCTATTTCGGAATATCCGACCGTTAATATCGTTTCTACTCCGGCGTGATATAACGTATTCACTATTTGTTTTTCATCTGCAGACATTTTTTAAAAGGAAAAAATTAATTAAATTCGAACGGGTCATATTCTTCTTTCTTTTCCTTTTCGATGGAAGCGACCGCTTTGGTTACGCTTTGGTTCCGATTAGGTTCCGATTTGGTTACGAAAAAATATAATCCTAATCCGACAACTCCTATTGATATATATAATGGTACGTAATTTGGTTTCTCCTCGTGTTTCGATTTTTCATCCGAATCATCATCAGAATCTTTCGTTATTTCTTTTCTTTTTAATTCGGCTTTTAATTTTTTAGCTTCTACACCTTTCTTACCCGCGGCTACTCGTTTCGGGTCTTTAGTTTTTTCTTCGTTATTCATTTTTTATATCTAAATCTTGATCACTCTTGTCGAATCGAATATGTTTTACCGTCGTTAACATCGCGGTAAAAGGCGCTAAATACATTCCGTATTTATAATATAGTTCGCAACATGAAGTAGTCAAAGCGTGATTAATAAAAGGATCTTCCTCTAAGTCTTGTATTAGTTTAGGAGGATTATCAACGTCAAAATACTTTGAAACGCTCATGACATATAAATTAATAAAAGCATTACCTAACGTTTTAGTCATACTAGCTCCTAATCTCGCTTCGTATCTACAGTATAGTTTGTTTATTTGTTCTAATGTCATTTCGTCGATATCCGAGAGTTGTAACTCTCTTCCGAGATATTGTTTACTACTGCCACCGGCTATAATAGCCGATAATCTTTCACGTTTTTTTTCTTCTTCAACATCTTCAACATCTTTTCCAGTTACTTCGGTTAATAATTCTTCGGCGTTCATTTTATATAATATATTTTTCAATTTTAAATAATTAAATATCACATATCCGGCTAATGATAAGACCGTAGTATTTGTTATAATTGTTAGTATTTCCAATAGCATTTTTTAGCAAATGCTTTTTAGCAATGCTTTAATGCTTTTAGCAAATGCTTTAATGCTTTTAGCAAATGCTTTTAGCAAATGCTTAATGCTTTTAGCAAATGCTTTAATGCTTTTAGCAAATGCTTTTAGCAAATGCTTTAATGCTTTTAGCAAATGCTTGATGCTTTTAGCAAATGCTTTTAGCAAATGCTTAATGCTTTTAGCAAATGCTTTAATGCTTTTAGCAAATGCTTTAATGCTTTTAGCAAATGCTTAATCGACTAACCAATAATTCGTAGGTTGATCCGTTATCAATATTAATTTACGATGCTTCTTTTTTTTTAGTTCTTCTTTAATTCTTTGTCGTTCTTCCATAGTAGGAATAACGTCATTTTCCCTTAGACAATTTTCGAAACTGTCTCTATCTTTCATGTAGAACATACAAACCCATTTAGTTTGTTCTCTCAGATCTTTTAATACGGAATTGTATCTCTGAGATATAACCCATACCGATTGTTCCGCGTGCCTACCGGAAAAAGCTAATTCCGAAAGCATGTCCTTTTTTTTAGTTAATTCTTTCGTAGCGCTACAATCGTCAATAACGTATAACGTCGAATAACCGGCGTATTTATTAAAGAACATTCTTAATAATTCTTGTAGTTTCTCTTCTTCATTAACGATAGGATTAACGATTATTATATTTTTTGTTTTAGGTTTCCTGACATCTCCGATCCACTCACGATTTTTATAAGCTTTATTCCATAGAATAGTAGGACACAATATAACTATGTATTCGAATATTTTATAATATTCATTTTCTAGAAGATCGAGTACGAACTCCGTCTTCCCGCATCCCGTTTGACCGCATATAATCGCCGAATGAGGAAATTTCGGTAGCTCCATTTTTTAATAATTAATAATTAACTTCTTTAAATCTTCCATCTTCAAAATTAATTTGCGCGTCTTGTATAACGAATAGATAAAGGTTTATTAATTCGTCTTCTCCTCCTTCTTTCGTTATTTGTATCGTAATTCCTTCGGAGGCATTCTCAATTCGCCTTCCCGAACCGTGTAGCGAGTTATCATCCGTTGCGCGTAAATCGAGCCATAACGCGTAATTACTGGTAAGATATTTTTCAATTGTCGTATTAGTGAAGACCGTATCTTTTAAAACGGAATTCGTTATTTTATTTCGTTTAGAATTCATAGCAAAAAATTTATTTATTTCGTCCCATTGTTGATAAGCTTTCATTCCTTGACTGTATAGTTGATTCGGAACTCCTTCTATCGTAATCTCTACTTTCGTTATTTTTGGATTGAAATAAGTTTCGGTGTTCGTTCTTTCGGGATCCTCGAATAACATCAGGACCCCTTTCATACTTCTAGCCGGAACATTTAAATTAATGTTCCATAAAGTATCTGACTTATTTTTAGTTATCTTCCTATGTCTTAGTATTCTGTCGTACAAAATAACCATTTTACCGGAAACTTGTTGTCTTATTTGTCTAGATAATTCGGTGTCGGAAACCATATCGAATTCTAAACAAATATTACTTATTTTATAACTCGCATCTTTATCCGTCGAGTTAATAACTTTATTATAATCGTTGAAAGTAAGTTCGTATTCGAGTCTATCGCCGAGACCGGACTGATAAAATGGCATATGCGTTTCTAATAGTTCGAAGTCTAACGGAATACAAAATCTATTTTTATACGCGTCCGCTATAGCTTCGTCTTCTTTGTCCGCACCAGCATTTCCCGCTCCAACTCTGTGTTTTAACATGTTTACTTTACCAAGACCTTGATAAGCCATGTTCGCGCGTTCGGTAGGCGTTTTCCATAAATCGACGTAACAATGATAAATATCGCTATCATCTATTGACATAACTTCATTTCCGCTTATACGAATGGTAGTTTTTTTAATTATAGATCTTCCTATGTTTTGATATATAGTAGAATTTACGTCCGTAGATTTAATTTCTATTTCGAAAGCTAATCTAACCGTTCCGGGTACTATAACGTCGTTACTACTTAGATTAGGGAATCTCACTAATAACTGTTGATTCTGATCGATAGTAGAAGGATTATTAGTTATTACGACGCTCTGTCTAATCCCTTTTACTCCTCTAGGTTCCCTAATTTTTCTGTAAGGATTTAATTTTTCGCCGTAGGAAGACATTTTTAAGGGGTTTTTTTTAGTACGATAATTCAATTATCATTGACGCAACCGTATTAACGCACGTAGAATTATATGTTTTAGAAACGAAATTGATTACGTCGAGAGGTTCAATCTGTAACGGTATAGCGAAACGTGCCGCGGCGCTCGGAAAAATACCCAAAGACACGCCATATTTCGGTTGTTCAATTCCATTAATAGATACCGCAATGGCTACATTATCATTGTCCGTTCTTTTACTCGATAACCCTAACCCCATTATCAAACCGGTCCTTCCCGTCACGTAACCGACCCCTTCTTCTCTACCGGCGTTACCGAAACTAAATACTTTTCCGTCCTTTAATGCACCCTTACTTTCGGCGCATATGCTTATCGTCTTCTTCGTACTAATACTATCCCTCAATTTATTAATTTCTTCTTTCCTTTCTAAATTATCGGCGTGTTGTCTATTAGATAACTGCGGAACTACGCCCCTAAATTTATTAATTTCTTCTTTCAGCGCTAAATTATCGGCATGTTGTCTATTAGATAACTGCGGAACTAAAACGTGCCTCACATGATTAATTTCTTTTTCAAGTTCTGAATTATTAGAACTAACACCTTTATATATTATTTTTTTAGTTCCAAATATACTCATTTTTAATATTATAATTTAATTAATGATATTTCTTTTAATGTATTCGTCATCCACTACTAATTTAATTATAATAGATACCACCGTATTAATACACGTAGGATTATTAGATTTACTAATAAAATTAATTACGTTAAGAGGAGAAACTAAAAAATATGGATTTATATAGATAGAATTTATAGGTAAATCGTTAGTTTTAATACTACATTCCGGTTTTTCTACTCCATCGATAGTTAACATTACGTGTATTTCGTTGTCGAAAAACTTCGAACCCTCGTTAGTTCTTTGAGTAGATATAGAAATTTTAAGTATTTTACCCCAACTTCCCAATACTAAACCAACATTTTTATCTTTACCTCCGTTACCGAAACTAAATACTTTTCCTTTATATAATATCCCGGAACTTTCCGCGTATACGATTATCTCTTTTTCGTTTCTAATTACTTTTTTAAGCTCATGATAATCCGAAATATGACCAGAAATAACATTTCGTATTACGGTGTTCTCTAAATAGTTTTTTTGATCGATTATAACTTTATTAATTTTTTTAATTTCTTCTTTTAATTCCGAATTATCTTCGTATTTTATATTTTTCTTAGTTCCGAATATACTCATTTTAAAGGATAATCTTTTAACTCTAAAACGCAATTAACCGGTAGACGATTAACTATTTTTTTGTTATTTTCGTCCCTTATTTCTAATTTTAATTCGGTTATAGCGTCATTAATTAAACTTTTATATTCGGGATGTTCGAATCTAATCGTAGTTATATCTCCGAATTCTTTATTTTCTACGGGAATAACAGCTAACAAGGTACTAGGATTACCGTCTAGAAAATTATGAGAAGTACTAACTTGTTCCAAATGAACGTACAACGATTTATAGATAGCGAAATCTATACTTTTATCACCGATGTGTATATCATTAGCTATAAATTTACGTTTATCAAATCCTAATATAGAGTTCAAATCTTTACTTAATCTTAATTCTTGAGTAGTAATTAACGACGCTATTCCATTAGTTTCGTTAACAGTTAAGGTAATATTATAAGTTTTTAAAAAATCCGATAATTGTTGAAAACTATAATAACCATCTGGAATTTGAATAGGTCTCTCGCCCACCTTTTGTACATATTCGTTAACGATATTATACCAACCTACACCGTACGTAATACATTTCAATCCGATACATTTATTTCCATTTCTATTATCGATATATTGTTGTAAGTTAATAGTTTTATCAATGTTAGAAATTGTATGATGCATTTTTTATGTTTAAAAAATGTCAATCCCAAAAGAATTTAAATTTAATCCGAACGTATCTTATAAATCGGGAGCCGCTTATAAACTTAAAAATATAAACCTTATCAAACAAGATATGTACGTTAATAAAGATAAAAGTTTTCCTGTAATTTTTCCAGATATATTTCAAAAATATCAAAATCCTACTTTACATTCTAACGATCCTTGGAATACTTGGTTAAATTCTCATTTCGATTGGTGGCAATGTCAATTAAATTTTGCAGTTTGGTGCGCTACAGCTGGATGCGGAGTAAGTTACGAAGATCATTTAGAAAAAACTACCGATCTAACAAAAACGGTTTATACTTTTCACGTTTATTACTGTATATCGAGAATAATAAAAGAATTAAAATGTCCAATTCCTACTGATCCATCTTTTTGTTATTATAAAAATAGTTACGATAAAGCCGCGTATCAAAAATTATGTAACGAGTTTAAAGTTTCTCCGGGTACTAATTGGAGACAAAAATTAGATAAAGGAGGTTGTCACGGCCTAGGCACTTACAGCCAATACTTTAAACCACCAGGATCATATAGAGTTAAACATATGAAAGATGGACCATTTTTTAATATTAACGATTCTATAACTCACACTAGAAATATTAGTAACGCTTGGACTACTTTTTTATTAGATAAATCTAACGGATTTACGCATACTGGATTAGTTAGAATAAACGAAAGTATTAGAATATACGTATGGGCTTTACTAGGATCTCAAAGTCAAACTAGAGTAGAAATTTTAAAGATAGGAACCGGTTTTGATGCTCAAAAACAATTTTTATCTGATATACAGGATGCTATAAATAGTCCTATAGATTTGCCTAGTCAGATTTCTAGATACGAAAATGTTTTAAAATACGCTAGAAGTAAAGTTAATTACAGTTACGGATTAGGCCTTTATATGTCTCCTAGCGATATGATTTTACAAATAGGAACTATTGTAGGATATAATAATGAAATTGTAGTATCTACCGAAGAACAAGTTTTAGGAATTAATGATGACGTTAATTCTATAAGTAAATCTACTTCTAACGTAATAGATGGAACACCTACTAAACGTACTAATCCAGTTTGGATTAATCCAAATATAGATAAAATAATTAAAAAAGCTGAACCTAAAATAAAACCAGAAGTAAAACAGGAAGTATCAGAACACGAAGATAATAAAACGGCAATAATAGTAGGAAGTATAGCGGTAGGTCTTACGGTTTTATTTATTTATCGTTGAGATACTCTTTTGCCGCCGTAAATAATAATCCGATAACTAAAACTAATAAAACCCATAGATTATTAGCTAGCCAATTAACGACTTTACCCGTTGCGGATAACAACCACGATACGATAGCCCCTATTATTCCCGGTAATGCCGCTGCCGCTTTAGCGGCTAATTTAGCTAATAATTTTCCGATATTAGATAATTGTTTTTTTATCCAATCTTTAACGCCGTCGCCTTTTGGCGGGGGTTTTGGAGTTGTAGATCCTCCTCCTCCACCGGGTATAACGGCTTCTACGATAACACCGATAATCATACCGAATGCGGTTAAAACGCTAGCTATCGTAATTCCTTGTTCCCTGAATAAAGTTTTTATTCTTTCGGCTAATGTCGTGTCTTCTCTTAATACTTTATGTATAGTTTCTTTTATTCTATTTAATTGACTTCTTAATCTTTCTTTATTAACATTAATCGCTTCTAATCTAGAACTTCTCTCAATTTCTAAATCTATTATTCGTTTTTTTATCTCTTTTATTTGATCTTCATCATCGGTTTGTTCTAATTTTTCTTTTTCGTATGCTATTTTTTTATTTGTTTCAGTAAGTTTTGCTAATTCATTTGCTATCTCTTCTTTAACCGTTGTCATAGCTTTCATAATACCGTCCATTTCTCTTTTTGTCATATCTGTTTGTACTTCTTTAGGTGTAGTTTCTATTTCTTCGACTACTTCTTTCAAAGCAGTTTCTGATCTATTTGTTGTTGTTAATAAATTTTGAGCATCTTGTTCCGAAGTTATATTTTCTATGGGTATTTCTTCTGGTCGAATTTTATTATTTGCATCAATTAGTTGTTTTAATTCCTTTCTACCCTTTCTAACTCTAGTACTATGAGGATCATAATCTTCTACTCCTAAAACGTGTCTAATAAAATCAACACCATATTTCCCTTGAAGTGTGTCAAATGAATAAAAATTCATTATAGCATCAGGGTTTGTACCTTTGTAAAATGATAGGGGGTAATTTTCATTATTATCATCCACACCAAACAAAGGTCTTCCATATTCATCGGGTGTTATATACAATTTGATATTCCTATTATTTAGTGGTTCTTGATTTCTATCATAAAATTGCTTTAAACATTTATTTAACAAAGAATGAGTTTCTCTTTCCCCGTCTGGTCCTGATAGATTATCTAATTCATTATATTGAGTATTCAACGTACGTTGAAATTGTCTTTCATGATCAATAAAAGATGTTTCTTCTTCTTCATCTTCATGATCATAATCATCTTTATCAAACATAGGATTTTCAAAATCATATCCGCCTTCAGCCATTTTTATTCGGAATAAATTGGTGGGGGATTTTCATATCTATAATTATAATTAGTGATATAATTATTATTAATTGTATAAATTATTCCTTTTTTAAACTGTTTTGTATACTGTTCATCGCTTCTTCCCTTCCTTTTTTTATTAATTTTTTTTTTTCCTCATCGGTTATTATTTCATTTTTATCTACTTTTTTAATTGATCTTATTTCTTCTTTTAGTTTAGTATATTTTTCCATTTCTACTAAAACTGTTCTAAATTCTTCAGGAGATATAGTTCCATCTCTTAAAGATTTAGATATAATATCTCTAATACTATTAAGTTTACTTTCAGCGGCTATTAAAATGTTACAATGTTTTTCCGTTTTTGTCATTAGTTTTCTTCTTATTAATTTAACGCACATACCTGTTCCACCGCATACGGCAGCGGCTATTTGTACCGGTATTAAAATTGGAATAGCTATTCCTATTCCGGCTAAAATAACTCCTGTAGATATTAAACCGGTATCTACTCCGTCCGTAATGTTAATTCCTCTTTTATATTTTTTTCTTAAAGATTTTCTAGTATCTCTTTCGTTAATTAAAATCTTTTCAATTTCTGATATTTTAGTTAATCTATAATTTTGACCGTTTTCTACGGAAAGATCGGGATATATATCGGAATGGTTCGGATCGCAAGGCGCCGTCGGTTGCTTCATTTTTAAAGGTATTTTTTTTAATTAATCGGGGGGACATAGGAGCGTTCTGTACCTCCTTTCACCTTTTTTATTTTCGTACCCTTCCCCACCCACGATAGTTTCTCACTGTCCCTCCTTTAGGTTTTTTTAAATTTTTACTAATCTCACTGTCCCTCCTTTTACCTCCACTGTCCCTCCGACTACCTACCTTTTTATTTTACCACTCTCTCTACCCCCGAATAGTTTCTCGTGTCCCTCCGGACTGTCCCTCCTTTTACCCCATGTACCTAATTTTTTTTTTACCTCTCTCTCTACCCCTCGATAGTTTCTTGTGTCCCTCCGGACTGTCCCTCCTTTTACCCTACCCTTTTATTTTTATCACTCTCTCTACCCCTCAATAGTTTCTCGTGTCCCTCCGGACTGTCCCTCCGGCTACCTACCCTTTTTTATTTTATCACTCTCTACCCCTGAATAGTTTCTCGTGTCCCTCCGGACTGTCCCTCCTTTTACCCTACCCTTTTATTTTTATCACTCTCTCTACCCCTCAATAGTTTCTTGTGTCCCTCCGGACTGTCCCTCCTTTTACCCTACCCTTTTATTTTTATCACTCTCTCTACCCCTCAATAGTTTCTTGTGTCCCTCCGGACTGTCCCTCCGGCTACCTACCCTTTTTTATTTTATCACTCTCTACCCCTGAATAGTTTCTCGTGTCCCTCCGGACTGTCCCTCCTTTACCTAACCTACCTTTTTATTTTATCACTCTCTCTACCCCTGAATAGTTTCTCGTGTCCCTCCGGACTGTCCCTCCTTTTACCTAACCTACCTTTTTATTTTATCACTCTCTCTACCCCTGAATAGTTTCTCGTGTCCCTCCGGACTGTCCCTCCTTTACCTAACCTACCTTTTTTATTTTATCACTCTCTCTACCCCTGAATAGTTTCTCGTGTCCCTCCGGACTGTCCCTCCGGCTACCTACCTTTTTATTTTATCACTCTCTCTACCCCTCAATAGTTTCTTGTGTCCCTCCTTTAGGGTTTTTTTTTTTTTTACCTCAATGATATATATACAAAATAGGGTGTTCTGGCACACCGGGCGAGGTGAGCCGAGCCAGTATGGCGAGGCGAGCCGAGTGAGGTCACGTGACCTTGTGTCACGTGACCGGAGGTGGGCCAGAACCCCTATTTTGTATATATATCCATGACCAAACATCATGCAATTATAAAAGTTATTCTAATTAATGGTCATGATATCAATGTCTGTGTTTGTTGATTATTCTTCAGGTAAAGACACATTACCACATTGATCCGACACTAAGTTCTAATGACAACTCTTTACCTAGAATCTTTCTTGTGATTCGGTTCCATTTTCATCTTGCTAATCCAATGTAATATCCGGTGCAAGCAGATATCAAGTTTCAGCCGTCAGTGTACAGAGTCCACTCGGTATCACAGGTGCCCTACGCATGCTATATGTCTCACAATAAGTTACTTATTATATAGAGCAGGCGTGTTTTTTGGTTGGGTCAGGAAATTATCTTTTGGTATGTTTTAGATTGTTATGACATGTGATTAAAATAAGAATGTATTTGTGATGGAGTTGTTGTTGTTGTTGTTGAGCCATAGCATGCGAAGGACACCTGTGCTCACTATAAAACATGATTTGGACCAGGGTCTACACTGTTTGTAAGTGCCAGTGTATGTCCCTGTTCAAATGATTACACTGCTTATCAGTATTTCCTGGTTTTGACCTTCATTGTTTTCCGAAACCAGGAAGTAAATTGAGCAGGTGGTTTCGTTGGTTTTCTAAATATAACTTCCTGAATGTTTACAAACACAACCGTTATTTTAACTTTTCAAACGTGTGTGAACCGGCCTGTATTTCCATAGTTACAATAAATATTACCTTGTGTTTTATGGGGTTGATTGTTATGGCCACAACACTGCACTTATTAAACTCGGGTAAGATTATTTAACTCACAATTATAAATCATCAAATCTCACACTCTTACCATCTATCTATCTATCAATCAATCTTTCTATCTAAGGGCAGCCAGGCAGACATACAAAATGGGTAACCCATTCGTCTGTCCTTGACTAGTCAGTGTGTCTGCCATGTCTGTCTGCCTACCTGTCTGCCTGCCTTGTCTGTCTGTCTGTATGCATGTCTGTCTGTCTGTCTGTCTGATTGTCTCTCTCTGTCTGCCCATGCGTCTGTCAACCGTCCACCTGTCTGTCTATCTGTCTTTCTTCTTGTATTTATATTGCAATATGACACTCAAATTCAGGATTACCTCTACTTGCGAATATATGATAACCTTTGCAAACTGTGTGGATCTAGATCAGACGCCGAGTAACTCAGTGTCATGAGGATCCAAACTGTTTTACATTCTGACACAAAAACAACAACAAAAGAAAACTTTTGCATGCGTCAATTGTCCAGAGGATAAAAGATTAACCCTTTACCTTATAGAGATGCATTTAGATGCCTTTAAAAACATAGTAGACCCACATGACAGACGAATTCATGATGACCAGTTCAAAGTGTGTATACACAGATGAGAGGAACCGGGCACCATTGTTTTCTTTAAGAAAATAAATTGTTAGTTAATCTTTACCATCATATACACACTGTTGCACGCCTTTGCAGAGTTGGCACAGATCAGACGGCTCCGTTAACCCTTCGCTTGCTATTCACGTCAATATACCTACCTGTAAATAGTGAAGACCCAGATGAGACAGCTCCTGCAGGAGCCGTCTCATCAGGGTCTGCACTATTTACAAATTGATTGTACAACCAGTGCACTCCGCAACAGTGATTGCACAGCGAAATACGTGTACACAGTGAAGATATATGTAATTATACAACAGGACATGGGTAAAGAATGAGAAATGTATTTTAAAATTCAGCAAGAGAAGGGTTACGTCTGATGTTTGCTTATAGATGGAATTATAAAGATCTCGTTCTACTGTTTCTGTCGTGGCCAAAAACAGGTTTTGTTAAAGCAAAAATCCCTATAAAATTTACGTTATAAAAATTAATTTAATGAATATTCATGAAGTGGTTATTTCAAGCACAAGTGTCCATTAGGGAACAATGTAGTCATTTTAGAAACCAAAGAAACAGAATTATCAAATTCCATGAGCAAACAAAGCAGATCTTGATCATACGGCTCCTATAGGAACCAGTTGATCTGGGTCTATTCTGTTTGCAATTGCGTTGAAAAGGCGTTTATATGAAGGAAGGGATTAACACATTGATTGCTAAATATTCACCGATTTCGACAAACTGTGACTCATTCCATTCTGGATACATCACTTTTGAAAGTAACCTGTGTCCGAGTTAGCGTATTGGACCACTTTACAGAACGACAGAAACCCTCAGTGTGATTCCGTTATAAAATAGATTAAAGCCGTAAATGAAACGAGATTTATAGTTTGTCGATATCGATATCATAGATAAATGTGCATGTAACGTGACAGAAAGTAACCCCACCTTTAGTTCTTGTTGTATAATGGATAGGCAGTTGCGTACCTTATCAATGATATATGAATATTTCTGCAACTTACTGTATGGTTTATTATTGCATATCTATGACATCTATAGGTAGTTTTGACAGTATGTTCAATAAATATGGCGCTGAGTTATATTGATGTGCAGGCAAACTGTGGTCATTACAACTTAACCACAGTGTATAAAGAATCCATTCATGCCTATAATGCAATGAAAGAGGTCATAAACAGTGTAGACCTAGATCAGAATCAGAGGGATCCTGCAGGAACCCTCACATCAGGATCAGCACTATTTGTTTCATACAGTAGAACATGTAATAAGCGACCATTCATTTATTGAAAACAGAATTCATAAAAAAGCAGGTATAGTAGCTTGATGCATGGCAAGAGTAATGCAGAAAGCTTTATGTCTTGCAGAAAGCTCCAGAAAGTTCCTATATTTTGACCTCCATTAAGCGACCCACCTGCCTCACAGATCCTTAATGGTCACTTAAGACAGGTTCTAAAAATTATAATGTCTGTCCAATCTCTGATCTGCTGAACATGGTTAATGACTTCCGATTCGTTCAAGCATTTGAGAATATACTAGGTATCAAACAGTTTGGATCCTGATGAGAAGCTCAGTTACTCGACGTCTCATCTGGGTCCAAGCTGTTTGCAAATACGAGTCAGGTCGCGCTAATATGGAGAAGGTTTTACTAGCCAGAATAGTTAATGGACTGCGAAAGCAGCCCAATCTCATACGATTTGAATTTTGACCATGCTTTTCTGCGTTCCTGTGTTTCTATAAAAGCCAATCTTTTTAATAAATATGGTTAACTGTGAGACAAGTTTTTATTTATACATAATTATTTATTTTATTCATTTTGAATCATATATTTTCTCAGCGGGGCAAATATTTTTGTCGGGGTTATTTCTTTCTTTTTTGCCATGACCCAGTTTCAGTGAAAATGCTAGTGAATTAGGTATAACTGATTAAAATCACATTCCCAATCATAGCGGTCAGCGTGGTCCAAGGGTTATAACGATGGCATAGAAAATGTGAGGTCGTGAGTTCGATCCTCGGTGGAAGCTTTTTTATTATTATTATTATTTTTCTCTCATTTTTTTCTTAGCACCCTTAGTTTACGTGCTTTTGGTTTAAAACCATTTTGTACAAAAAATATAAGTCCTTTGTTTGCATTTTGGCGTTGGTAAAGTTATTTGGCTGAGACCTTTTACTCGTGGTTTTGTTGACCGTTTTGCATATTTCACCATTGTGCATGAATTTGCTTTCATTTAAATATATATCTTATACTAGCCTGTTCTTAATTTGGGGGACAATATAAGTGAACAAGTTAATGGACATTGAGTCAACATATTCGAATAATTTCATGTAGAGTGTAAGTATGGGAGTTTGTATGCATTGTGAACATCACTTAATGTGATAATGGTTTCTACGTTAGTGTGTTTCAGCAAATGAATAACATTGACCTGTAACGTTATGTGTATTATTGGTGTCATATACAGGTATTATGCATCATGGCTCATTAAAACATTCCCCCGTTTCTGCTATTACTTTATACATTACAGTCATGTTTTCCCAATGTATCTGTTAATTAAAAGTACTGAACAATATTGCTCCCTCTTTTTCTTCTATCCTGCTTAAAGACATGTTACGCAGCCATTTTACGCTTGCGTAACACTTTGCTTGTGGTATATGTTGTTGCTTTAATTATTCACCTGGGTTTTGCCCATGGAACACTTCGGGGAAACAGGTTACGTGTCATTTCTATGGCGGAAATGACAAGTCAGGACAACTTGATTGCGATGGATACACTATGTATAGCTATGAGTAAATTTTAGAAATAGTTCTCAAGCGGTCACTCAAAAGTATTGACCGTGCAAGTTGTTTGTTTTGTTCTGTGAGGTAGAATGTAGTTCCATTGGATTTTCAAAAACTGAAATAGATCGGAGAAGTTTATGTGTGTGCGTGTATACCTGTGTGCGCGTGTGTGTGTAAACATGTGTGCGTGTATACCCGTGTGCGGATGTGCGTACCCGTTCGTATACGCAAGTTGTGCTTCTGGATGGTTGTTCGTTTTTGTGTGGCATCTCCTGTCTGACTTTCATTTTCAGTGTTTTACATAAGTAAACCCACTTCAGAAATGTCGAATTTGCATATGTAGTTTAATGCAGTACGACTACAATGGACAAAGCTTCAAAGGTATGTACAGTTTAACTTCGATATCTCGAACTCGGATAACTCGAACTTCGGGGTTATTCGACTAAAAGTTCGGTCCTTCCAAAATCTTACAATACATAATTGATCCAAACTATATCACTACGCATATCTAGAAACACATTTCACGGCTTAATGCAGTTCTACAGTAATGCTGAAAGCTCCTGTAGGAGCTTTCAGCATAACTGTAGACCTGCATTAAGCTATGAACTTGAGAAATTGTCCAGATTACAAATCGGATAATTCGAACGTCTGTTATCTCGAACTAAAATATATAGTCCCTTGAGGTTCGAGATATCGAAGTTCAACTGTATTACTTGTGCATTTCCTGTAGGGGCTTTCTGACCCGGGTCAATTCTGTGTGCAAAGGAGTAGAAAGGCGTATTTATGGATTAAAGGGTAATCTGCAATATAACTATACCTTTGTTGTTACATGTCTTAACCCTTTCCCTGTCAACCCATTCCCTCATAGGCTGTTTTTAGATCCAACCACTTTAAATAAATCTACGGAAAAGGAGCATTAACTAGAAAAAAGGAAAATTTTAGAATTTCTTAGTTTGAAACCATTGTAATCAATAGAGCATTTGCTCCTATAGGAGAAAATGCTTTATTGATCACAATGGTTTCAACAGGTGACTTTTGCAGAGGCGTTAAAAGGCGTCAATATGAGGGAATGTGTTAAATATTCATGTAAAAATTAATTATTTCATTAAAATGTATGTATAAATTGATACTTATAATGATATCAGTACACATGATAGTATCGTATTCGTAGAAACAGTAGAATGTTACAAGCAAACAAAATAAACCCTGGTCAGACGGTTCCTATATGTTTCTATGCTATGCGTGCAAAGCCATGAAAAGGCGTTTACATGAGGCAAAGGGTTAACCTTTTCCCTTGATAGAGACGTATTCTCATGCCTTTTCAAACATAATTAACCATTTCCTCCATAAATACACCTTTCTACGCCTCTGTAAAATGGAAAAGTAGTAAAGTCAAGCAGGCAAAGCCACATGCAAGACGCAACCACCACCAAAACACCGATAGACAGCATGACACACACACAACCACACACCCAAACGCACACGCACACACACGAAATGAAAACAGAAAACACCAAAAGACACACAAGAAACAGGGACAAACGTTCCACAACATGAACAAACCACAAGCACAAAGACGCAAGGCAAACAAAAGGAAGGGTGACAAAGAGAGTACCGCCTTGGCACGGTGAGCAGCAAAAACACCACTGGGGGTTTAAACCGGTTTACGGACGTCCTAACCTCACACTTCTCTCAAAGTCACCCTAGCTTTACAAATATTGTAAATAAAGGTATCCCCGCTGGACTTACCCACAACATAGACGACGGTGAACACAGGACAACATGTAAAACATAGCATAATAACTGTGACAATCCGTCAAATATGTACTCAATGACGTTGCTGAAGTCAGAGCACCTGCAGGCAAGCCGTTAAGGGCACGACAGGGAAAAAATAATACATGAGTCTGGTAAGCTCCTCCTGTATCCAAGTTTAAGAGTATACCATCATAGAGTACTACCCTCGGCCTGTCATCGCGCAAGCAAAGAGGGAAGCGTAGCTACCGACTGTAAAAGGGTCGATAACCAAACATGCAGTGTGTTGCAATATAATAGGATCATAACCTTTCTTTTTAAATTTTTTAATGCGTTTTATAAACAAATCATGAAAATGGATATGACCCCGAATTTTCCTAAGTTTGTAGATAACATCCCCATAAAATTCTGGTTGAGAAATGCCTTGTCGCAGTAACGTCCGTAGATTGCAATTATATTTACTAATGAGAGGTAAATTTCGATAATAAAATTTAGAAAAGGTTTTCCGAAGTTTGTGATATCTGTAACCTTGCTTAAGAAGTTTATCAGTTATAACTAAATTACGTCTGTTAAAATCTTCAAGCAAAGAACAGGCTCGGGCAAACATAATAAGTTGAGAAATATAAACACCATAAGATGTAGAACGTGGCACATCCCCATCTAGAAAAGGATAATTAACAATTTTAAAATTAAAATCTTCTCTTTTATCGTATACTTTGGACGAAACTTTATCATTTGTAATTGAAAGATTCAAATCTAAAAATGAAGCATTAATGTCAGATTGATTAGCTTTGTTTAAAGACAGTTCTTTTGGGTAGATTGAAGAAACCATAGTATCAAAATAAGGATTATCTAAATTCAAAATATCGTCTAAATACCTTGAAGTTTTATTAAAAGCATTAACAATATCGGTCTGTGTATCAGGTTTTAAGCTAAGCATAAAATCCCTCTCGTAGCAATACAAAAACAAATCTGCAACAAGAGGGGCACAATTTGTACCCATGGGTATACCAACAACTTGACGATATATGGTATCTCCATAACGCACAAATATATTATCTAAAAGAAAGGTTAGAGATCTACAAACATCAAGGCAAGTCCACATTGTGTAATGTTCAACTTCTGAATTCGAAAAGAATGAACGTTGAACATTACAAGCAATGAACATTTTGTTTTCTCTGGCAAAGGTTTTTTCTATTAATTTAATAAGTCTATCCTTTATAAGATGGTGAGGTAGAGTAGTATAGAGTGTAGAGAAATCATAAGAGCTCAGTAAAGAAATGTTATACTGTTCATGTTCAAGTTTTGTTAAAACATCATTTGAATTTTTTATGGACCAAAAAACATTAATACCAGAATTTTCATATATTTTATCACAGTAGCGTTTAACATGTTCTTTGATCGTAGTAAGACAGGACGTCAAAAGTATAGATAATTTAGTAGTGGTACAACAGCTAGAGTTGGCAATAAAACGCGACTTATAAGGGTTTTTATGTAGTTTCGGAATCCAGTACAAAGTAGAAAGTTTATGTTGTTTTATGTTAGGACCAGACTTAAAATCATTGCACATTTTTACATGTTCCGAGACTATATCTTTTTCAGGTGTTTGAACTGTTATATAAGTTTTTGAATCAGTTAGCTCCTTCTTTAAAACATCAACATAATACAATCTTCAAATAATGATTACATTGTTTGATGCCTTGTCAGCAGGAACAAGAACATAATCTGAATGAAAATTAGAAATGTAACTCTAGGTCGAGGTGGTAAAAGATGGTTATTTGATTTGTAAAAAGTTATTCGTGTATCAATAATATCGAAAATACATTTCTTCCAATCCGAAAGGGCATTAACATCAGCATGTTCTCGTCGACACCATTTGATGCAGAATTCTTGAATAGCTTCCGCAATATGAGTTCGACAAGCGTCAAAATCAATAAGGGAAGGTAATCTATATTTAGGTCCTTTAGTTAGGAGGGTCCTGAGACGTTTATCCTTAATGATATCAAAATTACCAGTAATGACATGACCGTCACCTGTTTAAACCATTGTGATAAATAGAGCATTTGCTCCTATAGGAGCAAATGCTCTATTTATCACAATAGTTTCATACTGCAAAATTCTAAAGTTTTCCTTTTTTCTAGTTAATGCTCCTTTTCGGTAGATTTATTCAAAGTGGTGGATCTAAAAATAGCCTATGAGGTAATGGGTTAACTCCAGACCAGACGGATAATGTAGAACTGGTCTGATTAGGGTCTATATGTTTCCTTATAAAATGTTTATGGCATTATTGCAGATCTTGCTCTATAGTTTCTGCCACGAGCTAACAAGCCGTCATATATCTGTCTCACGAATTCTTGTATAAACATTCACGAGGTAAAGGGTTAAATGATGAAATAGTTTTGTCTAATGTTTTTCAAACATTGTAATCTGATGCGTCAGAAACTGTGCTTGAAACTTTTCCAATTTCAGTTTCAGATTGTGATGAAAAGCAATCGGAAACCCTCGTCTAATTCCGGCAGGCGTGACTCAGCCGACATTGTCGAGGTATTCCTATTGAAAAGCTCAACTTTCAAAGGTGTTTACATTAGAAACGTTTTATTTTGGAGAGTGAATGCTGTTTCAGAAATGCGGAACTGAATTTGCGGTTTCAATAATTTACCCTTTACTCATGAGAAGCTCTTTTCCTGAATACAGTGAACCCTCTAAACCGGACATTAAAACTAGTACCATTGCCGATCTTTCAGACAGGTGGCAGCTTAAAGCAGATTGACAGTCGTACAGAAATCTCCTTTTGGAGCTTTCTGCATGACTTTTAATATGCATTAAGCAGCCATCTGCCTAGAATATCTACACTATCCTTTATTATATTTTCGGTTTAGACGGGTTTTACTGTATATGTTAAATATATTGGTTTGTAGTATTGATTTACCTGTTTGGCTGATAAAAACGTATGTTGTAAATATGTTATCATTAGTTGGGTTTTTTTTTAAACAAGAAATATCTTTTAAAAAAGATATTCAGCGGCATTCAAATATTGACACAATGTACAAAACAATCTCTGCAATATTTATTTCAATGTTTGGAGATTCTACTAGTACAGAGAACTAGATCTATGAAGGGTTGCTTGTTATTATATTAGCAGAGAAGCATGCAATGAAAATGACTTGGAGTAGAAGAAGCAGTTATTGAAATATTTCAAGTTGCTTTTATAGGAAATCACTTTTAAAATGTACGATGTCAAAGTAATGTTTTAAAACTATCTCAAGTTAGTTCTTTATTTTACCTATTATAAAATGTACATGAAAGCGCTTATATTTGTATTGATATGAAGAAAAGAAATTGAATACACTTTAAAGCATAAAGTTTTTGTTTGTGCAGAGTCTGTAATTCCTTAAAGAATGGTATTTATTTAGCCTAGATCAACGCTTTAATCGACTTGTGTGCATCATCATTAATGACATCATTAACTGTATCTACATGTATTTTTAAAACAATATAAAGTTAGCAACTTCAACCTACGTCTATGAGCCCAAGCCCCATGTGATAGAGCCGTAGCAATAGCCTTCAGTAAGTAGCTTTATATCAAAGAGAGCCAACATCCAAAGCCTCGGTGCTGTGGTCGGGGATAGTAATTAATACTATTAATACCACTACTCTAATATACTAAACAACCCTTCATCTTTATTTCCTATAGCACTGCCTGTGAATTATGGTGGTTTCGGCAAACTACCTGTTCGTCAAAGTGGGCTTTATTATCAAATGTTGTATTAATTGATAGCAAAATGATAGTAAACGTTTGAAAGTTTAATAGTGGTTTCGACAAACTGGTAATATTGCTCAGCAACCATTACCATGAGGTGATAAATATCAGTACATCAGTACTTTGATTTTATGTGAATTTCCGGGTCTTAAAATCTATTTTAAGAACAGAACTTTCGACAGTCGACAGTCTTCGGTCCCATGCTAAATATCTGCGTAAATAATGATTTTCTGTACTATATGGCGTTTTTACTGAACTCTAAGAAGTTTATAGAACATGTCTGTGTAACATGATGCCTTACATGTGTTGTGATTATGTTAATTATTGGATTGAATTCAATTTGCGAGGCTGAAGCAGCTAATTATCATAAAACATGGTGTTTTGAAATTACTACAATGTCGTAAGAATTACCCAAGGAAATTCGACACGTTAGCAGACTGTATATCAGAATTTTACATAGTTTGGCAACGTGTAGAGGCATATAAAAAGGTTGTATGCCAGTCAAGGTATTCACTAATGAAAATACAGTTTACTACTAAATACTCGTAGGTCATATGCAAATTACAATGTAACATAGTTTCTCATTGGTGGAAAACTAGAACAAAAGTGAAAATAGACAGCTAGCCGCTGAAAAAGGGACACACTTGCTATGTAAGGATAATGGCAAACAATTACAAAAGATAATAACCAGATATAAGCGTCTATTAACGCCTTTGCGTACAGAGTAGACCCAGTTTAGATGGCTCATAAATGAAGCGTCTGATCAGGATCTACTATTTGCTTATCAAATAGTATAGATCCGATTGTATAATTTCTGACTTGGCTAAAAAATCCAGTGTTGATATGTCATTTAAAAAACAATCTAATCAATATTCGTGATGTCATCATTTATTGATTAAAGGGTTAATATGTCGTTGTCTTAACTTGACGTCTACAAAATGTGTTCACCCTGAAACTTTCATTTTTCATTTATCTTCTTCTTTGTTTCAAAAACAAACTGGATTCTGACAAGACGCCGAATTACGCAGAGGTAACCACATATTCGCTATTCGGGGCCAAAACTATTGCGTTACCCCTTGTTATTGTATTGCTTAAATTGGACAGTACCGTAAATGTTCTATTCTATGGACATGGCTAATGTGATATTTGCTGACGTCAAATGTCAGGTCCATAGAATGAGATATTCATTGATATCATCATATAATAACTGTTTTATTGTCCGCACAAAAGAAATTTGGGAAGGGATATGGTAAACTTTGCCTTAATATATACTCTTTACCTGTTTAATGTTTATTTCAAATTTAAACACCTACTGAATATTCATGGGCAAAATAGTTATAATTATTTATGGAAGATTGGTTATTGTAGCCGCTTGAGAAACTATAGAGACCCAGATATTTCAAGTTCTATTAGCAAACAGAGCAGACCCTGGCCAGACGGATCTGTTGTGTTTGCACATGCAAGAACTCATGTTTATATGAAGGAAATAGAACTTTAAGCGACCATAATTATATTGATTGAACACAGGGATCTTAAAAAGCAGAGTGTTGCTTTAAATAGGACTACAGTAATGCAGAAGGCTCTCTACGTACCTAAATTAGACCTCTTTGATAAGGGTTTACTGTATTGTATCGCTGCCACGTCCGAAGACATCTTTTAATCCATTGCCTCATAGGCTATTTTTAGACCCAACATATTTGAATAAATCTACCAAAAAAGAGCATTTACTAGAAAAAGGAAACTTTTAGATTTGTGTAATATGGAACCAAAGCTCTATTTATTACATGTACAATGGTTTCAAAATGTGACTTTTACTGAGGCGCCTAAAGGCATCAATATGAGGGAATGGGTTGAACACAGTAAAGAACGAACCTGTTTTTTTTGTCCCCACGAAACAAAGTGGAGGAAGGGATATTGTATCGCTGTCGTGTCTTGTAAACACGATAAAAAATTAAACTTGGTACACGCAATCATGCTTCTTTCACATGATGAGTAATTTTCTAGGCCATGACTCATAGATCAAGATCACAGGAGACAGATCTTGGAACAAATTTATAAACACGATATATATTCTAAATCAAAACATGGAATGCAGAATTGCGACAGGCAGACCATAACCATAAAATGCGACTCAAAGCAAAAAACAGTATGGCATTAAGAATAATCAAACGTTGCATGTTTTTTTCTCCATGATAAAATCTTGTATCCTATTGATTTCAAGGTCATATATCAAATGTAAAGGTCACTGTGACACGTTAGGTAGCCTATTCAAGAAAACTTTACACGATACATCATGAAAAATACAGCAATGCATTGTGTGCTATTTGCAGCCGTGGGTAAAATGTTTTAACTCTTTCCTTCATAAATAGTAAAAAATAACCAAATCGTGAATACGAATTATATGTCATGTAAGATGGCATATGAACATGTGATACTTTAGTTATGGCAGAAACTGTACAATAAGGTTTTATAAGCAATATAATTTTATAAACAAACAAAGCATACTCAAATCAGACGACGTCTACAGGAAATGTGTTAAAATGCATGTTTATGGAGTAAAGGGTTAAAGTACCGGTACCATGGTTACCCTAACATAGTATTTGGACAGTCAAAAGTTGGCAAATGTAGACAAAAATCAAACTGATCACAGTCTACGCTACTTGCAAATTCAAAAAGATCCATGTGATGACTTATATACCTTTACCCTATGGAGAAGGGAAAGTTAATAATTAGGGTAAGTGATGCACACGTTGAATCCATAGGGGCCTGGACTGCTTCATGGGGGTCTATATGTACTATATAATAACAAGGGTTCCAACTAGCGGAACGGATATCCGTGTACCACGAGTACAAATATGACTGTAACTCTTACAATTTAAATGATAATTTCGTAATTCTTTCGGCTATTGAAAGCCAATATATTTTTCTATCAAATGAATATAATCTTATAACGGTAACTTATGAACAAGTATCAATCCAACAATGATTTTCTCAAAATTTCACGTGTTTTTTTGGTCATTGACAAACGTTTGTTCACCCCGGTTTCACTATATTACAGCAATAATATATTCTGAAAATGGTTGATCCTTCGAAAGCAAAAGTAGAACTGCAAAAAGAGAAAATTGCAGACTCGGTTTTATTGAGTCTGTTCATGAGAAGTAATTAAAAGTGCAATACTACTCACGCCCCCTAGCACCGGCTTAAGCAGTATTCAATTTTCAAAACTAATAACATGAAAACTAATGATCCCAAAGGACCAGAAAATATAACAACACTGAGAATGAAGTACGGGGCGACTTTTTACGGCCGCCACACAAGCACTTAACACCTGCTGTTGGGAAGTACATATATTCTGAAAATGGTTGATCCTTCGAAAGCAAAAGTAGAAATGCAAAAAGAGAAAATTGCAGACTCGGTTTTATTGAGTCTGTTCATGAGTAGTAATTAAAAGTGCAACACTACTCACGCCCCCTAGCACCGGCTTAAGCAGTATTCAATTTTCAAAACTAATAACATGAAAACCAATGATCCCGAAGGACCAGAAAATATAACAACATTGAGAATGAAGTACGGGGCGACTTTATACGGCCGCCACACAAGCACTTAACACCTGCTGTTGTGAAGTACATATATTCTGAAAATGGTTGATCCTTCGAAAGCAAAAGTAGAAATGCAAAAAAGAGAAAATTTATAAAAATGTCGTGGTTCTATAAAACGAATCAATTCTATCACCCACCTCCAATTTTTAGTCCCCAGCATCAAAAGAATGATGTAAAACTAGCGAGTTTTGTCAGTTTGCTTCAAATCGTCGAGGAAGGAGCCATTGTACGTGACGTCACGGATTTCCCAACTTTTCCTTCGCTCATCCAATGAAATGGCTCCATTCAAATTTGTTGCATAATGGCACCATCCGAAATAGTTCTAAACATAACGACAGACGGAAAGGCCGCTGTTGCTAGTTGCTTACTTATTTAGAGGACACAACAAATGGAGATTGGTGATATAATTGGGTTGTTTTATCGAACCACGCCATCTTTTGAATTGAAAATCGTCTGGTTATGGCTGTGATATAATGAAACCGGGGTGAACGAACGTTTGTCAATGACCCATAAAACACGTGGAATTTTGAGAAATAGTAAAATATATTGGCTTTCAATATCCGAAAGAATTACAAAATTAGCATTGAAATTGCAAGAGTTACATTCATATAAAAAAAATTGTACTTGTGGTACACGGTTGTCCGTTCTGCTAGTTGGAACCCTTGTTATTATAAAGTACATATAGACCCCCATGAAGCGGTCCAGACCACTGTGGTTGAATCAATTTAAATATATACAGTAAAACCTCTGTAAAACGGACGTTAAATTAAGTATAAATATCGGTCTTTGAGACAGGTGGCAGCTTAATGCAGGATGGAAATCATGCAGAATGTTCCTCTAGGAGCTTTCTACACGACTTCCACCCCGCATTAAGCAGCCACCTGCCCAAAAGTATTAAGCATCTACCTGCCCAAAAATATCTAAATTCTTCTAGAATTCAGGTTTAGATAGGTTTTACTGTATACATTTTGACGTTACAGTTACCGAATATAGTACCGCAAAATAAATATTTTGATATATTTCCTTGCTCTTAAAACGAAAGTGAAAGTAGGTTATTTCTGCTTTTCAGAGTAAAGTTATACTGGAATTCTTGAACAAATCGAAACTGATCTAAATTTGCCAACGTCATGTTTGAATGCTAAACGGGACATACATTTTATTTTTTGGTAAAGACATACATAATAATCCAATAAAATAGATTCTGTAGCAATTTGAAGCTCTACTTTTAAAATAGGAGCATACGTCTATGGAGCGGTAAGTAACTTAATAAGTGTTACGAGCAACAGATAAAGGTGCGTACTCAAATACTAATGTCGTCATTTCTCCATCAAATCCCATGTTGTGACCATTCTTTAGAATCGTCTCGAAGAGACGATTCTAAGAGTGGTCACAACATGGGGTTTGGTGGAGAGAAAAAAGAAATTATTCTTGAACATGTTTTAATTTACGCATCTTATCTGGTTTGGTTTGGTTTGGGTTTTACGTCGCTTTAACAGTATTTCAGTCACAGGGGTCTGGACCGCTTCATGGGGGTATATAATTATGTACTATATACCAATGATTAGCTATTATATAGTACATAAAGACCCTCATGAAGCGGTCTATGATTTCAGTCATATCACGACGTCCATCTTATCAGGACCTATGGCGTTTAATTATGTGGCATAAAGGCATTTGCAAACAGGCTTGGTCTAGATCAGCCATTACCGGGTAACTTGTGGTTTAACCCACAGGTGCTAGGCGTGTGGCCATTTCACAAATACTGCTTATAAATACCTTCAAATACGTTTAGACATCATAACTTGACATTATAAAAAAAAGAAAAAAAAATGAAAAAAAAATAAAAAATTCGTATAGTATATTACTATATAGTAATATACTATACGAAAAAAAAAAAATTTCATTTTTTTTTCTTTTTTTTATAATGTCAAGTTATGATGTCTAAACGTATTTGAAGGTATGTATAAGCAGTATTTGTGAAATGGCCACACGCCTAGCACCTGTGGTTTAACCCGAAGGTGCCCGACGCATGCTTGGAACACCCCCCCCCCAAAAAAAACCCCCAAAAAAACCCAACCTAGAAATAGCTAAAAATAGCCTAAAACTCTAATATATTTGTACCTTAAACCACTCCGAAAACAAGAATAACACGACCGGAATTGTTTTTCATATCGGGTCTATATCACAGGAGTCTGGACCGCTTCATGGGGTCTATATGTACTATATAATAATTATTAGTTATTATATAGTACATAAAGACCCTCATGAAGCGGTCCAGACCACAAACCTGAAAAAACGCTAGAGCGAAACGATGTGACTCTGGTGAGGGTGCATAGACGTATATAGGGGGAACTATATTTGTTAAACTTTTCAACAAAAGCGCGAATTATGGTGAAACACTATCGAAAAACATTAAACTCACCGCAATTAAAACGGCGCTTACTATTTCCAGTCTGATACGAGGCGTCAGTTTTCTTTCTCCAACATCCTTTTGAACGGATGCGACCATTTTGCTGTGGCCCGGCGCATATAAACTATTCGATATGCAAATTGACTACTACTTCCGGGCCACAGCGAAATGGCCACCTCCGTTCAAAATGAAAGTAGGAGAAAGAAAACTGGTGTCTCGTAGCAGACTGGCAATAGCCAGCGCCGTTTTAACTGCGGTGAGTTGAATGTTTTTCGAATGTGTTTCAGCATAATTCGCGTTTTTGCTGGAAATTTTAACGGATACAAATCCCCCTATATACGTCTATGCATCCTGGCGAGAGACATCGGTTCGCTCTAGCGTTTTTTTTTTCAAATTCGCGGTCTTGCAGCGACAAGACGGAGCAATATTTAAGGAAAGCACTAATTGTGCCGCTTAGCATATGTAATTTGGAACGGATCAAGACCAAAACGATTGAAATCGGTGTTGAATTGGCTTTTCTTTAAGACTTTGAAAAAAAATCCATTTCCCTAGTTAATGCTCCTTTTCGGTAGATTTATTCAAAGAGGTTGTATTTAAAAATAGCCTATGATGTAATGGGTTAATGATGCACGTGTTTAAGTTACAAATATAGACTATTCTACAAGTCAATATAAGGGTGACTATTTCAGCTATATAAGCATTTAAACCCTTTCTCTCATATGAATGCTTTTCCATGTATTTACATTCTATGTACATAATTATGTCATTATACAAGTTCAGCTAAAATATACTCGTAATGTCATTATTACTTTTATGAATATTCAACAAGAAAAGGGTTAAAGCATATCGCTAGGTAGTTCAGATAGCAATCTAGAACACAGCTTTCAACAGAAGCGGGGAAGTGGTCATGTATGTTTCGCCTGCATGAAGCACTTAATCGAAAATAAAAACCCAAGTTGAAGTGCAAACCAAATGTCAGTTACATAGAAATGAAAGTGCGTTTTGCTAAACGTATCAACAACCGTGATGAATTGCACGAAAACTGTCGGGCAAGTACAGTAAAGCCACTCTAAATCGCACTTTAAAAATAGTATCAGTGACTGTCTTTCAGACAGGTGACTGCTTTATGCAGGTTGAAATTCATAAAGAAGGCTCTTACAGGACTTTCATCCAGCATTGAGCAGTCACATGTCTAAAACGTCATAAATTGTTCTTTATCGGTAATTACTAATTAGTTCCTCGCGTCAAATTTAGGGCAAACATGCCCTTATTAACCCTTTAATTAATCAATATTTATACAATAATTCATTATTTCATGAACATACATTCAGTGAATGTTTATAATGGAAGTTAGCAATATAATATGACCATTACAAACGTTATAACCTTACGATATCATCAGCAAACATAGTCGTCTGATCTGGTTCTACTATGTTTGCAAAGGCGTCATAAAGCGTTAGTATGAGGTAAAAATTAAAGCTGTTCGATAATTTATGTCAAAGTAACACAATTTAAATGTTTTTGTCGAACTCGAAAGAGGTTGTAACCCTTTCCCTGTTCTATATTTATTCCAAAGTTCAATACCTGCTGAATATTTATAAACAAATAAGTTATAATGAATGTAAAAGGTTGAACATCATAACTATTTTAGAAAGAAAAGAAACAGATCTATATTATGTCAAAAGCAAACAGAGCAGACTCTGATCAGACGGCTCCTATAGGATTTACTCCGTTTGCAGATGCGTGAAAACATGTTTGTATGAAGGAAAGGGTTAACGATACGTAAGATCCAAGTGTTTTGGACACCATGAATGAATATACATAAATTAAGCCCTTATCGTCACAATTACCCTCTTAACTTATAAATTCACTAACCCTGTCATTGTTCCATTGTTCCCAAACAATGCTAAATATATTTACACTAAACGCCCAACTACCAGTCTATCATATAATGTACAGTAAAACCCCTCTAATGCCACCACTTAATAAACAAACATGGACGTCTTCATAAGCAGGTGGTTGCTTAATGTTGGACCAAAGTTATGCAGAAAACTCCTATAGGAACTTTCTGCATAACTTTCGTCCTGCATTAAGCTACCACCTGTCTTTTCCACTGTGAATTGTGCCCCCTTTTGCTGGTCGCAATAGAAGGTTTTTACTGTATTTCCTTTTTTCCGCTAGCGGAAAACTCCATGTTTCATCATATTCTGCCGCCCACCTTCTTACAGTATAATATGAAGGGGCATCCTTCCCTAGAGTTGCTACCATATCGGCATGAATAGCTTTAGGTGCTTGCAATCACTTCTCAAGAGAGAGGGCACGTTTTTCTAGCAAGTGTCAGCCTAGACTTGTCACTCTTACCGGAGGAACAGCTCTATGCCACACTACTAGGTTCAACACTTTACTTGCACCATTGCCTTATTGGTAGTAACGACCTTCTGTTATTTCTGAAACAAAGCTTCCAGTTTGTTACAGAAATCGTGTCTAGGTATAGAAAACAGGCCTCTAAATGAGGTTACCGCGCAAGCTGAAAGTTATATGAACCATTTATATGACTGCCGAGGGTCAAGTGCTTGTTGGTTGTGTTTTTAGCTCACCAGAGCACAAAGTGCTCAGGGTGAGCTTTTGTGATCGCCTGATGTCCGTCGTCCGTCGTCGTGCGTCGTGCGTCGTGCGTCGTCCGTCGTCCGTCGTCCCGCGTCAACAATTTGAACCTTTAAAAATCTTCTCCTCTGAATCTACAGGGTTCTCAGCTTTCATCTTTGGTACATAGCATCACCTATAGGTCCTCTACAAAAGTTATATAAATAATGCCCCTGGGGTCAAAATTGGCCCCGCCCCAGGGGTTGAAAGCTTTCAATAGAAACATATAGTAAACCTTTGAAAATCTTCTCCTCTGAAACCAGAAGGTTCTCAGCTTTCATATTTGGCACATAGCATCATGTTCAGGTCCTCTACAAAAGTTATATAAATTATGACCCTGGGGTCAAAATTGGCCCCGCCCCAGGGGTGGGAAGTTTTCAATAGAAACAAATAGTGAAATCTTTGAAAATCTTCTCCTCTGAAACTGGAAGGCTCTCATCTTTCATATTTGGCACAGAGCATCATGTTCAGGTCCTGTACAAAAGTTATATAAATTATGGCCCTGGGGTCAAAATTGGCCCCGCCCCAGGGGTGGGCTGTTTTCAATGGAAACAAATAGTGAAATCTTTGAAAATCTTCTCCTCTGAAACTGGAAGGCTCTCAGCTTGCATATTTGGCACAGATCATCATGTTCAGGTCCTCTACAAAAGTTATATAAATTATGGCCCTGGGGTCAAAATTGGCCCCGCCCCAGGGGTGGGCAGTTTTCAATGGAAACAAATAGTGAAATCTTTGAAAATCTTCTCCTCTGAAACTGGAAGGCTCTCAGCTTTCATATTTGGCACAGATCATCATGTTCAGGTCCTCTACAAAAGTTATATAAATTATGGCCCTGGGGTCAAAATTGGCCCCGCCCCAGGGGTGGGCATTTTTCAATAGAAATATATAGTGAAATCTTTGAAAATCTTCTCCTCTGAAACAAGAAGGCGCTCAGCTTTCATATTTGGCACATAGCATCATGTTCATGTCCTCTACAAAAGTTATATTAATTTTGACCCTGGGGTCAAAATTGGCCCCGCCCCAGGGGTGGGTAGTTTTCGGAATAGAAACAAATAGTGAAATCTTTAAAATCTTCTCCTCTGAAACTGATAGGCTCTCATCTTTCATATTTGGCATAGAGCATCATGTTCAGGTCCTCTACAAGAGTTATATAAATTATAGCCCTGGGGTCAAAATTGGCCCCGCCCCAGGGGTGGGCTGTTTTCAATGGAAACAAATAGTGAAATCTTTGAAAATCTTCTCCTCTGAAACTGGAAGGCTCTCAGCTTGCATATTTGGTACATAGCATCATGTTTAGGTCCTCTACAAAAGTTATATAAATTATGGCCCTGGGGTTCAAATTGGCCCCGCCCCAGGGGTGGGAAGTTTTCAATAGAAACAGATAGTGAAATCTTTGAAAATCTTATCCTCTGAAACTGGAAGGCTCTCAGCTTGCATATTTGGCACAGATCATCATGTTCAGGTCCTCTACAAAAGTTATATAAATTATGGCCCTGGGGTCAAAATTGGCCCCGCCCCAGGGGTGGGCAGTTTTCAATGGAAACAAATAGTGAAATCTTTGAAAATCTTCTCCTCTGAAACTGGAAGGCTCTCAGCTTGCATATTTGGCACAGGTCATCATGTTCAGGTCCTCTACAAAAGTTATATAAATTATGGCCCTGGGGTCAAAATTGGCCCCGCCCCAGGGGTGGGTAGTTTTCAGTAGAAACATATAGAGAAAACTTTGAAAATCTTCTCCTCTGAAACTGAAAGGTTCTCAGATATCATATTTGGCTCATAGCATCATGTTCAAGTCCTCTACAAAAGTTATATAAATTATGTCCCTGGGGTCAAAATTGGCCCGCCCCAGGGCCGGCTAGTTTTCTATAAAAGCATATAGTGAAAACTTTGAAAATCTTCTCCTCTGATTGTCTGGTGAGCGCTTCAGGGCCATTCTGGCCCTCTTGTTGTTTATGTACATGTATATGCTGGTTGCATCATTATTCAGTTTTCAGTATGCTGTATATATGAATGTTAGTTGTATCGTTATTCAATTCGGAAAAGTTTCTATTCATAACTGAATAGATATTCAACTAACATTTTCTGATTTTTAAAATGATTAAGCGTATTTAATTCTAATATAGAATACGTAATGCCTTTTGGAGACTTTGCATTTCGTTTCGGCAAACCTCCTTACAGGGAATATACGGTAAACGAAAACCATTGCCTTGTACACTGGCATGCTCAATCTGCCGCAACCGTTTGCAGTAAAGAAACGGACTTTGCATATTCATATTATAAAACATTTTGAAACAGGTTTCAACTACAAGCCGTGCTGACCTAGATATGGCTCAGTCGCTGATACTTACCGATCTGCGTCTGCACTGCTTGCGCTTACAAACGCCATTGAAAAAATGAACTATGCATTAGATCTATGTTACGCTGATACACAATTTGTACGCCATACATTTTTCATTTCTCATTATTTTCTTACTATTATATTATTTGTATATATTTATTATGTGCTTTCCTAATGTTCTCATGTTCGATTTACCTTGTAAATCTCTGTAAAAGAGGAAATAAAGAGTATATATAGAGTTGCTACCATATCGGCATGAATAGCTTTAGGTGCTAGACTGTTTATGTAAATATTGATTTACATTTCGTTCAGCAATATTGTCTTTTTTGTTTACATATATTTATATAGTCAAGTGATGATAGGATTGACAATGGGAAGCACTACTTAACTCCTACAATAGTAAGGTGACCATACATCGTACATCATGATTTGTAATCTGTATTCTAAAACGGTTTGATTGAACCCCCAGATTTCCGCACCATAACGTCGTTAAATATTCGCATTACCATATAGTGTCAAAAAGGGTATTTTAACAACATTAACCCTATACTTCATAGATACGCCTTTAATGTATTTTACAGAATACACAACATATATTTACATAATTTACAGCGTAAAGGTGTCGAAATATCAATATCATCTAAAACATGTTTATTTCACTTAAATGTTTTTGTTTTACATGCACTTTACCACTGTATTTGCCATCGCGGTTGTTGTAGTCGGAGAGGGGATACGTATATTTACAATGTTTGTCTTTTAGGGTGGGGATGGAATAAGTGTGAGGTTGGGCGCCCCAAAATCGGTTTAACCCCCCCCCCCCCTGACTTTTGTCACTGACCGTTCTAAGGCGGTACTTCCATCTTTCCGCTATGGTATATTTGTTTTGCCTTTGTGCGTCTCTTTATGTTTTGGTAGTTATGTACATTTGCTGTGTTTTCTTGTGTTGCAGTTCGGTCGGCTGTTTGTTCTGTATGTGGTGTTTCCTGCATGACTCATATTTGTACTTTTATATAAGTTACTCTATTCCATCGCCTTTTATAGTTTTCAGTGACAAAATAGATATTTAAATTGTTCCATAAGGCAATCAAGGGAGTAGATTGCATTCTTATTGCATTAGACGCTGTCTTATGCTTTCTTGCATTCGAGAAGAAAACGTTGTTTTTATCAATAAGTTTCATAATTCGACATTGGGTGAGGAAATTAACCCTTGCCCTGATGAATATCCACATATAAAATAATGAATGCATGAATATCAATTAGCTGCCCTTTTATAATGGCATTATGAGCAAGTGAATTTCAAAAACGACATAAACTATGGAACCAGCTCTACATTATTTATAAGCAATCAGACGAGCTAATGTCTTAGTCTACTCTGTTTGCAAATTGCGATAATAAAAAACGTCTCTATCAGGTAAATGGTTAAATATATCCATTTTTGGCTTGTCTGTACGAGCTATTGTCGTAATTCCGGCGTCCGCGTTGTCGTCATCCTTGTCGCCGTCGTCGTCCGAAATCATAACATTGACCATAACTCGAAAAGTATAAGATATATTAACATGAAACTTCATATGTTAGTAGATCTCATTGAGGGCAAGGCCCCTACATAAAAATCATAACTCTTGATTTCAAAATTTTGGAGTTATGGCCCTTTATATTTTTCAAAATGTTTAATTTTGCTGGACAAGCACCAAATCAGACGAGCGTTGGCGCCGCACGCGGCTCTTGTTACATTTGTCTTGGCTTAATAATTTGCAATATTTGCCAAAAGTCTGTAACATGGGGACACGTGCTACATACTTTTTAAACATGAAGTCGTAGTTGTTCACTGTCATTGACATAACCTGTCTTCCTTCAGTTAGGAATGCTCTGTAGGAACTGCCTGGCCAGGGTCTGCTCTGTTTTCTTATGGTATATACATGTATCTGGTTTTGAAGTTTATGTCATTATTAAACATTTCCATGTTATTGTGTAATTAAACTAATTATAAAATATGATATTTTAATTTAATATGCAACAGGGGGGGGGGGGGGGGGGGTTCAAGACTAACACTTTTGTTTCTCCATCAAATCATATTTTTCTAAAGAGTGGTCACAACATAGGGTTTAGTGGAGAAATGACGATTTCAGCAATTTGAATACGCACATTTTTATTGCTTTGAAAACAGTTAATACACTTTATTGACTGTATATAATGCTTAAAGTGAATTTACTTTGAAATATCAAATTATAATACAGTTTGGTGGAGTTCCGTATTGCAGTACTTGCTCTGTTAAAGTACATGTTCTATTTATGGGCATAGTCTATGTTTGGACATGTTCTATTTATGAATATCGTATATATCTATTTATGGACACTGAATCACCAGTCATGCTGTGTATGATAACTCCCTATAGGCGTTGTCATTTATAACGGAAGCAAATATGGGAGTAGTTTTGCCAGTTTCGCACTTAGAAAAGAAATACCAGGGAATGAATGAATAAACAAGTCTATACACACTGTGTTATCATACTGATATATCAAATATAAGCATGCATGATTATTTTCAGTTCATTACCTCCGTGGGCATTTTGATTCCAATTAGGCGCCGGGTCAATTGACTATATTTGCCCAGTAATTCTATGGCAGGATATATGGGCGAAACTTAGATCAGCAAACTAAACATTTGAAGAAAAAATGTAGAAAGTGTATATATTTAATCCCTAACATGGTAGAGGCAAACACGATAGACACATATCAGACGGCTTCTGATTCTTTAATTACTATTTGCCATCACAATAAATGTCTTTATAAACATTAAATTAATGAATTTTCATTATAAACGGAGTTGCACTCATTAGGGGTATGGTTCAAACTCCCAATTCTAGCTATTTCACCCGTATATACAGAATGAATGTACAGTAACACCCCTCTAAACCGGAATCCTAGTAGAGAAAAACAGTACATACTTTTAGGCGGTTACTTGTAGCTGCTAATGCAGGGTGCAAGTCATGCAGAAAGTTCCTAAAGGAGTTTTTGCGTGACTTTCAACCTGCATTTAAGCTTCCACCTGTCTCGAAGACTTATATTTATACTAAATTTAACGTAAAAATAGACCACGATTAACCGGCACCAGGACTGTATAGAAGAAGAGCAGTGTTTTATCAAAATCTCTGAGACGATTCTAATGAGTAGCTGCAAGATGGGGTTTGGTGGAGAAATATAAAATATGTTACTTACATTTCCTAAATACTTCTCTTATCTACAACCCTGGGCACCATTTGAAGGCTAGCTGATATATCATATGTAGCAAATAGCATGTTATCAAGGTTCGGTTGCCTAATATATGCTTTTAGTTTTGCCAAGAAAAAAGAAATGAGAAAGGGGGACTGTTTCACTTTGTAAAGTCAATTTATGACTCATACTAATAGGTCGAAAACTACGTACTTTCAATTCTTATGTAATGCTAGCAATTTGTCAACATACTGCCACCACCACGAGAACATGACTAACAAGGAAACACTTCGCGTGATTATTATTGTAAATTATGTCGACCTTTCTTCCGCAACTATTTTTCTTCATCATCGGACCATTTTCCTTCATTGGCTTTGTTATACAATGTTAGCGTGTTAATTTCAAAAAGGTTTAAATCAATGGATATTAATTGTTCAGTGATAATCGCGGATGGACTTATGTCGTGATATGACGTGGATATTGGACTACTTTCACCTATGTTCAGTTGACACTTCATTTGTTTTTCAAGGACTTTTTTTCAAGGATTATAACTACTCGCATGTACAAGCATAACTGATTAATGCAAACTTATCTTTCAAGTCGAGGTTTTTTCTTCATGTTTCTTACAAGTAACAGAACATGTGAAAACCACGGATATCGAGTCTTAATACGTGTAAGTGCATACGTGACTTACGAGTTCCGTGTCCTATTTTCCCTCAGAATTCGGAGAGACAAACTTAAGTAAACAGTGCAAACCCAGATCAAACTGCTCCTGAAGGAGTCATTTGATCAGTGTGCTCATTATTTGCTACTATGTCAGTCTAATTTAAAGTTTCAGAATCAAAACGGTGTCAACTCACTTATTCAGTTTTACAAATCCCCGGAGAGGAGAGGTTTAGTGTCCGAATACAAAGGATAATTAGGGTATATGTCTCCCTTGGAATTCTTCCATTCGATATTTAAGGGGCGGTTCAGGACACTGAACGTTTCGCAGCCGTTGCTGCTTTTTACTTATTGCTACCACTACCCTAGCACACATTTGTGAAATGTCCCCTCCAAGGTCTTATTGGGGGTTGTTTTAGACAAAAGTAGTTTCCCTCGTAGCACATATTCATAAAAGAGTTTCTTGGGTAGTCTGCCATCCAGCATACTGTCATGATGGACTGTATATATCACCTTGTATATATGCCACAAAGTGGATTTGTTTGGTACATTCGGCGGCTTCAGTCTCATGGACACATTCATGTTATTGGATAAGGTGTTCCAGACAGGTGGTTTAAAACATATGTCATGAAAATACACTGCCCACGTCGCGCATGCATACGACAGTGTAGAGATAATAAATGTCTTCTAGCATGGTATTCATTGGATTCAAACCCCGATTCACAGCCACTTGTCTTTGCCATTATGTTTGTCTTCTCATCATGAAATGCATGCACATTTATTCTTGGATATCAAACATGGACGTGCCCAATGTTTAACCTTCGGCACTCTGAGTTGCACTCTGGGCAATTGTCGTCTGCTTAAATGATAGAAGTAGAATTTGTCTTGTACATGTATATCTTTACGGAAACACAATTAGAGCATCCAATAGTTTATATCCTGATGAGACGCCGATTCATCTGGCTTCTCATCTGGATCAAAACTATTGTAAAGGGTATCACTAATTCACCGGTAGAATGTTAAATGTTACAGCTTCTATCCCTTTACCGTAATGTTCAGCTCTGTGTAGTATTGGTTAACCCTTTCCTCCTTAAATACGCATTTCTACGCCTCTGTAATAACCACTTCAACCACTTCTTGCAACCATTGAAACCATTGTGATAAATAGAGCATTTGCTCCTATAGGAGCAAATGCTCTATTTATCACAATGGTTTCAAACTACAAAATTCTATAATTTTACTTTTCTCTAGTAAATGCTCCTTTTGGGTAGATTCATTCAAAGTGGTTGGGTCTAAAAATAGCCTATGGAGGAAAGGGTTAACATGTGCTGGCTTACGGCTTAACCTTTTCCAAGACGACGTTTATAAGTATACACTGTTGTACTGATATTGAGTCTAAAGTCATTACATGTAGTGGCGAAAAATACTGGATCCAAGATTAAAAATTCTGAGTTTAAGTCTGACCAATCCGATACTCGAGAATGATCTCAGATTCAGACTCAGAAGTTTTATTGGGCCCAGGTATGCATAGCCGGTTCAGTGGTGTTGCTCAAGACACAGTCATCTACTTAGTGTAAATCGCATGTGAAGTATTTTGACATCTTGGTTCTTGCTTGTAGTGCAGGGTAATTGAACATCTTTTTTCCATTCTCAAGTATCTGATTGGTTAGACCCTTGTTTAATAGCAGAATCTGACCAATCACATGCTTGAGATGATATAAGACTCAAGCGAAGGGTTTATAACTATGGGGCTCTGATTGTAGAGAATTTTAGCAAATTCAAACTCTGGCCAATCAGGTACTTGAGATTGAAGTTCTATTACCTTGGGGCCAGTGCACGTGTCTGTTTCACGCCGTTTGACTGTTCAAATGTTTCAGGTATTATACTATTATCATACAAGTGGGCATGTATATCTCCACTGGACTGATTGACGATGTTAAAACAAATCTTTAATCGTTACCTGGTAGAAACACCGTGGCATGCGTTTTCAAAGGGAATATACAGGGACATGTACATGTACCCAGACTAGAGCTCCAGAACGACCAGAGTCTGCATTATTTTCCATTCGAAATCCCCTTGCAACATTTATCCGTTGATGCTTCATGGAACCTGCTATTAAACAAGGGTCTGCTCTGTTTACTTATGGAATGATATAAGTCTGTTTCTACAACAAAACGTCCTTGATCACACAACATTATAAAATATCAGCTAATAATCACACAACATTATAAAATATCAGCTAATAAATATTCATGATTTATTACATGGAAATTTCTTATATGAAAATGCACAAGGTAAATAGATAATCAAAATGAATATGAATACATTGTATAACAAACTCTGACTTTAACAAAGTAAATCATTAGACCACAAGAAGTCGCTATAAACACGTGTCACTGTGTTTACGTAGCTTTCTAGCTCTCAATAGAACAAACAGCAGTGCGAAACTAAATGGCTCACCTACTTCTCGTGATCTTGTTGTAACGATAGATGTCGCCGTCACGATAGATGTCGCTGTAACGGCGGACTAAACAGGCAAAGTCTCATAGTCCAAGTTTGTTTATCCATCACCAAGATATACCTATCAGTTTGTCACATGACAGGCCAGCATGACTGATACAAAGTCCTGTGAACTCTTATACCGCTAACTGCGACACGAATCGCCTTTACAAACAGATTGGACTTAGATGAGACGCCAAGTATCTTAGTGTCTCACCAGGACCTCAGCTGTTTAACATCAGGAACTAAACTGTTTGACACTTGGTCTCTTGGTTTCTCAAAAGTTTGACTGAATCGAAAGTAGTAAAGGTTGCACCGGACCAAACACTGTGCAGTCATATTAACCCTTCTCTTGATGTTCATGTCAACATACCTACCTGTTAACCCACTCCCTCAAAGGCTATTTTTAGATCCAACCTCTTTGAATAAATCTACCGAAAAGGAGAATAAACAATAGAAAAACGAAATTTTTAGAATACATTGTGATAAATAGAGCATTTGCTCCCGTTGGAGCAAATGCTCTATTTGTCACAATGGTTTCACAAAGTGACTTTTACAGAGTCGTCAAAAGTCGTCAATATGAGGGAAAGGGTTAATAGTGAAGATCCGGATGAGACATCTCCTGCAAGGGCCGTCTCATCAGGTTCTGTACTATTTACAAGTTGATTGTGCAACTAGTGCACTCCACAACAGTGATTGCACAGAGAAATATCTGTAGATAATGAAAATATATGTAATTATACAACAGGACATGAGTAAAGAAGGAGAAATGCATTTTTAAAGCCAGCAGGAGAAGGGTTGAGCAGATGGGTAAGAGCGATATGTGTTTATCTGATTGGGCTTTTAGGTCAATTTGTAAATTTATTTGTATCGGGATTTTGCGTCGCATTAACAGTATTTCAGTCATATTGCGACGTCCAGCTAATTACGAGTGGAGGAAGAACCCACATGTTTTACTGTGCTCGAAACAAATTGCATCTTTTAGTGCACAGAATAACGCATTGACAGAACCACAACCTACCGCAAGACAACTTGAAGGCTTCCTTACATGAGAAATAAAAAATGCCCAGGCCGGGGTTCGAACCACTGGTGAGGGCCACTAACCTATCCTAATGAAGAAGTAACCATTAGACCACGGAAGACCCCTCTTCTTAGGTCAAAATGCTTATGAAGATACTGCGTTGTATATTTCGATTTTTGTTTTGTTGTGGCAATACCATCAGTTGTATACATCTTTTAAAGTTTTAAGTCTCATTGTATTAGCTACAAATGCATTTGTTGGTCTTATTGAGTGTTTGCTGGTGATAAATTATTTGTTTATTTAAGTCGAGATGATTTTAGAATTGTGTAGTTTTGAAACCATTGTGATAAATAGAGTATTTGGCCGTCAAAATGTGTCAGTAGGAGGGAATGAGTTAAATAGATGTTGGGTCATGATAGCATATCTCATATTAAAATCTGATGATACGAACAATTTTATTTTATTAATCTATGGAGGATGAAAAAATGAAGTTTGAAATGTGCAGGTAATGTTTTCAAAGGAATACTGAAGTCATAAAAAAGAATCTTAAGATCTTACTTCATGAATACTCATGTGAGAAATAATGACGTCATGGATATTTGTATGCCGTTTTCTATAAAGGCATATGATTATAGAATGTTTGGCAATTGCACAAACTGTTGAATCAGATTTATCTATATTATTCCATAAGCAGACAGCAGAACCTGAATAGACAGACCCTACAAGGGATGTCTGGTCTGTGTCTTTCCTGTCTGCAAAGGCTTCAAAAGGCGTCTCAAACAGTTTAAAGGTTGTTGTTGTTTTTGTTTTGTTTTTTAAAAAAAAGTGTTAAAAGATGTATCTACATGTACGTAGTGAAAGACTAACGCTAGTTAATTATTTGTTCAATTTGCTGTTAAATTATTCCTTGCCAGTTGTTCAGCAGATATAGGTATTTTGACCGTAGCAAATGTATTCGTTGGTAACTTTGAAATACGTATTATTATTGTTTGCTTTGATGCGAATATAACATCATGAATGCTTGAACTGACGTAAATGCTATTAATGGTATAAATGGAAATTGGGTCATAAATAGTACAGATACTGCACGCATTTAGTACAGATACTGCACGTAATGTAACGACCAATGCTTTTTAGTACAGAACTACAGATACTGCAAGCAATGTTACGACGAATGCCTTTTAGTACAGATACTGCACGCATTGTTACGACAAATGCCTTTTAGTACAGATACTGCGTGCAATGTTACGACCAATGCATATGTTAGCTACAGCTTTACACTTTGTTCAGAGTTCACTCATTCAATTAACCCTTTTCAATCTCCTCTTTGTCACAACACCTAGCCATCGGAACCGCACTGGTGTCGCATACGTACCTTCCACGTACATTTCTGAGCTCGATGTCCATAGGCTGTCACAATCGGTCGGTATTCAACATTTCCTTTAGGTTCATGTGCAAGAAAGGATCGCTTCTCTGAGTGTAGCTAATGCACCACCTCCACGTTTGACCGCATTGCGGTTGATGGGCTTCCTTAATTGACCATGGGGACAGAACTTTAATATAATTAAGAGATAACTGCGTGCGCTTTAATTATCATATATGATAAACCGATCAATGTACATCTTCTGCATCTCCTCTGTCGAATTGGTTTGGCCCAGGTCGCAATAGTTCATGTGTTTGTTGTATTCTTTGTTATCCTCCAAAAGTAGGTGTCTAACAAAAAACATTGACAGTCTGTAATTCGGATACACTAGGAAGCAGGTGCCACCGGATCTTTCTAATATATATGTTCTGCCAGAGTCCATTGTACTGCTCTAAACTTCTCCATTATATTCATTATCCGGGGTGTATTCGCTGAGAACATCCATGTAGACAGCAGATAACCTTGTCGAACACCATTGTTGACGTTTATATATTATATCACCACATACGGTGTCATGGTCGCACACTGCCAGTTAGTTCACTGTAAGAATTAACCATTTTTGTCCCTATAATATTTAATCATTCCCTTCATATGAACGTGTTTTCATGCATGTACAAACAGAGTAGACCCAGATCAGACGGCTCCTACAGGAGCCGTCTGATCAGGGTCAGCTCTGTTTGCTAATGGAATTTGAAAGAACTGTTTATTTACTTTCTAAAATGGCTACAATTTTCCACCTTCCATATTTCGTTGTAACTTTTTTGTCCATTAATATCCAGTAGGAATTGGAATTTTGAATAAACAGGGAAAGGGTTGAAGAAAACCAGCTCAGTTATTACATTGAAACATACCAATCGTCCATGTGGAGGGGGCACAGCAAACCAAACAGTTTGCTACAATATGACATTGACGTGTTCCTCATACAGTGCAGACCCAGAGCCTTCTTATCTTTATCTGCATTTTTGCCTATATCCATTTTAAGGGACACTGGTGGTCAACATGGGTTATTAAATTAGTTTTTGTCCTTCTGTATCAGACATGTGATCAAATTCTTTAGACCGCCATTACTTAAATTACATTGACACATCACCTAATCACATATGGTTTCTAATTTCAAAATGTAATCAATTATATCTCTCATCACGATAATTCTTAGCTGTTACTTACACAGACGCAGAATGCGCAAATGTTATACTGCTAAATTAACTACAGTAAAACCTCTAGATAACGGCCACTAAATGACATCAAATATTTTGTGTTTAAGGCAGGTGGATGCTTAAAGCAAGGTCAAAGTAAAACACAACGCTCCTGTAGGAGCGTTCTGTTTTGCTTTCACCTTGCATTAAGCAGCCACCTGCCCTAAATACCAAATAATTAACACAATTTAGTGGTCTTTATAGAGAGGTTTTACTGTACAAAGTTTCGTGCACTGGGGGGGGGGGGGGGGGGTACCTTTACCCGATGATTTTACCCGATGAATATTCATGTAAGAAATAATTATATCATGAATATTTATTAGCTGATTTTTAGCTCACCTAGCACGAAGTGCCAAGGTGAGCTATTGTGATAGCCCTGTGTCCGTCGTGCAACGTGCGTCGTCAACTTTTTTCTTAAAATGACATCTCCTCCTAAACTATATGCTGGATTTTTACCAAACTTGGCAGAAATGTTCCTTGGGTCAACCTCTTCCAAAGTTGTTCAAAGAATTTGATTTCACGCAGAACTCTGGTTGCTATGGCAACCAATGTCCAAAATGAAGTAAACACTTAAAAAATCTTCTTGTCAAAAACTGTAAGACCTAGGGCTACCAGATTTTGGTATGTAGATTCATCTAGTGGACCTCTACTTAGAATGTTCAAATTTTGCCCCTGGGCTCAAAATTGGCCCAACCCCGAGGGTCACAAGTTTTACATATAGTAAAAACTTTAAAGATGTTCTTGTCTGAAATAGAAAAGCTTAGAGCTGTTATATTTGGTATGTAGCATTATCTGGTGAACCTTTACTTAGATTGTTCAAATTATGCTCCTGGGGTCAAACACGGCCACACCCTGGGGGTCACAAATTTTATTGAAAACTTTAAAAACCTTCTTGTCAAAACCTGTAAGGCCCAGGACTACCAAATTTGGTATGCAGAATCATCTAGTGGACCTCTACAAAGAGTGTTCAAATTTTACCCCTGGGGTTAAATTTGGCCCAACCCCGGGTATCACAAGTTTTACATAGGACTATATAGCAAAACCTTTAATGATCTTCTTGTCTGAAATCGAAAAGCTTAGAGCTGTGATATTTGGTATGTAGCATCATCTGGTGAACCTTTACTAAGATTGTTCAAATAATGCCCCTGGGGTCAAACACGGCCACACCCTTGGGGTCACATGTTTTACATAGGATTATATAGTAATCACTTTAAAAAATCTTCTTGTCTCAAACCTCAGCTTAGAGCTGTGATATTTGGTATGAAGCATCATCTATGGAACCTTAACTAAGATTATTCAAATTATGCCCCTGGGGTCAAAATTGTCCTCACCCTGGGGGTGAGGGTTCACAAATTTTACTGAAAACTTTAAAAATCTTCTTGTCAAAACCTGTAAGGCCTATGGCTACCAAATTTGGTATGCAGAATCATCTAGTGGAAATCTACAAAGATGGTTCAAAGTATGCCCCTGGGGTCAAATTTGGCCCAACCCCGGGGATCAGAAGTTTTATATAGGATCATATAGTAAAACCTTTAAAGATCTTCTTGTTCGAAACTGAAAAGATTACAGCTGTGATATTTGGAATGTAGCATCATCTGGTGAACCTTTATTACGATTGTTCAAATTATGCCCCTGGAATCAAACACGGGCACACCTTGGGAGTCACAAGTTTTACATTGGATTATATAGTAAAAACTTTAAAAATGAACAGACTCAATAAAACCGAGTCTGCAATTTTCTCTTTTTGTGGTGTAATTTTTGCTCTCGGGGATCACCCCCTTTCAGAATTTATAATCTTCACAACAGCAGGTGTTAAGTGCTTGTGTGGCGGCCGTAAAACGTCGCCCCGTACTTCATTCTCAGTGTTGTTATACCTTCTGATCCTTCGAGATCATGAATTTCAGTACTTCTTGTTCTGAAAATTGAATACCGCTTAAGCCGGTGCTAGGGGGCGTGAGCAGTGTTGCACTTTCAATTACTGTTCATGAACAGACTCAATAAAACCGAGTCTGCAATTTTCTCTTTTTGTGTTGTAATTTTTGCTCTCGGGGATCACCCCCTTTCAGAATTTATAATCTTCACAACAGCAGGTGTTAAGTGCTTGTGTGGCGGCCGTAAAACGTCGCCCCGTACTTCATTCTCAGTGTTGTTATACCTTCTGATCCTTCGAGATCATGAATTTCAGTACTTCTTGTTCTGAAAATTGAATACAGCTTAAGCCGGTGCTAGGGGGCGTGAGCAGTGTTGCACTTTCAATTACTGTTCATGAACAGACTCAATAAAACCGAGTCTGCAATTTTCTCTTTTTGTGTTGTAATTTTTGCTCTCGGGGATCACCCCCTTTCAGAATTTATAATCTTCATGTCCGAAACTGAAAGGCTTAGAGCTGTGCTATTTGGTACATGGTATTATCTGGTAGACCTTTACCTAGATCGTTCAAAGTAAGCCCCTAGGATCAAAATTGCCTCTGCCCTGGGATCCCAAGTTTTACTGAAAACTTTAAAAAAAATCTTATCAAAATAGGCTTAGGGCTACCAAATTTGGTATGTAGAATGATCTAGTAGACCTCTACATAAATTGTTCAAATGTTCCCCCTGAGGTAAAAAATAGCCCATTCCTTGGGGGTGGAGCATCATCTGACAGGCAAGACTGTTAAAATTGTGCCCCTGTGGTCAAAATTGATAAGTCACATGACATCATTTAACCAGGTGAGCGATACAGGGCCATCATGGCCCTCTTATTTATAATGATATATGGACACAGGATATATTTCCCTTGGCAGATAATGTAGAATCAGATCTATTTAATTCCATAAGCAAACGGAGCAGACCTACAGGAGCCATCTGGTCTGTTTTAAGGTGTTTCTAATTGGAAAAAGATCACAGACAGTACAGAGACAACCCTGGGTTTTTTTTATATGCGTCACTCCCACAACGGTTAATATACAGTAAAGACTCAATACATGTACTACGAAATTTCAGTAATGAAGAATGTATGTCATTGCAGACAGGTATCTGCTCAATGCAGGGTGAAAGTAATGCAGAAAGCTCCCAGAGGACTGCATTAAGCTGCCTCCTATGTTAAAGGTCAATAATGGTACGTATGTGGGTGTTCGTGGTATCGAGCTTCTACTGTATTTAAGTAACGTCAGCTATATACTATTTGTTACTATTTTGCCCACAGTACGTACTAGTTGGTGCTACAGAAAAGAGCTTCCATTTTTTCGCGAACATTCGCATGCAGTATCCTTTTGGGGGTTTTATCGGTCATAGTTACTCGATGGGAATTCAGCAGCTGTTATTATACCCCCCTTTTGAAAAAATGGGGGTATATTGCTTTGCACGTGTCGGTCGGTCCGTCCGTCCGTCGGTCGGTAGATCGATGGTTTCCGAACGATAACTAATAAACGACTTGGCCTAGAATCTTCAAACTTGCTGTGGTGGTTGGTCATGACAAGTAGATGACCCCTATTGTTTTTGAGGTCACTAGGTCAAAGGTCAAGGTCACCATGACCTAAAATGGTGAAATAGTTCCGATCAATAACTGCTCAAGGGTTTGGCTTGGGATCTTCAAACTTGCTGTGGTGGTTGATCATGACCACTAGATGAACCCTATTGATTTTGAGGTCACTAGGTCAAAGGTCAAGGTCACCATGACCTTAAATGGTTAAATGGTTTCCGATCAATAACTGCTCAAGGGTTTAGCTAAGAATCTTCAAACTTGCTGTGGTGGTTGGTCATGACCACTGGATGACCCCTATTGATTTTGAGGTCACTAGGTCAAAGGTCAAGGTCACATGACCTTAACTGGTAAAATGGTTTCTGATCAATAACTGCTCAAGGGTTTGGCTTAGGATCTTCAAATTTGCTGTGGTGGTTAGTAATGACCACTAGATGACCCCTATTTGCTTAGGTGGTTGGTCATGACAACTAGATGAGTCCTATTGTTTTTTAGGTTACTAGGTCAAAGGTCAAGGTCACCATGACCTTAAAGGGTGAAATGGTTTGCGATCAATAACTGCTCAAAGGTTTGGCCTAGGATCTTCAAATTTGCTGTGGTGGTTAGTAATGACCACTAGATGACCCCTATTGTTTTTAGGTCACTAGGTCAAAGGTCAAGGTCACCATGCTCTTAACTGGTCAAATGGTTTCCGATCAATAACGTCTGAAGGGTTTGGCTTAGAATCTTCAAACTTGCTGCGGTAGTTGGTTATGACAACTGGATGACCCCTATTGTATTTGAGGTCACAATGTCCAAGGTCAAGGTCACCATGACCTTAACTTGTAAAATGGTTTCTGATCAATAACTGCTCAAGGGTTTGGCTTAGGATCTTCAAATTTGCTTAGGTGGTTGGTCATGACAACTAGATGAGCCCTGTTGTTTTTTAGGTCATTAGGCCAAAGGTCAAGGTCATCATGACCTTAACTGATGAAATGGTTTCCAATTAATAACTGCTCAATGGTTTGGTTCGGGATCTTCAAACTTGCTGTGGTAGTTGGTCATGACCACTAGATGACCCCTATAGTTGTTGAGGTCACTAGGTCAAAGGTCAAGGTCACCATGACCTTAATATGTGAAATGTTTTCAGATCAATAAATGATCAGTGGTTTGGCTTAGGATCTTCAAAGTTGCTGTGGTGATTAGTCATGACCGCTAGATGACCTCTATAGTTGAGGTCACTAGATCAAAGGTCAGGGGGTCTGGGGGGTATACATGTTTTACAAACATCTCTTGTTTTCGATATTTTTGCAGTGTCGTTCTGTTTTAGTTATTTCGATTTTTGTTTTACAAAACATGTTGTGAATTTTACTTCACAGAGTGTGACTAAAAAGCGTGCGACTGTAATGTTTTCAACTGAACAAATACGCAAGACCGATCAAAGCTACGGGGTAAAAATAGACAATTTATTGACAAATGATTTACTCATGTACCTACAGTAAAACCTCTCTATAACGGCCACTAAACTGCATTAAGTATTTTGTGCTTCATGCAGGTGACTGCTTAAAGCAAGGTAAAAGTAAAACAGAACGCTCCTATAGGAGCGTTTTGTTTAACTTTCACCTTGCTTTAAGCAGCCACTTGCCCTATATACTAGCTAATTAACACAATTTAGTGTCCGTTATAGAGAGGTTTTACTGTAATATTAACATCGACGCCTTTTCACACCAATGCAAACAAAGTAGACCCAGATTGTCAGATCAGACGGCTCCTACAGGAGAAATCTGATCAGGGTTGATCTGTTTGTTAATTGGTTTGTATAGATCTGATTATTTAGTTTCTGCAAAAGTCAAACACGCGTATGTTCACCTTCCATTATAAAAAAAATCATGTATTGCTTACACTGATTTCATCGGGTATGTGGTTAAGGGTGTATCACAGCGAGAATTGGACGGGATTGTAGTTCCTTGTGATGTGGGGATGGGGTAATTCTTAGAATAAACACGTGTTTTCGTAGTCGGGGATTATCACTACATCTTCTGTTGATATGCTAAAGGTGTATCAAATCAACAGGTGGATGACGTTATAGTTTATGTGGTACGGAGATTGGACGAGGTAACATAATTCTTCGGATTTACATTAATTTAATCATCCGGTAAAATATTAAAACTTCATGCAAACAGAGTAGACCCCTGTAGGAGCCGCCTGATCAGGGTCTGTTCTGATTTATATAGATCTGATCAATCAGTTTTTACCAGGACCGAAACGTGTCTTATTCATCCAGTAGAACATGTCTAGGAGCTTTCTGTATTACTTTTGACCTGCATTAACTCACATATATCATGGAGTACAGGGCTGATGGTATATCACAACCTGTAGATGACATAACTTCTTGTGGTACGGATTATATAGTTCTTGGATATTTCGTACGCGTTTCCTACATAAGGATTGTCTATTCAATAGAACCAGTCTTAAGCGACCATTCGTTTATTGAACATACGAGTCGTAAAAGCAGGTGTTTGCTTTATGCAGGGTAAAAGTAATGCAGAAACCTCCTATAGGAGTTTTCTGCATTACTTTTGACCTGCATTAAACTACCATGTGCCTTTTAGACGGTCGCTTAACCCTTTCCTTCATATAAACGTGTTTTCACGCATTTGCAAACAGAGTAGACCCAGATCAGAAGGCTCCTAGAGGAGCCGTCTGATCAGGGTCTGCTCTGTTTGCTATTAGAATTTGAAAGGTCTGTTTTTTTGCTTTCTAAAATGTCTACAATGTTCCACCTTCCATATTTCTTTAGAAGTAATTTTGTTAATGAATATTCAGTAGTTATTGAAATTTGGAATAAACACAGAACAGGGAAAGGGTTAAGACAGGTTATACTGTATATCTTCTATTGATATAAATAATCATGACATCATGGCTATTTATTAGCAGTTCTTGATAATGATCTATGTACACGTGTAATTTTGGTTTTGATAGAAATTGTAGAACCACATCTATTATAATTTCATGAGCAAACATAATAGACCCTTATCAGACGGCTTCAAACTTGTTTGCCACCCTCGTCATATGTAACAGACATATACTGTAAGCCTCGAAGCATATCCTTTAACCCTTTCCCTCATTTAAACGTCTTTTCACGCATTTGCAAACAGAGTGTATCCATAGCAGGAGCCTATAGCCGTCTGATCCAGATCTGCTCTGTTTGCAAATGGAATTTAAATATATGTTTCTTTATTTTCTAAAATGGCTGCAATGTTACACCTTAATAGTTCGTCCCTGAATATTCAGTATGTATCTAAATTTGGAATAAACATAGAACAGGTAAAGGGTTAACCGCCTGTCACAGACAAACTCTATTGTAGTAACCTATGCAAACAACTAGGAGCTGGATCAGATGCTGAGTGATTCGGAGTCTGATCAAGAACCAAGCTGTTTGACACTCGGAGCGTACTAATTCTGCAATAAATCAATAAATATTAATGAAATATAAGCAACAAAATTTGTAGACAAAAATCTAGCAGGTGACAGTTGTCAGTCGTCCGAAATATTTGCACTTTATTTGCCAACGACCATCACTTAGAGTGTTTTCATTTAACCTTTAAACCCTTTCGGCGTCAAATTTCTAATTGTTGCCTGCAAACCACTTTGGTTAAATCATTTGTTAAAATAAGGAAATGGGATAAATAAATGCAAGTTTCAAAGGAATAAAGCACAAATATAGAAATAGAGTTTTAGACAAAAAGTGAAGTCCCTGATCTGGGACTGCACTATTTGTCGTGGCGCATTTGTGCGACATTGGTGGTGAAGGGGTTAGGAGAATAAATGTAACCACCGTGTGAATATCAATCAGCTGATTTTACAATAGCATTATATACAAGGAAATATTTACCATGGCACAAACTCTAGAATCATATCTGTATAATTCCGTAATTCCTACATGATCTGATCTGGATCTGCATGCTTTGTTTGCAAAGTCGTCTCTATTATATACAACATATATGAATCGCATGGAATTTCGCCATGGGTCGATACACAACTATGCTGTGCTATATTTGTTTATTTTTGTTATTGCGAAATAAAGTAATGGGAGTCATTACGTGTTTGTGTATGGAATGTTACAGGTTATTTTCTTTTCCTATTAAAATATAGGACTTAATGAACATTGTAATGAAAATATTGATCATAGTCAGATCGATAAATCTTAGCGTTGTGTAAAATCAATGACTCGTACATGTATCACAAGGTGAAGTGTAATTTTAAAGCTTATTTTTTAGTTCATAAGTTCATTTAAATGTTTGAACCTTTTCCCTCATATTGACGACTTTTAACACATTTGTAAACAGAAAAGACCCAAATCAGACTTCTCCTGTAGGAGTCGTTTGATCAGGATCTGCTCTTTTTTATTATGGATTAATATAGATCAGAATCTACAATTTCTGGTGAAAATATACATAGCACTTGACATTATAAAACCCACTAACTAATATTCTTAATATTACTTCAGACATTACTTCTGACATAATTATTAATGAGGGAAATGGTTAATTGAAACATTTACAGTACAATTCAGTTCAAAAGTATCAATGTCAATCTACTTATATAATCTCTTTCGCTTTATTGTTTCTGATTCATTTGTTCTTTTATACATTACCTCATTAACCCATTTCCTCATAGGCTAATTTTAGATCCAACCTCTATGAATAAATCTACCGAAAAGGAGCATTAACTAGAGAAAAGGAAAGTTTTAGAATTTTGTAGTTTGAAACCATTGTGATAATGGTTTCACAAAGTGACTTTTACAGAGTCGTCAAAAGTCGTCAATATGAGGGAATGGGGTGATGGCGAACATGTGTGTATGACTATTAGCTAGTTGTCTTTATATAATGACAATTTGAACAACGAGTTTGTTTTCAGCATGGCAAACACTGTAGAATCACATCTATAGTATTCCATAAGCAAGTAGAGTAGACCCTGATTAGACGGCTCTTACAGGACCAGGCTGATATTGGTCTGCTCTGTTCGGAAATGTGTTAAAAGTAGTCTTTGGGGTAAAGGCTAAAACAAATATCAAATAGTCATGTTGAAATAGCCGACTAATGGTAACCCATTCCCTCATAGGCTATTTTTAGACCAAACCTCTTTGAATAAATCTACCCAAAAGGAGCATTAACTAGAGAAAAGGAAACGTTTAGAATTTTGTAGTTCTAAAACCATTGTGATAAATAGAACATTTGCTCCTTAGGAGCAAATGCTCTATTTATCACAATTGTTTCAAAAAGTAAATATTACAGAGGCGGCGTAGAAAGGCGTATTTAAGGAGGAAATGGTTATAGACAGTTTGCATTCAATGGCAACAGAATTAATTAATTGTTTGAAATCACACATTTTTGTTGATGAGAATAATCTGAATATAGCATGGTCAATCATTAATGATAAAACAGTGAACAATTTTAGCAGACGATAAGTTGTTCAATTAGCAAAGGCATAACCATTGGTTGCAATGACGTAAGCAGGCAGGTTCTTATTGTTGTATATTTATCTTTCACCACGGAAGTCGCGGGGGAGCGACCCAGAGTACGGGCAGCAATGGACGAATCTGTTTTTACTTTTGCAAACAGTTTGCACCCAAATGAAGTTCCGAGTCACTCGTCTTTACGACAAGACCCAAACTGTTCGGTACACTATGTTCTGAGAAGAAATTCGAGAAAAGCAGATGCTAATGTATGCAGAGGAAAACTATTTGGCACCAGAGAGCTTTTTTTTTTACAAAATCCATTTCTTTTTTAAAGACACGATGATCAGCGAATATAAATGGATTCAAACAGCTTACACAACTCACTATGAATCCAATCAGTGTGTTAACCCGTGTTTAATCCATGAATTATTCGAAAAATAATGTCATCATGAATATTTAATTACTTTATAATGGCGCATAAGCGCGGGAAATCATGGTCACTACACAAACTGTAGAATCATATCAATCATAAGCAAACAGAGCAGATCGTGATCAGACTTCACATACAGGAGCCATCTTCTATGAGTCTACTATGTTTGCAAAGGCGTAGAAAGGCGTATTTATTGGGTACATAATTAACCCTATACTCCATAAATACGCCTTTCAACGCCTTTGCAAACAGAGTAGACCCAGATCAGACGGCTCCTATAGGAGCCGTCTGGTCAGGGTATGCCCTGTTTGCTTCTGATATATTAATATAGGTATGATTCTACAATATCAGGCATTGTCAATAACAATAGTCCTGTGTCACTGTGCTATTATAACAGATTAGCGTACATGTAATTGATATTAATGATGGCATTACTTCTTGCATAAATACTCATGGAGGAAATGGTTAAAACAATCATGAGATCGTACAAACAGCCGTTATCTGTATAGTGCACATATCGAGTGTGCATGCACTAGATAATGACAATTTGAATATTAACGAGTTTTGGCTGGGTATTTATAATTGTATATGGACAAAGGATGTGTTGACCCCCGTGGCAGAAAATGTACAATAAGATCTATATAAGTCCATAAACAATCAGAGCAGACACGGATCAGATTGCTTCTTCAGATCTGGGTCTATAGTGTTTGCAAAGACGTTAAAATGAGCCTTATCAGGTAAAGGGTTAACACATTGGCCCCTAGTGACGCGTTTTTGCGCCTCTATAAAATTCACATTGTGAAACCATTGTGATAAATAGAGCATTTGCTCCTATAGGAGCAAATGATCTATTTATCACAATGGTTTCAAATTACAAAATTATAAAACTTTCCTTTTCTCTAGTTAATGTTCCGTTTCGGTAGATTAATTAAAAAAGGTTGGATCTAAAAATAGCCTAGGAGACAATTAGTTAAATTAAACAATGACAGCGTTCAAATAAACACGTCATTTAAGTGTAAAATATTTCATACATGTCATTACTGTAGACCATTGATTTATATATATACACACCAGTAATACCGGAACCGATAGTAATATCCATCCGACCAGGAAGATTTTCGTCCTCTATCCATTTTTGCCTCATTAATCTATTATTGACGCCTTTTGATGCCTCTGATTAAGTCACTTTTTGAAACTAGTGTGATAAATAGGAGCAAATGCCCTATGTATCGCAATGGTTTCATAAACTACAAAAATCTAACAGTTTCCTTTCCTCTGGTAAACGTTTCTTTTTCGGTAGATTCATTCAAAGAGGTTGGATCTAAAAATAGCCAATGAGGGAATGGGTTAATAGAATCAATGACTGTATAAATATATTTAGCTGATTTTTTTATGATGATGTGTGAACGAGATAACTTTTACTCAAAACAAAAACTGTAAAATCAGATCTACAATTTTCACCAAGCAAACTGAGCATATCCTCATCAGACAGCTCCTGTAGGAGTCGACTGATCTGGGTCTACTCTATTTGCAAAGGTGTAGAATGCGTATTTGTGGAGTAAAGGGTTAACTACATTCGATATCTCGAACTTCAGGAGACCATACAAATTGCATCGAGATAGCAGAGACTCGAGTCATCAGATTTATAATGTGAACAATGTATCAAGTTCAAAGCTTCATGCAGATATAAAGCAATGCTGAAAGCTCCCGTAGGAGCTTTCGGCCTTACTTTCGACCACCTGCATTAAGCTGTCACATATGTTTCTAGTTTCTCCATGTAAAAGAAGTGATACATTTTAGAACAATTCTGTATTGTAAATTTTGGAAGGGTGGATTTTTTATCTCGAATTTCCTGTTATCCGAGTTCGAAATATCGAAGTTAAACTGTTTCTACATATCTAGATTAGTAATTAATCACTATTATTTTTTATTACAGAGCCAGCAATCCACCGCAACTGCGATGTGATGCCGGTAGCAGCTTAGCAGCGCCATAATATGACAAGGTAGATCAGCAACAATTTAAAATGAGATTTTATATCAAAGAATTTTAGTTTAGTTACTTTAGCCCTTTCCCTGTCGAATATTCACGTAAGAAACAATGACATCGTGAATATTTATCAGCTGAATTTTATAATGACATATATACATAGGAGTTTTTGGTATTAGTAGAAACTGTAGAGTCAGATCTGTTATATTGCCATAAGCAAACAGAACAGACGCTGATCAGACAGCTCCAATAAGAATCGTCTGAGCTGGGTTTGTTCTACAGCTGAACTTCGATAACTCGAACTGCAAGGGACCGTACAAATTAGCTGTCTAATCTGAACGATTTCTCAAGGCCACAGCTTAATACAGGTCTAAAGTAATACTGAAAGCATTACTTTAGACCTGTATTAAACTGTCACATGTGTTTCTATATATCTGTAGCTATACATTTTAGAGCAATCCTGTATTGTAAGTTTTGGAAGGACTGAACTTTTTGTCCGAGTTATCCCGAAGTTCGAGTTATCCGAGTTAGAGATATCGAAGTTCAACTGTATTTGAAAAGGCGTGTAGAGGTTTTTATATGAAGTAAATGATATTATAAACAGATGGCTGCTATATTGAGAACGACAGCCATCTGGATCTATTGTGTTTGCAAATGTGTCAAAATGCGTCCATATGAGGTAAAGGGTTTTTATCAGATAAATATTCATGCAAGACCTCGCCAATTATGAATATTCATTAATTTATTGTAATGAAATGTAGAATAAGGAAAATTATTGCCATGCGATCCGAAACGCCTCCGAAACCCCTTTGCAAAAAGAGTAGACCCAGATCAGAGGCTCCTGTATCAGTCGTAATGTATAATTAGGATATTTTCTGTTTGCTTATGAATTTATATAGATATCATCTTACAGTTTTTTGTAAAAAAAATACAAAAAATTAAGATGAATATTCACGAAGTGACCAATTCATGAAAAACTTAACCAGCAGGATTATCAAGTAAACGGTAAATGGTTTTGGACAGCCAGAGTTTATAATAGGGAAACTTATGTTGTTACACGTGCCTGTATGATCCGTAATATAAATTGCCTTATTAACAGGAATCAAGAGTTATCTGCATATGAGCGTAAGATTTCTACTTCTAACAAGATTAGCATGTACCCCGAGTATTAAGTGAACACTGATTGGTTTTACGACAAAGGTTTCACTTTTGCTTATCTGTATCTCTCCCTCTCTCTGTGTCTCTCTGCCTACCTGTCTCTGTCTGTCTCTGTGTGTCTCTCTCTTCTCTCTGTCTCTGCATCTGTCTCTGTGTCTCTCTATGTCTCTGTGACTGTGTCTGTGTTCCTGTCCCTCTCTCTGTCTCTCTCTCTATGTCTCTCTCTGTCTATGTATCTATCTGCATGTCTGTCTCTCTTTCTCTCTGTCTCTGTGTGTGTCTCTCTCTCCCCTCTCTCTCCCCCTCTCTCTCTCTCTCTCTCTCTCTCTCTCTCTCTCTCTCTCTCTCTCTTTAGGTTTTAGGTTGGATTGGGTTTTTTCTCTCTCACTCGCTATTTTTTGTCACGGACAGTAATGTAATCGCTCTTTTTCTTTCTTGTTTTATACATAATAATAACAAGACGAATACTGATGCAAGGCATTGGATCGCCGCGAAATTTGTGTACAAGGAAGGTTTTTAATAAGGAACTGTTTTGTTAAGACAATTGAAATACAACATTTCATTAAAAACTTAACGAGATATGTAGCCTCTAGAGTGTAATGACGTAGTGACCTAGTTTTGAACCCGACATGATCCATATTTGAACTTGACCAAGATTGCATGTGGACAAACATTCTGATAAAATTTCAGTAAGATCTGATAACATTTGTAGCCACTTGAGTGTGAACAAGATTTTTCTATGATTTGACCTAGTGGCCTAGTTTATGACTGCAGGCGATTCATACTCGAACTTGACCTAGATTTCATCAGGGTCAATACACAAACCAATTTACTTAAAGATCAAGTACAAAATGTGGCCTCCAGAGTGTTTAGGATTTTGTAAGATTTGACCTAGTGACCTAGTTTTTGACCCGACATGACCAATATTCGAACTTGGCGTAGATTTCATGGAGACACATTCTGATAAAATTTCAGTAAGATCCAATAAGATTTGTAGCTTCTAGAGCATTAACAAGATTTTCTAAGATTTGACCTAGTGACCTTGTTTTTGAGCCCAGGTAACCCATATTCGAGATTGACCTAAATTTCATGCAGGGCAAAACACAAACCAATTTACTTAGAGATCAAGTGCAAAATGTGGTATCTCAACGGACAACAGACGAGGGACATCCAACGATCCTAAAAGCTCAGCATGAGCACGTCGTGCTCTGGTGAGCTAAAAAAATGAGGATAAATGAATATCCTACTCCCCTTCTCTAAAAAGGTGATAATAAAGAGACAAGGCTATAAATTAAAAATATAGTCATTTATTATGAAACAAATAACTATGTAAACAAGAAAATATACTATGGCATGCTGATAAAGAACTCTGTTGCAAACTGTAACAAGTAAATACCTGGTAAAACTATTATGACATATGCATTGTTGGAAGTATCACATGAAACTTGACACAAATATCTAGGGCGGTCATTGATTGGTTCAGAGGCATATTGACGATACCAAAACGTAAGAGGATAAATATTTTATCCCGTCACTACAGCCGCTAGTGACGTAATAAAGGGGTAGCATAATAAACCTAAGTTTATATGTACAGTAGAGGTTTATTTGTATAGTAGGTGTAGGAATTTCTTCTTATAACAGGAACTATTTTTAATTTTTCTACAAATTTGTTTTACCAAAAATAACGTATCAGTTGAAAGAAAAAAACACTTAATATGGATAATTATCATTAACTATCCCAGTAAAAACCCAAACCGTCATTAAAAAAAATAGAAAGGAAAAAGAGAGAAAAAAATGTTTCGTCAGTGGTGAGTATCGAACCAGAGCTGACTGCACGATAGGCGACCGTGGTAACCACTACGCTATCAGGCCAGACATACTCCAACGGAAATTGAAGATGTATATATCGCTTTCACATATAAAGGCACTAGCAAAGAGTTTGAATCTATTCATGACTTAATATGTGTATATCACGTGTATAAATATACTGATGTATGTATTAGTTTTGTCGACATTTTTGGACAATAAACAATGGTCATAAACAAAACTGTAATATGTCAAAATCTCTGAAGGGCATAATTTAGAACGAGAGCACCGCAAACAGGTGCACGACTACAGTTTTGACCCGGCTTCAATTCTGCGACTTTCACCCGGCATCATTTATGTTTACAAAACTGTTTTTGGCATTTAATGTCGATACTTCGACGAAAAAAGTGTCATAATTATTGTTATTATTGTACATTTGTTTGATAAATTTCTTTTTAAACATCGTATGAAGGTTTTTACATCACATATTTCACTACATCAATAATGCAGATAGAAACTATTCTCTGCCACGCCCTCATGTGCCAATTCATTTGGTTCTTCTCACCAATATACGCGGAATAGACTTTGTAAAACTTGTCGCTACCTCTCCTGCATGGGTAAATACTTTTGAACATTCCATTAGTGATCGCCGCTCATGCGGCGATCAATAATCTTTATTTCCTCCAGAACAGGAGAGCATAGAAATATTTCACATACAAACACAATAAACAAGTACAGTAACAAATGTTATTTACAGTACAATGAACACTGAACAAAACATGAATGCGACGATTTACAATGATATTGATGAAAGTGATGATAACTATGAGTGCTGATGACGATGTGCTATGACTACAGTATAGACGCCATGTGCCATTACTCTGTCGAGCCGAAACACAGAGAGACAGCTAACGTCCTTAACCCTTTCCTTACTGAAAATTATTTCAGCATGATTTGATCCGACAACCACTCCGTTTTGTCCTGGACAAACGACTAAGCTGACGGATCAAATCTATGCAATCACATAAACATGCATTGTGACCTGATCGGACGACTCCTGTTGGAAACGTCTGACCTGGGTTTATTCTGTTTAACAGACATGAACGTATCGTTATGTAAAGGAAAGAGTTAAAACCAACACAAGCTTGACTATAAAATTAATGCATACAATACTTCCCATTGGCAGGAACTACCATACCACGACTACTGTGGATTAGAATAAACATTATATTACCGATTCCGAAGTTTAAACTGAGATATACAACATATACTGACATGTTAATACATTGATTATTTCAGTTAGAACAAATGTTCAGCTTATCTCAAACAACAAAAAGTGCCATATTTCCTGTAGCCAAAATGTTGTATATTACAACAAAATGCTCCAACAACTCGTAGGCAGGTTGTGTCTAGATCAGAATACAAGAAATGGCGTAGTCCAGACAAAAGATGAACCAGTTGCATACGTGGGGTACACGAGATAAGTTTGTGAAATACATCGTTGCCAAAGATACAGTGGATATTACTCCACAATCTGGACCTTGCACAAGCAGTATGCTCACAGAACAGCGCCATGTGAATTGCGAGTTCATCTGTTAATTTGTTACATCGTTTACAGCGAGAAACAAATGGCCTAGCGAAAAGTAAATGAGTAAATCTCACAGCAGCCTGTGAAAATTCTAGAAAATTACGATCCGATTTACTTAACAACCTGAATTGAATAGGTCTGATCTCCTTACAAGACTGAATAAATAGATACTCCTTGAGTATGTCATCAGGTAAAATGCGAGACTGTGCTAAGGACAGTTGCATTATTTTAATGTTATTGTTGACTATTGTCTTCCAAATGGACTTTGAAGGGAAAATTCCAGTCCTATAGTACTTATCAAGGACTTTAAGCAGTCCATATTTGCCACATATTCGATGTATGTCAGGTATGAAACCTGTAAATTTACTGCAAAAATTAAAGTAATAGCAGAGTCTGTGACTGAATAGCTTCTTAACAATACAAGCACTGTCCATTCTGCATAACTGTCCGAAAAATATGAATTTCCTTTTATCAATTTCGGCCTCAATTGATAGCATGCCTAGAGAGGTTAACACAATATCTGTCCTACTAGATTTTGGCAAGCACTGTATCCACTTTACACAGAAACGGTGAGCAATTTCAAGTGTCAAAATATTATCTTTGCTTAAATCTGACCACAGTTCACAGCCATACAAGGCTTTTGGAAGGACGACGGTCTGATACAGATGTTTTGCTGAAAAAGGGTGGATACCATTTTCATATACACCACAGTTAACAATGCTTAAATACGTTTTTCTAAGTTTACTCGCACTTTCTCTTATACTAACTGTGATAGATCCCCATCAGTACTAAACAGAACACTCATGTGAGTGTTTGAAACGCATTCACCAACATTGTCATTTCCTAATAACCAAGGCCGGTCATAAATAGATTTGTCCGGAGTTTTCTCATTTGTAACTAATACCGCTGATTTCAAAGCATTATATTCATACCGGTATGTACAACCATATTCGTAACATGTATCCATTAGTTTCTGTAACCCAGCTTTTGATAAAGATAATAAAACCATGTCGTCCGCTGAAGTCGGGCAGCTGCAGTTAAGGCCATATACAGATAAACCATTAGAACTGCGTACCAATTTATTCATTAAATCATTTATAAATATAAGATATAACTGTGGACTGATTACCCCGCCCTGTCTGGTACCCTGTAGAATTGGGAACCAGTTGGAAGTATAACCATTACTTCTTACTCTACTCTGCATATTCTGGTATAAGTCATACATTGCCATAAATAGCGGTAACTCAATATTTGTGTTATATAACTTTACCATTAGAGCGTCATGCCAAACTGTATCAAATGCTTGACGAACATCTAGAAAGCATGCATACAGTTTGCTTCCATTCTCATTCACAAAGTTATTACATTCTCTAAAAAGAAAAGACGTCATTAGACACCCCATTCCCTCCCTAAATCCACCTTGAAGATCGTTTACTGTATAACTACATTCCTTCATGCGAGACAGCAAAATAGACTCGTAGAACTTCAAAACAACAGATGAAAGTGTGATTGCCCTGTAATTATTGGGATCGTCGTAAGATTTATTCCCGCCTTTATGTAGCACGATAATATCACCTTTCTTCATATCTGTCGCGCAGTAAGAAAACTTTAACATAGCAGTAAACAGTTTAGCGCAAAGACGGTACATAATATTTCCCCCAAACTTGAAATTTTCGTAAAAGCACCCGTCCGGCCCACTGGCTTTGTTACTCTTAGCCTTATCGCATACCATTTTAACTTCGTCAATCGAAATAGATACATCACTATCATCAGAATTAACGTTAGAAATAAAATCCTTGATCCTATCCAGTTCTCTGCTAACTTGCATCTTGTAAGACTCGTTAAAAACATTACTTTCAGAAGGCGTGTACAGTTGCTTAAAAGTTGCTGAATGATCTCTGTATGTTGTGTTTCTTGTCCTATAGTTTAATGCAGAGACTAACTGCGCTGTTCTCTGTCTCCATTTGTTGTTCTTTTTCTCTTAATATCATTTGATAACGAGACTTCTTTTTCTCTCTTTAGTTTTAGGCACAGGGTAACTGAAGCATTGACGATGGAGTCCGAATTTGTTCCTGAATTTGGAGACAGAGTCATCTACATTTCATTTATTTTAAGTTTTCTAGCAAAGTGCAAGGTATGCTACCTCAAAATATTGGAACATTGTACCATGCGATTCACTATGGCATGTTTTTATAATCACCAGCAATTTAATTCCATCGTCTATCTCTTTTAGTGTCTTCACTGTTTTGGGCAAGCGATGTGTTGGCAAAGGCTATTTTGTGTTAATTATTCAATGATTACATCTCCGTAGTGTTCTTTGATAACCATGTTTCTCACATACCGCTCCTTTTCTCCGAGTTAGAACAACGAGTTAAGATTCCCTGATCTGTAACACGTGTATAATGCGGTGTCTGCATGATCAGAGTCTACACTGTCTGCTGATAGGAATTTCAATATAAAACAAAACGAAATTGAAAAAAATTAGGCCAGGCATCCCTCAGATCAAAAATGGACTAATCCAATACATAAACATGGAATAATCCACTGGGCGCAAATGTGTTAAAATAGTTTTCCTCTGTTGTTTTTGGTTCGGGTCTGTATTACATGTTTACACATTTGTATGTGTTGTTTTCTTCAGTCTGTAAACCGAACGGGACGGGGCAAACTTTAAACAATAAACAAAGGACTAGAACCCGTTACTAAGACGTTTCTAAGAAGCGAGTTCCTTGTATACTAAGACGACGTTTTCACGAAGAACGAGGATCTGATAGAGTGTCTGTGTGAGCACCAATTATAGGAGGATTGGGCGAGCGCATACGTATATTTAGGAAAGGTACGTACTTCAGCAGATCGCCCAGTTCGGTCGATTCTCAATAATTGTATAAACCCTTAGCACGCTGAAAAAAGTCTGCTCACACCTTGAGTTTCTATAATTTTTACTTAACCCTTTACTCTATAAATACGCCTTTCAACGACTTTGCAAACAGGGTAGACCCAGATCTAACGGCTCCCATAGGATCCGTCTCATCAGGGTCTGCTCCGTTTGTTTGTGATATTATATAGATAAGAGTCTATAGTTTCTGCCATGGCCTAAACTTTATGTATATATGTGCTATTAATACAATTAATCTAATTGATATTCATGATGTCATTATATTTCTAACATGAATATCCATGGAGTAAAGTCGTTGGGTTCGTTAAAACGTTTGAAACACTATTGACTGAATGACAAACAAGATTGGATAATGGATACCCGGATGAGACGCTGTGTTTACCCTTTCCCTGGTGAATATTCTTGTTGGAAATAATAAGATTATGTTTTATAATGGCGTATGAACACAGAACAGTTTGGCTCAGGCAGAAACTGTAGAATCAGACCTATATTACACTATAAGCAAACGGAGCAGACCCTGATCAGACAACTCCTAGGAGCCGTCTGATCTGGGTCTACTCTGTTTGTAGATGCGTCAAAATGCGCTTACATAAGGGGAATGGTTAATCGGCGTCGCATCTGTATCCATGCCGCCCAGGTCACGCTTAGCAGGGGAGGGTTAGCATAGGTGACAATATGCTTGATATCTCCAACATGTACTATACTATGTATGAATAAGTGCTTACATTTTTGTATGCCATTTTTGACCCATTTGGCACGCCGAGTAACTCGGCTTCTCATCAGTTTTCGAACTGTTTGACGCTTATCGGTTTAACCCTTTACTCCATAAATACACGTTTCTACGCCTTTGCAAACAGAGTTGACCCAGATCAGAGATCCCTCTGGGAGCCGTATGATCAGGGTCTGCCCTGTTTGCTTATGGCATAATATAGATATGGTTCTGCAGTTTCTTCCAAGGCCAAAAATAAATTATTTGTCCATGCGCTATAATACAGCTACTTGATATTCATGACGTCATTATTTCTACATGAATATTCATGGAGTAAATGGTTCACCCTTTACCCCGTAGATGCACCCTTTAACCATTTTCCTTATACAATCGTGTTTTCACGCAGTTGCAGACAGAGTAGACCCTGATCAGACGGCTCCTATAGGAGCCGTCTGATCAGGGTCCGCTCTGTTTGCTAATAGAATCTGACAGGTCTGTTTCTTTACTTTCTAAAATGGCTATACAATGTTCCACCTTAAACGTTTCATTATAACTATGTTGTCCATAAATATTCAGTAGGTGTCGATATTTGAAATAAACAAAGAACAGGGAATTGGTTAACGCCCCCGCACATACAGTAGATACTCAGACCAGACCTGTCGAAACTGTCTGATCGGGGAATGTTCTGTTTGCTTCTGACATAGAGGATCTTACGTGAGTGTTCATTTCTAATTGTTTTTATGAAACGAGTTTACTATGATAATATGGCATACGCTTTAGCAAGTGTTATATTCATTATAGTAAACTCGTTTCATGAAAACAATTTGCAATGAAGACCTATGTAAGATTATTTTTATCACATAATCCATAGATATATACTTCTTGGGTATATACATCCAAAAATTACATTTTAAGTGTCGTTACAATACTGGTATGACTTGCCCGAGTAGTTACATAGGTAGAGCTCCGGGATCGGGTGGTAGTGGGCTCGATTCCTAACCGCAACAGACTAAAGTCGTTGAAATGGTAGTATAGCAGATTCCTTGCAAGATCCTCGGTATTATAAGGTAAGCTTGTCGGACCGGAGTCTGTAATGTGTATGATGTCATGTTAGTATGGCATGTTATCACAATATCTATCTCAAGTAGAAACACCTTCTATATATTACCGAAATACTATTGCTGGGACGCTAACATTCCCCAGTGCACACACACATCACCACCATCACTCCGCGCGCGGGCACACGACGACCACCACCATATCACTCCGCGCGCACCCACATGACCACCCCGCCACTCCGCACATACAATTCTGTATCCAAGCTGTTGAAAAATGACATTCAGACAAATGGTTAAGTTGAAGAGCCTTGAACCTTTCTCTTATCAATCATTGAATACCCATCTGTTGTATTGGATTGTTGTTCGGATATGTGTCTAGAAAATGAAGGCGCGCATATGTCTGTCTGTATTCAGGTAGGCAAGTGAATCCAGATTCTACGTGTGAAGCCGCCATTGCTATGAGACAGGAGATAGCAGACACGTAGTAACTGTTCAGAACACGCAATGTTTTGCCCATTGCAGAGTCTTTATTATTTCATAGACAAGTAGCAGTGGGTCTGATCAGACGGCCCTCGCATCAACAGTCTGAGCTTTATCTACTCTGTTTGCAAAGGTGTAAAGTGTGTCTCTGGTGTAAAATGTTAAATTATTGTCAACATGTTGATGTCTTTATGAAATTAACTGCGTCTTATTTAGATCTGCATTCGTATTTTCAGAGTAAAACAAAGATTATAACATGTTTGACTATAATATTCCGATATCAGTTATATGTTGGTCGTTTTAATGAACTCGCAATTTAGAAACTAAAACATAATAATAATATTATGACGGTGCCAACCGTTTACACGAGTCACCAAGTTGATCTACAAAGGTCCAGATCAACATTTGTTTTATAAAACGTGTCTCACTCACGGTGTCTTCCGCGTTATATTTTGACAATAGAAAATCTGATTCGTCATAGCAAAGGACACAATCCCCATTGCCCTGTTTGGCGGTTAGATGAGATTTGTGTGATTGTTTTGCAATTAGACTTACCTACATTTTGCCGACGACATCCCGAGATAGGGGTGGCCGGGCTTACTAGAGTATTACGCCCAACCGGTCACGTTCGTCGGTATACCATCACAGGTAGTAGTACCACAGTCAGTTTGATACCGCTACCTATGCTTGCCAGCATAACAATCAGAATGGCATAAAATTTTACACGAACAAATGATGCAGCATTTATACATAGGACACCATGGCGCTGATGGTCCTCATTTGCTCTGCTTAAGCTCATAGGTCATTTAAGATGTGTAAATTAAACAAGAGGGCCAAGATGGCCCTTAATAGCTCACCTGATTACTATAGATTTAAGATTTTTGCTGGGTAGCCCATGGGTAGGGCCAATATTGACATTAGGGATAATATTTGAACAATGTTGATAGTGGACCATGAGCAGTGTTTCTACAGAACAAGATTTTCAAAGATTTAGAATATTGACTTTATCAAGACAATGATTCTGACCAATGAAGATTGGGCTAAAAATTTGCCCTCTGGAGTATTTTTTCTAAATTTTGACCTAGTGACCTAATTTTTATTCCCACCCCACCCATGATCACACTCAACCTTGATATCACCAAGACATACACTCTGAGCGAGTTTGAGGAAGATTGGGCTAAAAATGTGGCCTCTGGAGTGTAAACAAGTTTTTCTAAGATATGAACCAGAGACCTACTTTTTGACGACACCTAACCCACTTTCAAACCTGTCCAAGATTTTATTAGAACACTCATTCTGACCAATGTTCATGAAGATTTGGCCATTAAAGTGACCTCTAGAGTGTTCACAAGGTTTTCCTACTATTTGACCTAATGACCTAGTTTTTAACCCCACATAACCCACTTTCAAACTCTTTGAGATTTTATCAAGGCAATCATTATGACCAAGTTTCATGAAGATTGGACAAAACTTGTGACCACTAGAGTGTTCACAAGGTTTTTCTACTGTCTGACCTAGTGACCTAGTTTTCAACCCCACTTGACCCACTTTCGCACTCGTCCGAGATTTTATCAAGACATTCGTTCTGACCAAGTTTCGTGAAGATTGGTAAAAAATGTGACCACTAGAGTGTTCACAAGGTTTTGCTACTGTTTGACCTAGTGACCTAGTTTTTTACCCCATGTAACCCACTTTTCAAACTCCTCCGAGATTTTACCAAGACAATCATTCTGACCAAGTTTCATGAAAATTGGGCTAAAAATGTGATTTTATTAGAACACTCATTCTGGCCAATTTTCATGAAGATTTGGCCATTAATGTGACCTCTAGGGGGTTCATAAGGTTTTCCTACTATTTGACCTAGTTTTTAACCCAACTTGACCAACTTTCGAAGTCGTCCGAGATTTTACCAAGACATTCATTCTGACCAAGTTTCATGAAGTTTGGACTACAATTGTGACCACTAGAGTGTTCACAAACAAATTGTTGACGACGCACGACACACGACGCACGACGGACGACGTACATTCAAGTCTCCCAAAAGCTCACCCTGAGCTTTGCTCAGGTGAGCTTAAAATTCCAAGAACAGTTCCTTTATTTCTCTATCAAACCCTATGTTGTGGGTATTCTTTCAAATACATGTAGTCTCTTCGAGATGATTCTAAAGAGTAGGGACAGCATGGGGTTATTTGAGAAATTACGATTTTGTAGCTTAATACTCGCCTTTATCTTGTGCTCTGTCATAGGTATTGGAATACATGTAGTTCAGTATCCGCCATCTATTAGAACTATAAATGTTACAATGACAGATGTATCGATTGACAAAATAACATACCGCCGACATATGTAACAAACAGTGAAGTACATCACAGAGCTACAAATAAAGGTGCGTACTCAAATACTAAAATCGTCTTTTCTCTATCAAAAACCTATGTTATAGTTATTGTTATATAAAACAACTGACAATATATAGCTATGCCAAATAGTATAGAATCAGGTCTAAGATATTCTAAAAGCAAACAGAGCAGACCTTCATCAGAAGGCTCCTACAGGAGCCGTCTGTTATGGGTCTACTCTGTTTGCAAAAACGTTAATGGGCGTCTGTATGAAGTAAAGAGTTTATTTTACATCACTGTGGCTGCATTCTGACCTATTCTGGGGGCATTTTAATGAAATATTCGCGATTAATGTTCATGCGTATGCTCCGTGCATTGTCATTTTATTGCATAACATGATTTTAAATACAAAATAAATATTGAAACTAGATGGTGTTTTAATTCAGTAAAGCGAATCGCATAGGGTACTGTCCACTTTTTTATGTCTGTATCGAGGTGTTCATGTACCGTTAACAGTTTTAGCACTATATCTAAGTTTTCAGTTTCGCCTGTATTTATTTGGCAAGGACTACATTCATTGTAAAGTAACTTAACACTCAAAATAGTTTCATTTGTGACAGTATGAAGGAAGTTAAAATATATATAAAACTTCACTGCGTGAGACAACATGATACATGAGATTAGTTTTGCCAACTTTGCACAATACTCTAATTACACTAAGTATTTGGACCCCAATCTTCCCCGCTCCGGACACCCCCACCCCCACTGTGTTTGGACCGCCAATCTCCCTCTCTATGTATTTGAACCTTCTCTGTAGTTGGACCTCCTATCCTCCTCTCTGTATTTGGATCTCCAATCTCCCCCTCTCTGTAGTTGGACCTCCAATCCCCCTCTCTGTATTTGTACCTCCCATATCCCCCTCTCTGTAGTTGGACCTCCTATTCCCCTCTCTGAATTTGGATCTCCAATCTCCCCCTCTCAGTAGTTGGACCTCCAATCCCCCTCTCTGTATTTGAACCTCCAATATCCCCATCTCTGTAGTTGGACCTCCTATCCCCCTCTCTGTATTTGGATCTCCAATATCCCCCTCTCTGTAGTTGGACCTCCGACCCCCTCTCTGTGTTTGGATCTCCAATCTCCCCCTCTCTGTAGTTGGACCTCCAACCTCCCCTCTCTGTATTTGGACATCCAATCTCTCTCGTTTTGTATTTGGACCTCCACTCTCTCCTCTCTATATTTGGACAACTAATCTCCCCTCTCTGTATTTGGACATCCAATCTCTCCCGTTCTGTGTTTCGACCTCCGATCCCTCTCTCTCTGTGGTTGTATAAAGTATGAATAAATCATTTGGCACCATGTTGATGAATTCAAATTGGACTAACATAGTAGCAAATAGTGTAGACCCTGATCAAACTGCTCCTTCTGTGACAGTTTGATCTGGGTCTGCACATTCTGCCGGAGTCTGTCCGAATACTTAGTTTAATTAAGGTATCGTACTTAAGAGAAATCCGGCGAGACTGAACACAGCACAAAGCCATGTATTATTCATAAATATATCCTGTATTAGATATCACGTATTATTTATACAGTCTAATGCAACAACATAATGTATCAACATAGGAGTCTGTAAAAGCACGTGATTTGTTTAATGTAGGGTCTAAAGAAATGCAGAAATCTCCTATCGTGAGCTTTCTGTATACCCTTTGTTCTACGTTACGGCGTCTTAACCACTCACTCCATAAATAAGCTTTCTACGCCTTTGCAAACAGAGTAGACCTAGGTCAGACGGCTCCTATAGGAGCCGTCTTGTCTTGGTCAGTTCTGTTTGCCTATGGTATAATATAGATATGATTCTACAGTTTCTGCCATGGCCAAAAGCATATGCATATGCCATTACACAAATCAGTTATTCATGATGTCATCATGTCTTAGAATCAAGTAAAGGGTTAAAACAGAATACATTGTGATCTTACAACACTATCACGTGCATGACATTTCACCGTGCAGACATGTCGTTGATAGCTTACATCGTATGCAGTCAGGCTATCCGTTTTAACCTATTACACAATTTACTCCATAAATGCGCCTTTCTACGCGTTTGCAAACAAAACAGACCCAACTCAGACGGCTCCTGTGGTAGTTGTCTGATCAGGGTATGCTCTGTCTGCTTATGAACTAATATAGATAGTATTCTACATTTTCTGGCACTTGCCAAATGTTCCTGTGTTCATGTGTCTTTATTACGCGCAAACACAATCTAATCAATATTCATGATGTCATTATTTCTTACATGAATATTCATTGAGTAAAGGGATAAGTCTCTAAATTGTCATTTTACTGTTTACTGTTTGTAAGAGCGGAGTTATCAGGATCTACTCTGTTTGCTTATGAAATTATAACAGATCTGACTCTACAAGTTCTACCAATACCAAAACCACCCTTTGTGTGTCATTACAATCAGCTAATAGACGTTCATGATATTATTATTAACAATCAGCTAATAGATGTCCATGATATCATTATTAACAATCAGCTAATAGATGTCCATGATATCATTATTAACAATCAGCTAATAGACGTCCATGATATCATTATTAACAATCAGCTAATAGACGTTCCTGATATCATTATTAACAATCAGCTAATAGATGTCCATGATATCATTATTAACAATCAGCTAATAGACGTTCCTGATATCATTATTAACAATCAGCTAATAGATGTCCATGATATCATTATTAACAATCAGCTAATAGACGTCCATGATATCATAATTAACAATCAGCTAATAGATGTCCATGATATCATTATTAACAATCAGCTAAAAGATGTTCATGATATCATTATTAACAATCAGCTAATAGATGTCCATGATATCATTATTAACAATCAGCTAATAGATGTTCATGATATCATTATTAACAATCAGCTAATAGATGTTCATGATATCATTATTAACAATCAGCTAATAGATGTCCATGATATCATTATTTATAACATGAACATTCAAAAGGGAAAAGGTTGCTGTCTTAAAGACCAGGATTTATACCTCATTTTAATAGTTGCTTAACCCTTTCCCTCATATTGACGCGTTTGACGCCTCTGTAAAAGTCACTTTCTGAAACTATTATGATAAATAGAGCATTTGCTCCATAGGAGCAAATGCTTTATTTATCACAATGGTTTCAAACTGCAAAATTCAATATTTTCCCTTTCTCTAGTTAATGCTCATTTTCGGTAGATTTATTCAAAGAGGTTGTATATAAAAATAGCCTATGAGGTAATGTGTTAAGAAAGGTTCTGTGGTATCTGTAGTACTTAGGGTGCATGATGGTGTGTAATGGTTCAACGTTGTTTAACAAATAGGATGTGGGTAAACTGACACTACACAAGATCAAATTCATTGGAAAGTGACACAATATGTTGTATAATATACATGTATGTGTAAAATATGTATAGGTACAGTCTCAGTGTTAAGATTTGGATTTTAATTCCGGCCCACCTCTCTGCAAAGATAATGCATCGATGTGTATGGATTCTTTAAGAGGAAACAAGTATGGACAGCTGATTTTTCGCATTCAGGTGGCCACGGCTAGCACAGGCCCGGTAATCATCGGTGATTTACCTACTACTGTTCTCTAACACCCTTTACTTTATAAATATTCATGTAACAAATAATGACATCATGAATTTGAATATTAAGATGTTTTAATATGTCATGTAAACACCGCGTCATTGCATAAACTATATAATCAGATCTATATTATACAATAAGCAAACAGAGCAGACCCTGATCAGACGGCTTTTACAGGAGTCATCTAATATAGGTCCGCTCTTATCTGATCCAAAGGTGTTCGGCTCATGAAATTTGTCTAAAATAAGTTAAAATGTTCCTAAATTGACGTTTTGTAACATTTGGGGCCGAAAAAATAATGCTTGGGGTGTTTTGAGACAAAGCTGAAATTTCGTATATTCTATATGTGCTTATTGTATAATATAGATCTGATTATATAGTTCATGAGCCGAACGCCTGTGGGTCCACTCTGTTTGCAAAGGCGTTAAAAGGTATGGCTTTGAAATAAAGGGTTAAAGAGTGATATTGCATATCCCACGCTCGAAGGATACAAACGGAGGGACTTTACTTATAAGGGTGCGTGTAGTTTGTTCCATGGTGATACAGTCCGGTAGAAGAACGAGATCCTGTAATAACATTTCAATATGGTTGGTAGATGATAATCCAGCGAGTGCGAAACTCTAGTGGTTGTATTTCCGGGTATCAAGTATTTCTCTGCTGGGATGTCCACAAGATCATTTAGTAGCATGTAAATCAAGGTTAGGTGTGTCTTTGAAAATGTTCTTTCTTCTATCATTTATGTATGGACTACCAGCCTTATAGACCAAACACTGCTGCCGTACTGCTAGTACATGTATTGTGAAACCTGTTGGTAGTGTACATTTCACCCCTATGCTGACCTGTTGGTGGTGTACCTTGCACCCTTACCCTGGCCTATTGGTGGTGTACATTTCACCCTAACGCTGACCTGTTGGTGGTGTACCTTGCAGCCTTACACTGACATGTTGGTGATATACCTTGCATCCCTATATACACTGCACTTGTAACCTTGCATCCCTACCCTGACCTGTTGGTGGTGTACCTTGCAATCTTACACTGACATGTGGCAGTATACCTCGCATCCCTACACTGTCTTGGTGGTGTACCTTGAAGCCTTACTATGATCTGCTGGTGGTGAACCCTGCAACATTACGTTGATATGTTGGTGGTGTACATTATACCCCTACCCTAACCTGTTAATGTCGTACCTTGCAGGCTTGCGCTTTCCTGTTGGTGGTGTACCTTGCAATCTTACACTGACATGTTGGCGGTATACCTCGCATCCCTACACTGTCTTGGTGGTGTACCTTGAAGCCTTACTATGATCTGTTGGTGGTGAACCCTGCAACATTACGCTGATATGTTGGCGGTGTACATTATACCCCTACCCTAACCTGTTCGTACCTTGCAGGCTTACGCTTTCCTGTGGGTGGTGTACCTTGCAGCCTTACGCTGACCGATTGGTGGTGTACTTTGCAGCCCTACTGATGTGTTGGTGGTTTACCTTGCAGTCGTATGCTGACCGGTTGGTGGCATATATTGCATCCCTGCCCTGACCTGTTGGTGGTGTACCTTGCAATCTTACACTGACATGTTGGCGGTATACCTCGCATCCCTACACTGTCTTGGTGGTGTACCTTGAAGCCTTACTATGATCTGCTGGTGGTGAACCCTGCAACATTACGCTGATATGTTGGTGGTGTACATTATACCCCTACCCTAACCTGTTAGTGTCGTACCTTGCAGGCTTAAGCTTTCCTGTGGGTGGTGTACCTTGCAGCCTTACGCTGACCGATTAGTGGTGTACGTTGCAGTCCTATTGATGTGTTGGTGATTTGCCTTGCAGTCTTACGCTGACCGGTTGGTGGTATACATTGCATCCCTGTGATGACTTGTTGGTGGTGTACCTTGCACCACTACACTAACCTTTGGTGGTGTACCTTGTACCCGTATGGTGACATGTTTGTAGTGTGCCTTGCTCCCTTGGATGACATGTTGGTGGTGCACATTGCTTCCTTACGATGACATGTTGGTGGTGTGCCTTGCATCCTTACGCTGACGTGTTAGTGGTATATATTGCACCCATATGATGACCTAATGGTGATGTACCATGCACTCCTAGCTGACATGCTGATGGTGTATATTGTACCCCTACGCTGACATGTTGATGGTGAACTTTGCGCCCCTACGCTAACATGTTGGTGGTGTACCTTGCTCCCCTACGATGATCTAATGGTGATGTAAATTGCACCCTTACGCTGACATGTTGGTGGTGTAAATTGCACCTTTACGTTGGTCCGTTGTTGGTGTACATTACGCATTCACGCAGGCAGACCCGTTGGCGGTGTACATTACACTCTTACACTGACATATTGGTGTTGTACATTGCACCCTTACGCTGCCCCGTTGGTGGCGTACATTACAACTCAACGCTGGCCCGTTGGTGGTGTACATTACACTCTTACGCTGACATGTTGGTGGTGTAAATTGCACCCCTACGCTGGCATGTTGATGCTGTACATTACCTGACCTGTTGATGGTGTGCCTTGCATCCCTACGCTGAACATTTCAATCAGCCCTATACATAGGTTTTGATGTAGGAGCATCTGGTCGTTGAGCAGTATTCCATTTGAGGTCCATTCGCGTTGGTTTAAACGCTCTCATTTGAAATGTGCAGGTTACGGTGTAGAAGGCCTTGTGTGCTATTAACTTTCTTTACTTGGCGATTTAGATCATTTGCATGTTCCAACAAGTCGACACCGAGGTAAATGTGTTGCCAAGTCAGTAGTTATGGTGTGACCAGTAAATGCCCGTATATTTGAATATCAGACAATTTATCAGGTTGTGGAACCTATACAGTAAACCCCCTCCAAACTGGATGTTCAGTTAAGAATAAATATTGATCTTGAAGACAGGTGATATCTTAATACAGGGTGAAAGTCATGCAGAAATCTCCTCTATGAGCTTTCTGCATGACGTTCACCCTGCATCAAGCAGATACCTGCCTAAAAGTTTTTTAATTATTCTCTACTAGAATTCCGATTTAGAGGGTGTGTGTGAAATACTTTATATACTTATCTGCCGATAGTCGTCTGCACAGAGACGTGTCGTGGAGTACATGTGTGTGGGAGGTCGGTGGTGAAATGTTACAACAATACTGACCTCGTCCCGATACCGTGTAACATTCCACTGACCATTGGTTTCAGCTGTAGCACACACTACCCTTTACTTCATAGACACACATTTAGGTGCGAAACAGAATTGACCCTGTAGGAGCCGTCTATTTTTAAAGTTTCTGCCATGGTAATTCGCGGGTCCTGTTTGAAAGAAATGCATAATAAACCGAACATTGCCTCCTTAGTGGTAAAGTTTGCTGAGTAGATGTCTATGTGGAACCCTTGTCTACAAGGCCTCATGGCTTCCTCTACAGTCCGTCGTGTCAGATATAAACGTTTCCACCATGGTCTCGTCTGTTGACAGTCTACTGGGATCGTATGCCTAAATTATTAAAGCGTTTCGTCATATATATACGGTACCAACTATGGTTAGTCCACATTTTGTTTTGAGAAGCAAAATGGTCAGCTCACAGTAACAGATAAGGAAATTGCTGCTACCTTAAATGCACACTTTCTCAGCGTCTTCACAATCGAAGATACAGAATCAATAACGACAGCGGATACAGAAACAGATTTTTTCACATTGAACAACTGCAAAATAACAGAAGATATTGTCAAAGAAGTTCTATCGGAAATTAATCCGTCAAAGTCCCAAGGACCAGATAACATACATCCCATAATTCTAAGTGAATGCTCGTCAACATTAACAAAGCCACTAACTACAATATATAAATCTTTAGAGAGTGGTGAACTCCCGGAATCATGGAAAGAAGCAAATGTAACTACAATATACAAATCAGGAAAAAGGAATAGAGCAGAGAAATATAGACCTATTAGCATCACGCCCATTTGCTGCAGAATAATGGAAAGAATATTAAGAGCACAAACAGTTAATTATATAGAAAGAAATAATATAATATAAATATATCAACATGGATTTAGGAGAGGTTTTTCGTTTACAACTCAACTCATTGAATGTATTGAAGACGAAGGGAAAGAAGATGACATAATATACTTAGATTTTAAGGCAGCATTTGGTAAAGTACCTCACATGAAACATCTACAGAAAATATGGGACATTGGTATTAGGGGAAATATTTACTCTTGGTTCCACAGGGAGCATTGGGGCCAGTCCTATTTCTGATATATATCAATGATCTTCCTGAAGCAATCCCATGTGTCGTACGTTTATTCGCAGATGGCACAAAGATATATAACACCATTCACAATGATGAGGATTCAACTAAGTTGCAACATGATATCTATGAAGCATGCAAATGGTAAAAAAATGGCAACTTTTATTCAATATTAACAAGTGAAAAAAATTACACATTGGAAACCGAAAAAGACACCAACGAGTACTGATCAAGATAATAAACAGCAAGAGATGCAACGTGTAACCCCAGAAAAAGACCTTGGAGTGACATTTGACCCTCCCTATCGTTCAGCTTGCACACTAATGAAAAGGTGAAAAAAGGCCAATCGAATGTTAGATCTGATTGTTAAATCCTTCAATTATATGTCAAAAGAAATGTTCCTAATACTATATAAAGCCTTAATCTGACCTCATTTAGAATATGCATCAACAATTTGGTCGCCAAGATTAAAAAAATGACCAGAAAGCTATCGAGAATTTATAGCGTAGGGCCACTAGAATAAACAAGTCTAAATTACAGTCAACGCATGAGAGAGCTAGGGATTCCAAGCCTGGAATACAGGAGAACAAGAGCAGATCTCATACAAACATACAACATAATACATGGTACTGGTATAGATAATGTTGATAAGGCAAGACTCTTCCCTACTCCCCCCCCCCTCCCGAATACTCGCAGCAAACACGTGGTAACACGCTGAGGGTATGTATACAAAGTGCACTGAACTAATCAGAGGGTCATAAAATTATGGAATAAGCTTCCTAATGATGTAGTAATGGCACCCTCAATTAACTCCTTTAAACAACGATTAAATTCAAAATGGGTAGGGGGTCCGGACAAGTACAGTCCATACTGCTTAAGCTGACAATGAGGCATTATAATATATCAGTTTCTAAATAAGTATGGGGTCTGGACAAGTTCAGTCCAGACTGCTAATGCTGACAGTGTGGCATCTTACTATTAGTTTATATTAACTAATACAATTTGAGGGGTGCTACTAAACAGAGTCTGGTAGAGTCCAGTAGAGTCTGGTAGAGTCCGGTAGAGTCTGGAGGCTTTTTAAGAAGATTAAGCGCATTTTCAAGATTATACTGCTGTTATATAACATTATTTAGTATGTTTGCAGCTATAGTAATTAATATCCATTTAAAAATGAGCGTATAATAGCTTGAAAACATCCGGTAAATGTTACCCGGTAATGGCCGACCTACGTCGGATAGAGTCTGGTCAAGTATTATCTAGAAGCCCTATTAGTATAAGAATACCCTGAATTGTATCAGTAAACATTCTACATACATTAATAAGTGATTTCATCATAAATTCAAAAGCAGTGTGTTGGCCTAAACTTCAGTTTTCATCTCCAGACTCTACGTACACTACCCTCCGAAATTTCGCCAGACTGCAGTCTGGAAAAAGCGAAATAATAATCTGTATCAAGTGCATACTGCTTTTATATTTATGATAAAATCACTTATTAATATAAGCAGACTGTTTTCTGATAAAATTAAGGGTATTCTAATACTAATAGGGCTTCCAATACTTGACCAGACACTATCCGACTTACGTCGGCCATTACCGTGTCACCGGGGTAATATTTGCCGGGTGTTTTCAAGCTATTATAGGCTATTTTGTTAAGGATATTACCTGTTACAGCTGCAAACATACTAAATAATGTTATTTATCAGCATCATAATCATGACAATGCACCTAATCGTCTTTAAAAGCCCCCAGACTCTACCAGACTCTACCGGACTGTACCAGACTCTGTTTAGTATCACCGCAATTTGAGCATCATTAATCGAGCTCTCCAATGGTATTCTGAGAATAACATTTAAATGGTGGATCAATGGCGTTAATTATGAACATAGATTAATTATATGTGAAATATGTGAAATGTGTGTACTCTAAATGATATCAACGTGCTTTCGGTTTGGACGATATGTCCCAGAACACACGGGTCCATTTCGTGGGAAGACGGCAACCATCACAAAATTAGTATGGTGTCTTAACAGCTCGTTGACGAGACTTCTACTATGCTGTGCTTCGTTAGTTTACTGCGGGTGGGTGTACAAGACGAACACATGTAGGCCTAGTTGTTGGATTTGAAGAGACATTCTTCTTAGTCACATCTTTGCTTCATATATATTCGCATTTTTACACTTTCTCAGTGTAGACTCAGCTCAGACATGACCAGTCTGGTCAGAGTTTGATGCATTTGCTAAAATAATGTACATTGTGATAGATATAACTACACACTGTCTACCGTAGCCAAAAATCCCTTGTGTCATCACTGTCATGCACCAATGACTCGTAATAAAAATCAGACATAAATTTAAACATTCATATGTATGTATATGTCTCTGTAAAATTTACTTAATTAATTTAACGGACGGGCCTGTTTCTAATGTTGGTAAAACTTGTGGCACAACACTGTTGAGCTGTTATAAAATAGCTTTTATTTTGCATATAAATTAGGTACAACTGTAATTTACCTACACACATCACAAAACCTCTATGTTAGGCTATAGCTATGACGCTTGAGCGTGTGTTGACAATTTACAATAAAATAGTATTATTAAAAAAAGTAAACTTAATTAATGTTCATGAAATAATAAAATCTTACATGAATACTCGTGAAGAATATGTTTCAATTGCAAGTTCAGTGACTCATGGTAACCGTGTGGCACACAATATCTTGCACCCAGCTAACAGAATCCGTGGCTCTGGGCAGAGCGTTTTGGAGACGAATGAACCACGGGTTGTGGGTGAATGGTACGAAATGGTTAGGGTACGAAGTTGCCAGAATCCGGGTCAAGTCGGCCTCGGGTCAACTCGGCCTGGGTCAAGTCGGCCGGGTCAACTCGGCCTGTTTTTGGGTGGGTCAACTCGGCCCGTCTCAGTCGGGTCAACTCGGCCTTTTCCCGACCGTCAATTAAAGTTTATAAACTGCAGCAAAAAATGAAGATCCTGATCGGTGGGCTCCTTGAAGAATTCAGACAAAGTTTGCACATCTTTTTGACAGTAATAACTCATTAAATTTAGCGGACGAGAACAAAGGTGATAAGTATGTTGCGTGAGATTAACGAATAAAACAGTTGACATTTAGTAACCAGGCTGATAAGTCAAAACAAATAGGTGTGAAAATGAGCGGCATCAATACTTTTGAAGTGAAATTAAGTATAATTAATGGCTTATCTGTTTCATTGATTGTCTGTAATTAAGAACAATTTATGGGAGTGAAAATGTTATTTTGGATCCACTTGTGAGACCGAGTTACTAGGAATTTCATCGGGATCCAAACTGTTTGCAAAGATATCACCATATTTGGGTATCGTTTTTGGCATTGTATTTGTATCGTGCATCTATAAAGTGCTTCTTTTTTCTGATTATTGTTGTTTATTAATGTTGCTTTGTCCTGAGAATGAAACTGATCATGGTACGCATCCTTATCTGTTACTCAGAAGTTTCCTTATATGTTCATTGGTATCTGTAGTATCGGGTATCTCTAGGAAACAAAATATTAAAGTAATTCAAAATAAAAAAAATATATACCATAAAAATAATTCTGAAATAATATTTGCGGGCCGACTTGACCCAGGCCGAGTTGACCCGGCCGACTTGACCCGAGGCCGACTTGACTCAGGGGCCGAGTTTACCCGAGGCCGAGTTGACCCGGGGTTTCCCAAATTTCCAAGATGGAGGCGCGTAGCTATTTTCGGGACTGACTCGTGTATTTTATCTGCACAGCTGCGTAATAAGACACCTAAATAAAATGTAGCAACCCTTTTCGTACGAAAAGTTATTGCAATCATAGATGGAAATCTGAAAAATGTGCCAGGCAGGGCGAAATTCACGAGAACAAGCCCAAAGGGAGTCTGGTATGCAGTTTACTCATTGTTATCGTCCATAGATGAGATTTTCAGAAGATATTGTCGCAATATTCTATTCTAATATTCATCATATGTTGCCAGTATACGACCCCAGACAACATTTTGCTTCATAGATTTAGGGATACATTTTAGAAATATAAGTTCAATAATTATAATGGCATATGGACACAGGATAGTTTGTTCATAACAGAAACTGTAGAATATCATGAGCAAACTGAGCAGAACATGATCAGACGACTTCTGTACATAATAGGAGTTGTGTTATTTGGGTCTTCCAAGTTTGAAAAGCTGTCTCAATCAGATAAATGGATAATCTGAGGATCATTTGATATGCAATTTATTCAGAATACTGTCGCTACAGTCACAGAATACTATAGCTGAACTATACAGAGATATTGGGCCCCATTCCCCCCTCTGAAAAGTATTTTTTCCCCCCATTTTGAAAAAAAATCCCCTCTTGCTGGCACATAGTAGCGTGGTCCCACCAGTTTTCGAACACCTAACGCTTATTTATTTTTTTTCAACCGAGAAAAATCAGCGGATGTGATTTGCACAGTTTTTTCATCGTTATCAACTATTACTGCATACATTTTTTTTAAATTCAAACATTTACGATTTTGAATACACAAATAATAAAGTGTGTTTTGTTTACCTTCTTAAATGGCAAGATGGCGGGTTTCCCAACCTGTTTTCGAACATCCAATCAAAATCATCGTAGTAAAGTAATTAGTGCAGTTAGGTTCATGCCATTCACTCAGCTTTCGTATAAAAACCATAAACACAAGTTGGCCACAAAAAATGTTAACTTAAATTTTAATAAAAGTATAAAAAATATTGATAGCAAATAATGGCTAGATCCCATTCGGAATTTAACAGAGTGGTTATTTTTCCTGAGCTAGATTATGAGGATCGTCAGTTTCAATGCTTTTAGGCCATTGACAGCTTTGTAAGCATTTTTGAGTGTTGTGGGAGAATACAATCTGTATCTGCCCACATACTTTGATAGTTTGGCCTTAAAAGATAGATCTACCATGGCCAGTAAGTTTCTGAACGGGGAAAGGTCACGTGTTCTATTATGTTACATACGCGTTAAGGGAATAGACTGTTTGAACTGCCCTATATGCATCATAAAGACAACTACCGGTATGTCATAATTCTACATTGGGATTTCCACAACAAACTCGGAAGGGAAGTGCTGGTGGCATTTTCCTCAAATTTACTTATATTAGACACCGTAATAGGGTTCTCAACTGGGGGCAATACTGGTAATAGTAGAAATGGACATTTTTTCTCTCAACAAATATAACTTCATGTAAAAATACCTGTTTTTTGCGCATTGTTGATTTTGATAGCTGTCCATCTGCTTATCAACACTAATAGTGTATTAGGCAAGTGTATGACGTCATAGCGCGTGCATACAAGGAATTTTTCGCGAAAACGTGAGATGTTCGAAAACAGGTGGTGTTCGAAAATACCTCCGATGACGGTAAGTTACAGTAAAACTGGCAGGTGAGTGCTTAAAGCAAGGCAAAAGTAAAACAGAACGCTATATAGGAGCTTTCTGTTTTACTTTCACCTTGCTGTAAGCAGCCACCTGCATTGAACACAAAATACTTAATGTAATTTTACTAATTTAGTGGCCATTATAGAGAGGTTTTACTGTAGTAAAAATTAGTTATTAATATCAATTCTGGAATAAGTAGATGGTTGTATTTGTGCTATAGCTAAATTGGCCATATAAACATGTTAAGCTAAGATTTTAACACAAATAGATAGTACACCATTTAATGAAAACTCCCATTTTGGCTCGTCCGCGCTACAATCCCCCCCCCCCCCCCCCCCCCCCCCCCCCCCCCAATATCAGCAATTCAAAATTTGTTTAATCTTTTATATATGTACATGTACCTGGAAACAATTAGGTAATCCTCATCTATTAATCCCCAAACGATCCAGTGTTCCCAACCACCCACATAACAAAAATGGCGGCCTGAAAAAGAGCACCTGCTTTTCGAACTTTTATTTTAGAAATTGTTTACTGTAACATAAAAATTCGTAGTCATGTGATTTCATCATGGGCACGTGACCTTTGCATTTAAGCCCAAGGGTTCAGAGCTGTCAAACATTTTCAATGTGGTACACTTTTCAATTTATGTTGATATTCTATATTTTTCTGATTTGATTTAATAAAGTATTAAGAGTTTTCTCATGTTTAGCATAGTTGAAGGAAAAATAGACTGTATTGACCTGCTTATGACGCATATTTCGTTTTTAAAGCTACGAGGTGTTGTTTACAGACAAAGCACCAGTACTCATGAATTGATGATGTAGTGCGCACTTGCGTATGCGCAAAAAAACACAAAGCGTTGAAGGTTCGAAAAATAGATGTGGTTTGAAAGTAGGCGAGTCGACGATGCATTTACATCATGCTTCAGTAGACCTTTTGGTGCAGCAGTGATATGGAGCTACTGTATATTATGTATCTCTTGCTTTTGTCACTCAATATGTTTCGATATTTTTGTTTTTATTAGCTCACCTGGCACAAAGTGCCAAGGTGAGCTATTGGGATGATCCTATGTCCGTCGTCGTGCGTATGTGCGTCGTGCGTACGTACGGGCGTCAACAATTTACTTAAACATCTTCTTCTCTGGAACTACAAAGCCAAGAGCTTTGATATTTGGTATGTAGTATGATGTAATGGTCCTCTACAAAGATTGTTCAAATTATGTCCCCCGGGCCAAAAATGGCCCCGCCCCAGGGCTTATCAGTTTTTCATAGGAAAATCTTTAAAAATCTTCTTCTCTGAAACTGTAAGGCATAGACCTTTGATATTTGGTATGTAGCATCATCTAATGGTCCTCTACTAAGATTGTTCAAATTATGACCCCTGGGCCAAAAATGGCCCGCCCCGGGGCTTATCAGTTTTTCATAGGAAAATCTTTAAAAATCTTCTTCTCTGAAACTGTCAGGCATAGACCTTTGGTATTTGGTATGTAGCATCATCTAATGGTCCTCTACTAAGATTGTTCAAATTATGACCCCTGGGCCAAAAATGGCCCCGCCCCAGGGCTTATCAGTTTTTCATAGGAAAATCTTTAAAAATCATCTTCTCTGAAACTGTAAGGCATAGACCTTTGATATTTGGTATGTAGCATGATCTAATGGTCCTCTACTAACATTGTTCAAATTATGACCCCTGGGCCAAAAATGGCCCGCCCCGGGGCTTATCAGTTTTTCATAGGAAAATCTTTAAAAATCTTCTTCTCTGAAACTGTAAGGCATAGACCTTTGATATATGGTATGTAGCATCATCTAATGGTCCTCTACTAAGATTGTTCAAATTATGACCCCCAGGACAAAAATGGCCCCGCCCCAGGGCTTATCAGTTTTTCATAGGAAAATCTTGAAGAAATCATCTTCTCTGAAACTGTAAGGCATAGACCTTTGATATTTGGTATGTAGCATGATCTAATGGTCCTCTATTAAGATTGTTCAAATTATGACTCCTAGGCCAAATATGGCCCCGCCCCGGGGCTTATCAGTTTTTCATAGGAAAATCTTTAAATATATTCTTCTCTAAAATTATAAGGTATAGACCTTTGATATTTGGTATGTAGCATTATTTAATCGTCCTCAACTAAGATTAATCAAAATATGACCCCCGGACCAAAAATGGCCCCGCCCAAGGGCTTATCAGTTTTTCATAGGAAAATCTTTAAAAATCTTCTCCTCCAGAACTGTAAGGTCTAGGCCCTTGATATTGGGTATGTAGCATCATCTAATGGTTTTCTACCAAGATTATTCAAATTATTACCCCTGGGTCAAAAATGGCCCCGCCCTGGGGCTTATCAGTTTTTCATATGAAAAGCTTTAAGAATCTTCTTCTCCAAAACTGTAAGGCAGAGACCTTTAATATTTGGTATGTAGCGCTATCTAATAGTTTTCTACCAAGATTGTTCAAATTATGTCCCCTGGGTTGAAAACTTCCCCGCCCAGGGGCATATCAGTTTTTTATAGGAAAGTTTTTAAAAATCTTCTCTTAAAAATCTTTAAAAGTCTTCTCTGAACTTGTAAGGCATAGACCTTAGATATTTGGTATGTTGCATTATCTAATAGTCCTCTACCAAGATTTTCAAATTATGAACCCCGGATCAAAATTGACCCCGCCCTGGGGCTTAACAGTTTTTCATAGGAAAATCTTTAAGGTCTAGACTCTTTAGTCTTTATATTTAGTATGTAGCATCATCTGATGGTTTTCTACCAAGATTTTTCAAATTATGCAATCTATCATTGAAATCATTAATCTGTTATGAACAGGTGAGCGATTAAGGGCCATCATGGCCCTCTTGTTTCTGGACAGATTGAACTTAAGTTCACCTCATTAATATAATGAAGAAGAAAAGGCCAAAAAGTATGTTTTCTGCTTGCTGATTTAATGATAATCAGCTATGTCTCAGCAAATAGTCACTGTATGATGTAAATGAACTGGTGAGCATGACAATTCCAGCAATATATTGAATATATTGTAATAATTCATCCCTGCTGGAATTATAATTGTGTGATTCACACATGACGTAGGCCCTCCAAGAGCTATACTGACCTGTCTGGAAAATTGACCTTTTTACTCAATGTCATTCATCTGCCTTGCACAGTTTGAATTGAAGAGCTTTTAGGGCTTATTCTTTATTCAATATCTGATTCAAGTAAAACCATGACACTGAGTTCAAAAAATGATGACACAAGCGATCTATGTTAAGCAAATAGTGAGAAATGAAAGAAAAAATTGATTCAAATTGAGTGACAATGTCACATGCCTGAATGAAATTGTAAAGTACAGTACTTTCAATTTGATGCTGTCTAGACAAGTACACAGTGTTAAAATTTAATATATTTAGGATTGTTTACCTGGTTTCAGCATATAAATGCTTTTGAATCTTTCAAGTATCAAATTTCATTTTGAAATGTAACAATACTTGAAGCAGCTGTACAAATAGGTATTTGAATTAACCCTTTCCCTGATCTATTTTTATTTCAAATTTCGATATCTACTGAATTTTCATGGACAAAATAGTTATAGTGAAAAATGGAAGGTGGAACATTGTAGACATTTTAGAAAGTAAAGAAACAGATCTTTCAAATTCCATTAGCAAACCGAGCAGACTCTGATCAGAGATCAGATTGCTCCTATATCAGCCATCTTATCTGGGTCTACTCTGTTTGAAAATGCGTTTACCGGGTATCTGTGGGAATGCTAGTAAATGCTCCTTTTCAATAGATTAATTCAAAGAGGGTGGATCAAAAAATAGTCTATGAGGGGAAAGGATGCAAAATTTTAAGTGTGTTACTAGATAAATAAATATTAATTGGTTAATCCATTCCCACTTGAACATTATTGAAGTTTCCATGACCTTATGAATAATCATTGACATAACTACATTGTATATAATGCAACATGGACATTAGATGTTTTGACATAAGGGACAGTGAAAGCATATCCATCAAATACTATTAGCAAACAGAGCAGACCCTGATCAGACAGCTCCTACAGGAACATTCTGATCTGGATCTACTCTTTTTGCAAAGGCATCAAAAGGCATCTATTATTCTATAAGTTTGAATGGATTCAAATCAATTAGTAATTGTGAAACAGACTGTATTTAACCCTTTGATATCCGAATTTTTATAGTGGAATAGCGACCAGTGTTTAACTATAGATTCAACTCAGTATGAAAGACATAAACTTGCTACAGGATTTTTAATGACAAACAGTGCAGACCCTGATCAGAATGTTCCTCTAGGAGCCCTCTGATCAGCATCTGCACTATTTGCAAATGACAGTGCATATGTGCTATTAGTTGTCGACCTAGATCAGTGTTTTCAGCAGGCTGTATTATGGCTGTAAAACAAAAATTATAGCCCAGAGTTCCATTTTATGAAATATTGTACACTCAAATTTGTCAGAAGTAATTTATGACAGTCATAACTATTCACATATATTCTAGCATGCAACGAGTTAGGTTAACCCATTCCCGCATATTGACGCCTTGGTTAACCCATTCCCGCATATTGATGCCTTTTGACGCTTATGTAAAAGTTACTTTATGAAACCATTGTAATAAATAGAGCATTTGCTCCTGTGGAGCAAATGCTCTATTTATCACAATGGTTTCAAAACTACAGAATTCTGAAAAATTTATTTTCTCTAGTAAATGCTCCTTTTTGGTAGATTTAATCAAAAACAGCCTATGCGGGAATGGGTTAACATAGCATGTCAGAAATTGTTGTAAGTTCAAACATGCACCAACCTTGCATTTGTGATCATTATATGTTAGAATTTATGACAATTTCAGACCATTGGATAAAACTGGTCCCAGAAGCAGTTGTGACTAACATTTATACACATCAATATTTGTACATGTATTTCAACCCTTTACATGATGAATGCATATAAGAAATGATGACATCATGCATAATTATTTTTTGAAATTTTATAATAGCATAGTCATGATCAGAGAGCTCCAACAGTAGCAGTCTGGTCAGGGTTTACTAGCGAAAGCTATTTGGTAAAAGATTAATGTGTCCATCGCTCTTTGTCCATTGCTCATTTGTCCATTGCTCATTGCTATTTGAAAGTGTCCATTACTATTTGTCCATGATTATTTTTCCATTGCTATTTGTACAATATATGTACTTTGATGTTTCCATTATAATTTGCCTTATGTTTATTCCATGTAATTTTACAGATAACATTTTATATTCAGGTGAAGGCATTTCAATATATTTTCTTTCAGATCTGAGACATATAAATGTGCCCAGCCAGCAGGGTGACGAGAGATTGCCACTATAATGATTACCCTAAGAGGTTCATGCAATTTCCTCTGGGATGTCAGCAAACCGCTGGGACAAGGGGCCACAAGTATGGTCTACAAGGGCAGAAACAAGGTCAGTTACTACTTAATCCTTTACTCCATGATTATGATGAATAGTCATTAAAGAAATTTGTAATTATGAATTTTAATTAACATGCTGGTAAGATTTATAATTGCATATGAATTACAGTAAAACCTCTCTATAACGGCCACTAAATTGTGTTAATTAGTTGGTATTTAGGGCAGGTGGCTGCTTAAAGCAAGGTGAAAGTAAAAACAGAACGCTCCTATAGGAGCATTCTGTTTTACTTTCACCTTGCTATCTTTAACACAAAATACTTGATGTTATTTAGTGGCCATTATAGAGAGGTTTTACTGTAGAATGTTTTTGGCATTGGTAAAAACTGTATAATCAGATCTGTATCACTATCAGACAGCTCCTGTTCTTGGTCTTCCCTATTTGCAAAAGTGTCAAAGGTCATCTATATCAGGGAAAGGATTAATGATTGAAGGGGAACATGATGCCTTATGCAAATCAGAGTCAAGTTACAGAGGGGAATACAGTATGTCCATTCTCCTGTAACTTACAATACACACAGCTTATCTGTTCCTCTACATGTAATCATATCTTGAATAGTATATACTTACATATATATAGTGGTAGTGTAGTGTCATCAACATATCTTGATTAGCCCTTTACCAGCAAGAGCCCTTTGAAGCCTTTGCAGATAGAGTTGATCCAATTCAGAGGGCTCCTGTGGGAGCAGACTGATCAGGGTCTGCACTGTTTGCTTATAGAATATCTTAGATGTGATTCTTTACTTTTTTAGCTAAGTATTGTCTTTTTTATAGAACAATTTAAGAAAGCTAATTAACATCAGTAATGGGTGGAGTCTACCATGAATATTCATTAGGTAAATGGTTACATAGTGAATTACTAATAAGCTGGCAGATAATGTGACCACTTTTTGAATCAAGATATCCTTTCCCTGTTCTATGCTTATCACAAATTTCAATACCTACTGAATGTTCATGAACGAACTAGTTATATTGAGATATGGAAGATGGAACATTGTAACCATTTTAGAAAGTAAAGAAACCAGAGCTTTCAGTTCCAAATAGCAAACAGAGTAGACCCAGATAAGACAACTCCTGTTTGCAAATGTGTGAAACACGTTTACATGAAGGAGAGAGTTAAAGAGTGGTCACCTAATAGGTTTTTAGTATTTAAATGTGTCCCTTATCTGTGGCCCTGATTGACATTACCCAAATATTTTACAGAGTACAGGAGAAGAAGTGGCTGTGAAGGTGTTCAGCCAGGCAGGTCAGATGCGTCCCGCTGAGGTGCAGATGAGGGAGTACCGGGTGATGACCAAGTTACAGCATAGGAATATAGTCCCTTTGTTAGCCATCGAAGAAGAAATAGTAATACACAGTATTGTTATATCTCTGTATGTGTGTGTTAGAGAGAGAGAGAGAAGAGAGAGAGAAGAGAGAGAGAGACATCATCATATCTCAAGAAAAACCTATGCTGTGACCACTCAATACTAAGGAGTAGTCACAACATAGGGTTAAACTGTTCAGTGTCACTGTGGAGAAATAAAAGGAAGCTATTCTTTTTAAGATATAGTCTGTACAATAAACACATATTTTCAATAGCATCATAAAACTTGGTATTTGTTATGTTCAGTAATTATTTTTATTGAAGATTGCCAAGTTTAACTTTTATTGAAAATTGCCCCGGTGATACAAAATTAGCTGTTTTCTTTGATACCTATAATTTTTGTTGTACAGCAAAATATCATTGGCCTATGTTGAACAGTAGGAAACTAAAACACAACCTGATTAAATACTACTACATGTACATTGGGGAATAACATCGGGTCATCGATATCAAACACAGGAAAGTTTTGTCTTTATCTGCATTTATTCAATCGTTTTTTGTTTTTTAGCTCACCAGAGCACAAAGTGCTCAGGGTGAGCTTTTGTGATCGCCTGATGTCCGTCGGCGTGCGTCGTCCGTCGTCAACAATTTGAACCTTTAAAGTTCTTCTCCTCTGAATCTACAGGGGTCTCAGCTTTCATAGCATCATCTGTAGGTCCTCTACAAAAGTTATATAAATTATGTCCCTGGGGTCAAAATTGGCCCCGCCCCAGGGGTGCATTGTTTTCTATAGAAACATATAGTGAAAACTTTGAATATCATCTCCTCTGAAACTGGAAGGTTCTCAGCTTTCATATTTGGCACATAGCATCATGTTCAGGTCCTCTACAAAAGTTTTATAAATTATGCTCCTGTGGTCAAAATTGGCTACACCCCAGGGTGGACAGTTTTCTAGCAAGCTTATAGCTGACTGCGTTTTTAAGCATTTTCTCTTTGCTCATAAATAGGTCATCCAGTCAAGCAGTAGAGAGAGATGACCAGTGGCTATTTTAAGTGCACCTGTATCTGGTGCTGGAGCCAGTGTTAGTCAGTTCTGTCTTAACCCTTTGCCTGTTCTATGTTTATTATTAATTTGAATGCCTACAGCATATTCATGAACAAAATAGTTAAAATGAAGTATGGAAGGTGGAACATTGTAGCCATTTTTTTTCCAAATTTCACAACCTACTGAATATTCATCTACAAAATAGTTATAATGAAATATAGTAGGTGGAGCATTGTAGCCATTTTAGAAACTTAAGGAACAGATGTATCAAATTCCATTAACAAACAGAGCAGGCCCTGATCAGATGGCTCCTATAGGTGGCATCTGATCTGGGTCTACTCTGTTTTCTAATGTGTGAAAACACGTTTATATGAGGGAAGGGTTAATTAATAATAGTGATTGGCATTATGATATTATTATAACCTGCCCTGCAGTTCAGAAGAAGGGTAAATCATGTAAAGACTCCAGAATGCCAAATTAAAGATTTTAAATAAATAATGAAATATTTTTTAACATGAAATTGTATTACTTGAAACTATTAAGTTAAACTTATGAATATGAAATTATTATGTAATAATTTATAATAATGTTCAAATGCAAAAATCAGTTTGGAATGCTGGGGTACACATACCCGTTCAGAAGAACAGTTGATCGCCTTTAGTCAGAACTTTGTATGGCCTTGTTTAAATTATGCCCCTGGGGTTAAAATTGGCCCCACCCGAGGGGTGGTCAGTTTTCAATAGAAATATATAGTAAAAACATTGAAAATCTTCTCTGAAACTGGAAGGTTCATAACTTTCATATTTGGCACATAGCTTCATGTTCAGGTCCTCTACAAATGTTATATAAATTATGGCCCCTGTAGTCAAAATTGGCCCTGCCCCAGGAGTAGCCAGCTTTCAACAGAAACATATAGTGAAAACTTTGAAAATCTTCTCCTCTGATTGTCTGGTGAGCGCTTCAGGGCCATTCTGGCCCTCTTGTTTTATGATATACATGTTTTCAAATATAAGCAAAATATTAATGTAATTTGTAGGTATTTTAAAATGTGTTGCAAGTAGAGACTAAGACTATAAAAAGGTTTAACCCTTTCTTCCATAAATACACCTTTTTATGCCTCTGTAAAAAGTCACTTTTTGAAACAATTGTGATAAATGCTCTATTTTTCACAATGGTTTCAACACTACACAATTCTAAAATTTACCTTTTAAGTAGTAAATGCTCCTTTCCGGTAGATTGATTCAATACGGTTGGATCTAAAAATAGCATATGAGGTAATGGGGTTAATTTATGCATCTTATCTATACCTCTATAAGTAATGTTCTTCATGCTATTTTTTATTTGCCAGCAGAATGTACGAAACAAGGTGATTGTCATGCAGCTGACAGATCATGGCAGCCTGTTTAACATGTTGGAGGACCCCAAAAATGCCTATGGCCTGCCGGAGGAGGAATTTCTCATTGTGTTTGACCATGTCAGTAAGTACACCCGTATTTATACCGAATACTTGTGCAATTAATTGAACTGGCATTCAGTATGAAGAGTTGACAAGTAGCTACCATTATTAAATTACATTTATTGAAGTAATAAAAAAGCTGACATATCAAAGCTTACTATTAAAGCTTGTCTCTGGGATATCACTTGTTTGCCTGTATGGAAAAACCCATACATCTTACAATGGTTTACCTTTCAGCTTCAGGAATGAAATATTTGAGAGACCATGGAGTGGTTCACCGTGATATAAAGCCTGGCAATATCCTCCGATATATCGGTGATGATGGCAGGTAAGACCTCATTGTACTGTCTTGAAGGCTTTTGTTTACTGTTGTATAACCCTTTCCTCCATGAGTATTCATGTAGGAAGTAATGACGTCATGAATATTAATTTGTCATAACAAATGGACACATGAACTATAGAACCATATCATAAGAAAACAGAATAGGCCCTGATCAGATGGCTCCTACAGGAGCTGTTTATCTGTGTCTTCTCTGTTTGCAAAGGCATACAAAGGTGTAATTAGGGAGTAAAGGGTTAACCTTTCACTGATTTGATATGGGACTCAGATGGACCTACATCTGATCCCCACTACATGAAAACCAAGCTTTAGGCTTTAACCCCCTACCTGATAAATATTCATGTAAGAAATAAGGATCTCATGAATATTTATTAGCTGATTTTTTTAAAGGTATACAAATTCAGGATTTTGGCCATGACAGAAACTAAAATCAGATCTATATAATTCCATTTAGCAAAAAAACCCAGACCCAAATCAGATGGCTCCTGCAAGAGCCATCTTATTGGGTCTATATTGTTTGCAAACACGTGAAAAGGCGTCTCTATCAGGAGTTACAAGGTGTTTTTTTTTCACTGTATCATATATATGTAAAAATGGTCACACCAAAATTTCTTTTCTTTACATCCATCTTCTCATTAAGGATATTCATCTGTGAAAGTTTGAAATTATTCCTCCCATCGGTGTATGAGGAGTTGGAGGTTAACAGATGTCAGCATTGACTGTAATACAAACATTATTTCAGTATAGCCCCATGGTTTAGTTATTGTCTCACTGAGAGGTTATATGTGGATCAGAAGCAACTTAGTACATTAACCCTTTACCCCATGAATATTCATGTAAAGAAATAATGACATCATGAATATTTTTATACCCCCCTTTTGAAAAAATGGGGGGTATATTGCTATGCACATGTCGGTTTGGTCAAGGGTTTGGCTTAGAATCTTCAAACTTGCTGTGGTATGGTCATGACAACTACATGGCCCCTATAGTTTATGAGGTCACTATGTCAAAGGTCAAGGTCACCATGACCTTAACTGGTGAAATGGTTTCCAATCAATAACTGCTCAAGGGTTTGGTTTAGGATCTTCAAACTTGCTGTGGTGGTTGGTCATGACAACTAGATGACCCCTATTGTTTTTGAGGTCACTAGGTCAACGGTCAAGGTCACCATGACCGTAACTGGTGAAATGGTTTCCAATCAATAACTGCTCAAGGGTTTGGCATAGGATCTTCAAACTTGCTGTGGTGGTTGGTCATGACAACTAGATGACCCCTATTGTTTTTGATGTCACTAGGTCAAAGGTCAAGGTCATCATGACCTTCACTGATGAAATAGTTTCCGATTAATAACTGTTCAATGGTTTGGCCTAGGATCTTCAAACTTGCTGTGGTGGTTGGTCGTGACCGTTAGATGACCCCTATAGTTGTTTAGGTCAAAGGTCAAGGTCACTATGACCTTAACTTGTGAAATGTTTTCAGATCAATAAATGATCAGTGGTTTGGCTTAGGATCTTCAAAGTTGCTGTGTTGATTAGTCATGACCACTTGATGACCTTGTAGTTGAGGTCACTAGATCAAAGGTCAGGGGGCCTGGGGGGTATACATGTTTTACAAACATCTCTTGTTTAATTTAGTTTTTATAATGGCTTGTGCAAACAGGAAATTTTGGCCTTGGCAGAAACTGTAGAATCAGATCTATATTATTCCATTAGCAAACAGAGCAGACCCTGATCATATGGCTACAGGATCCATCTGATCAGGGTCTGCTCTGATTTCAAAGACATTAAAAAGCGTATCTATGGAATAAAGGCTTAATAACCACCCATGTATTGTTTCTTTTCCAGGTCAATATACCGACTGACTGATTTTGGAGCTGCCAAGGAGATCGAGAGTGAAGAAGAACAGTTTATGTCACTCTATGGCACAGAAGAATACCTTGTGAGTACTGCTATCTTCCTGAATCAGAACTGTAGATGGATCTGCTGATTTAGCTAATCTATCTAAAAAAGGGATCTACTAGTGTATCTAAATGAGGGGTCTACTGATCTATCTAAATGAGGGGTCTATTGATCTATCTAAATGAGGGGTCTACTGATCTATCTAAATGAGGGGTCTACTGATCTATCTTATGAGGGGTCTACTGATCTATCTAAATGAGAGGTCTACTGATGTATCTAATTGAAGGATCTACTGATCTATCTAAAAAAGAGATCTACTGATGTAACGAGGGGTCTACTGACGTATCTAAATGAGGGGTCTACTGATCTATCTAACTGAGGGGGGTCTCAGACAAACCATTCCCTGTTGATTCTTTTAGAATCGCATTGGAAAGAGAATTCTGACAAGAACCAACAAAATAGGGTTTAATGGATAAATACTGAAAATGTTTTCCATCAATTTTCTAAACACACTTTTATCTGCATCTCTTTGAATGTTGTTTTGAATGATAATTAACCCTTTATTCCATAATCCTGCTTTTTCATGCCTTTGCAAACCGAGTAGACCCAGATCAGACAGCTCTTATAGGAGATGTCTGATCAGGGTTTACTTTGTTTTGCTTTTTTTGTTACAAATCTAAGTATTTACTGCCATCAAACTAAATTTCATTTAATATTTTATATATTTAAATAAAACAATGGAATTTATATTCAAAATGGAGTAAGAAATAATGACATCACAGATATTTATTAGCTGAATTTTTATATTTGTATATGAATTTTTTGACCATGGCAAATCAGATCTATGTTTTTTCAAATCAGATCTATACCATTTCAAACGGAGCAAACTTCAATCAGACCTCTGTCAGATGGCTCCTAAAGAATCTACTCTGTTTGCAAAAGTGTCAAAAGGCATCCTGGCCAAAACATCCTGTGTACATGTACTATTATTGAAAACTAATATTCATGGTGTCATTATTTCTTAAATGAATACTCATCAGATAAAGGTTGAACTACCTTTAGTTGATATATAAGAACTCTTTCAGCACCCTGATATTTATGAGCGGGCTGTATTACGTCATCCAGACCGGAAACAGTTCACCTCAAAAGTTGACCTTTGGAGTTTAGGGGTCACTTTTTTCCATGTTGCCACAGGCTTGCTTCCCTTTAAGCCATTTGGAGGGAGGAAAAATAAACAAAAAATGTAAGTGTCGGACATTAATCAAGGTTGTAGATTACATCAGTACTGGTCTAGCAAAAGCTCTTAATTTGTAGCCAAACTCTATCTTGGATCAGCTATTAAAGAGGAGGTCCCTACAATGATCGCATATTTTCAATAATATCATAAAACTTGGTATTTGATATGCTCTATCATTATTATGAAGGTTCCCAATTTGAACTTATATCGAAAAATGCCCATGTGATACAAATAAACCGATTTCATCAATAACTGATAATTTTTGTTCTACAACACAATATTATCGACCTTATCCGTAAATTCTTCGGCGTTTTGCCGATGATCACCCGATCTCTCCATTGTTTACGTAATACCTTTCTCGGAAGTGGTCGGAGAATCGCGAATAGGGCGAACAGTTATGAAACTAAAACTCAACCCGAATAAAACTGAAACATCGGGGAGTAAAACCGGGATCAGCGATATCAAACACATGGATGTTTTGTCATTATAAACGGTAATTGGATGGGGCTTTTTGTGATATACTACTTTTCAGCATATAAACAAATGAGTTTTGTATATTTTAAGTGTTTAAGAAACGCGTCAAATGTAGGGACATCCCCTTTAAGAATTGCCTCCAAGGAGTGATTCTAATGAGTTGCTTCAAGATTGGGTTTGACTGAGAAATATGAAAACTGTTTCAGTTAGATTTTTAGCTCACCAGAGCACAAAGTGCTCAGGGTGAGCTTTTGTGATCGCCTGATGTCTGTTGTCTGTCGGCGTTTGTTGTGCGTCGTGCCTCGTCAACATTTTGAACCTTTAAAAGTCTTCTCTGAATCTACAGGGTTCTCAGCTTTCATCTTTGGCACGTAGCATCACCTATAGGTCCTCTACAAAAGTTATATGAATTATGTCCCTGGAGTCAGAATTGGCCCCGCCAAGGTCCCAGGGGTGGCCAGTTTTCTCCAGCTGACTGTTGTTTTCTGTACAAGTAGCAGAATGCTGGGCTCACTTAGGTTAGGCATTGGGAAAACTTCAAAAATCTTCTTGTCAAAAACTACATGTCACAGAGCTTAGATATTTTGTGTATAGATTTACTTAGTATACCTTATTGACATTGGTTAATATCATAGTTCTGAGGTTAAAATTGGCCCTGCCCTGTTGGGTATACTTTAAAATAGACTTTTACCCTATAAAGGTTCCTCCGAGCTAGAAGGACTGCAGATACTCTATCTGTGTTATGTAATCACTGGAGAGGGCAAGTTCCTGGTCAAAACTCTATAAATGTGTCTGCTTCAGAGTTAGTGTCTGTTTGTTCATACTGTTTTTAACCCATTCCCTCATAGGCTATTTTCAGATCCTACCTCTCGGAAAATTTCAGAATTGTGTAGATTTGAAACCATTGTGATAAATGGAGCATTTACTCCTATGGAGCAAATGCTTATTTATCACAATGGTTTCATAAAGTGACTATTATACCTCTGTGAATAAATCTACTGATAAGGAGCATTAATTAGAGAAAAGGAAAATTTCAGAATTGTGTAGATTTGAAACCATTGTGATAAATAGAGCATTTACTCCTATGGAGCAAATGCTCTATTATTTATCACAAAGGCTTTTTTCAGATCCTACCTCTTTGAATAAATCAACTGATAAAGAGCATTAATTATAGAACAGGAAAATTTCGGAATTGTGTAGATTTGAAACCATTGTGATAAAAAGAACATTTACTCCTATGGAGCAAATGCTCTATTTATCACAATGGTTAGCAAATGCTCTATTTATCACAAAGGCTTTTTTCAGATCCTACCACTTTGAATAAATCTACTGATAAGGAGCATTAACTTGAGAAAAGGAAAATTTCAGAATTGTGTAGATTTCAAACCATTGTGTTAAATAGAGCATTTGCGCCATATGAGTAAATTAACTCATATACAAACTACATATAAAGTTACATTCCGGTATGCGTCAGATCAGAATCCAAACTGTGTGCTAATTTTGGTCAAGTCATGCTAAACAGTGATAGGGTTATCATCTGTTAGAAATGTTGTCTGCTTATTCAAAGAAGTAAATCTGGGTCTACTCTGTTTGCAAATGCATGAAAACATGTTTATATGAGGGAAAGGGTTAATTAGAGAAAAGGAAAATTTCAGAATTGTGTAGATTTGAAACCATTGTGATAAATAGTGCATTTACTCCTATGGAGCAAATGCTCTATTTATCACAAAGGCTTTTTTCAGATCCTACCTCTTTGAATCAATCTACTGATAAGGAGCATTAATTAGAGACAAGGAAAATTTCAGAATTGTGTAGATTTGAAACCATTGTGATAAATGGAGAGCATTTACTCCTATGGAGCAAATGCTCAATTTATCACAATGGTTTCATAAAGTGACTATTACAGAGGCGTAGAACAAAGGCTTTTCAGCTCACCAGAGCACAAAGTGCTCAGGTCGAGCTTTTGTGATTGCCTGATGTCCGTTGTCCGTCGTCGTGCGTCGTCCCGCATCAACAATTTGAACCTTTACAAATCTTCTCCTCTGAATCTACAGGGTTCTCAGCTTTCATCTTTGGCACATAGCATCATCTGTAAGTCCTCTACAAAAGTTATATAAATTATGCCCCTGGAGTCAAAATTGGCCCCACCCTAGAAACATATAGTGAAAACTTTTAACTCTTCTCCTCTGAAACTGGAAGGTTCTCAACTTTCATATTTGGCACATAGCATCATATTCACATTCTCTACAAAAGTTATATATATATATTATACCCCTGGGGTCAAAATTGGCAGACTGTTTTCTTTAGCACTAGCAGAGTGTTGGGTTCACTTAGTAGTTATAGGCATAGGGAAAGCTTTAAAAATCTACTTGCCAAAAACTACAAGCCTCAGAGCTTAGATATTTGGTGTATATATATATTTACTTAGTATATCTTTATAAATTTTGTAAATATCATAGTTCTGAGGTGAAAATTTGGCTTGCCCTGTCCTGTGAGTTTTACTTTATAATAGACTTCTACAGTCTAAAGGTTTCCCCCTTTATCTTGGACTGCAGATAGCCTGGGTTAGTCTTATGCAAGACATCAAGTTCCTGTTCACTGTTATGTTGTCTGCTTCAGAATTACTGTCTGTTCACACTGTTTTAACCCATTCCCTCCTAGACTATTTTTAGATCTTACCTCTTTCAATAAATCTACCTAAAATGAGCATTAATAAGAGAAAAGGAAATTTTCAGAATTGTTAAAATTTTAAACCATTGTGATAAATAGAGCATTTGCTCCTATGGGGCAAATGCTCTATTTATCACAATGGTTTCATAAATTTACTATTACAGAGGCATACAAAGGTACATTTATGGAATAAAGGGTTAGTGCATATCAATCTTACAATTAACTCTCTTGTACAAACCACATATGAAGTTCACATTATTATGCACCAGATCAGAATCCAAACTGTGTGCAAATTAGAAATCACCTCTTAAACTGGAATTTCTCAGCTTTCATATTGGCACATAGCATCATCTTGAGGTCCTCTACATAAAATATATGAATTATGCCCATGGGTTAGTGGTAAGTTTTCTATAGAAACATAGTGAAAACTTTGAAAATCTTCTCCTCTTGATTTTCTGGTGAGCGATATCAGGGCCATCAGGGCCCTCTTGTTTAAATACAGCTCTGATAGGTGGTCTTAACCCTTCTCATAGGTTATTTTTAGATTCAACCTCTTAGAATGAATCTACTGAAAAGGTGCATTTATTAGAGAACAGTAAAATGTTCGAATTGTGTAGTGTTGAAACCATTGTGATCACAATGGTTTCAAAAAGAGACTTTTAGAGAGGCGTAGAAAGGAGTATTTATGGAGGAAAGGGTTAGCCGTTTTCCTCATGATGCCTTTGCAAACAGAGTAGGCCCAGATTAGACAGCTCCTGTTGGAGTCATCTGATCAGGGTCTGCTCTGTTTGCTTATTAAACACTATAGATCCGATTCTACTGTTTGTGCTATTATCAAACTTTTCCTTGCTCGTAATGCCATTGTAAAAATTCAGCTAATTATTCTGCAAATAATCTTTTTCTGAACTTGATATTAAGAAAAGCATTTAGAGTTTTAAGAAAAGTTTTAATACTGTTAAATACTGATATGACTTCCAATAATGCTAGTGAATAAAGATGGAAATAATTTTGAAAGGAACTATAGCATATATAATAGGTTTAACCCTTTACCTCATAGATACATCTTCTGATACATATAGAAACAGAATAGACCCAAATCAGATGGCTCCTGTGTGAGTCGTCTGATCAGGATCTGCTCTGTTTGCTTAACTGTTTCCTTCATATAAATGCCTTTTCACGCATCTGTAAACAGAGTAGACCCATATCAGAAGGTTCCTAGTGGAGCTGTCTGATCAGGGTCTGCTCTGTTTGCCAATGGAATTTGATGGATCTGTTTCTTTAGTTTCTTAAATGGCTACAATGCCCCACCTTCCGTATTTCATTATAACTATTTTTGACCATGAATATTCATTTGGTATTGAAATATTGAATAAATATAGAACAGGGAAAGGGTTTAAGAATAATAGAGCTTTTATAATGCCCTTGTTCATTGGCCATTATAAAATTTCAGTAAATGACTATTCATGATATCAAGAATTCTTGTATATTCTTTTACTCCATAAATATGCCTTTGCAAACAGTGCAGGTCCAGATCAGATGGCTCCTGTAGGAGCCCTCTGATCAGGGTCTGCTTTCTTTTTAGATATGAAGATATGATGTAGCTCTGATTTTACAGTTTCTGCCTTTTGCAAATGTTTGTGTGTCTGTGTGCTATTATAACAATTATTCTTATTATTATTCATGATGTCATTGTTTCTTACATATATATTCATTGAGTAAAGGGATAAATAATCATGATTTAAAGGGTTAACAAATTAAAATTGTTTTGTCTTTTGGCAAGGTTTGAGATTACACGCCACAAGGATAGCGGGATAATTATGGGTGTACAACATGTAGAAGGAGGGCCCATAGACTGGAGCAAGGAGCTGCCACACACATGTATACTTTCCACGTAAGAATACCGAAAATCTGGCATTGATTTAAACCCTTATATTATTTTCAATCCTAACATTGTTTTCAATCCTTAACAATCCTTACATTTTCAGTCATTACATAGTTTAAATCCTTACAGCCCCAATACTACAAAACTAATATTGTTTTTAATCCTTACATTGTTTTCCATCCTTACATTAATTTCATACATTGTTTTCAATCATTTTAATGTTTTCAATCCTTACATTGCTATCAATCCTTTCATAGTTTTTGTGCATTGTTTTCAAAATCCTTACATTGTTTTCAATCCTTACATCTCCATTTGTAATCATGTTTCTTTTACTTTGTGGAATTAATTGATTCTGTCCTGTAGAGGAAGTCAAGTTTTAGTAAGGAGGCCAAATATTCTCATAGCTGTGTAAGAAAATTGCTGTTAAAGTTTTTTTGTTCAAATTTTCTAAACTTTTAACTGTTTGAATGTTGAATGGTTCATCAGTGTATATAAATATAGAGTCCATTCAGTATAAAAGCTTTTCAATGATAATATGTGTAAGCCCTCTGATATTGGTCTTCACTGCTTGCAAATGCCAGCATACTTGTTTCCTAAATTCAAAGAGTTAATGATAAAACAATGTCAGATAATGTAATTGCTAAAACCCTTTAAATCTTTCCCTGTTCTGTATTTAGTCTAAATTTCAATACCTACTGAATATTCATGAACAAATTAGTTATAATGGAAGATGGATTATTGTAGCCATTTTCGAAACTAAAGACACAGATCTTTCAAATGCCATTAGCAAACAGAGCAGACCCTGATCAGTTTAATCTGGGTCTACTCTGTTTCTCAAATTACTTGTTTTCATGTTCTATTGTAAAAATTCAGCTGATAAGTATGTTTGATGTCATTTCTTACATGAATATTCTTCAGGTAAGGTGTTCAGTGTTTGAATAGAGCAGGAAAGTGTTGGTACATGTAATAGAAGTCTTTTTACCCTTTCCTCCATAAATACGCCTTTCTACGCCCCTGTAAAAGTCACATTTTGAAACCATTGTGATAAATAGAGCCTTTGCTCCAAACGCTCTATTTATCACAATGGTTTCAATACTACACAATTCTAACATATTCCTTTTCTCTAGTAAATGCTCCTTTTGGGTAGATTTATCCAAAGAGGTTGGGTCTAAAAATAGCCTATGGAGGAAAGAGTTAAAGATAAATTTGTTGTTCATTATAATTTTTCATAAAAAATGAGAATTGCCTTTAATATGAATGTTATGTTACTTACTGTCTTTTAATTGATTGTTTCAGTGGATTGAAGCTCCTTATTACTCCAGTCTTAGCCAGGTTGCTGGAGTCAAATCCTGCCAAAGTCTGGAATTTTGATGCTTTCTTCAATGAAGTAGAACAGATAACTAAAAAGACTGTGATAAATGTGTTCTGTCCTCACACTTGGTCAAGACTAAGGGTCTATGTGAATAAGGAAAATAAGTAAGCAGCCATTGTATTTAACCCTTTACCCCATAGATACACCTTTTAATCCTTTCCTTCATATAAACGTGTTTTCACGCATTTGCAAACGGAGTAGACCCAGATCAGACGGCTCCTAAAGGAGCCGTCTGATCAGGGTCTGCTCTGTTTGCTGATAAAATTTGATAGATCTGTTTCTTTACTTTCTAAAATGTCTACAATGTTCCACCTTCCATATTTCTTTATAACTATTATGTTAATGAATATTCAGTAGGTAGTGCCTAAATACAGAACAGGGAAAGAGTTAACACCTTTGCAAACAGCACAGCCAGATCAAACAGCTCCTGTAGGAGTCATCTGATCATGGTCTTTTCTGTTAGCAAAGAGATGAAAAGGCATTTCTATTAGGTAAAGGATTTGATATATGAATTATAACTTAGGGCCACACATTATTAATCTCATTAAAGTTTGATAGCTATGTGTGTATGATCAACATGACCACCAGGTTAAACTTTTTAACTGTTTAATCCATAGATACACATTTTAATGCCTTTGCAAACTGAGTAGACCCTAATTAGATGACTCTTGTTGGAGCTATCTTATGGAACTATGTAGATCTGATTCTACTGCAGTTTCTGCAAAGACTAAAACCTCAGGTGTTCATATACCTTTATAAAAATTCAACCGATTAATATTCATACACATACATGTATTATTTCATGAATATTCATCAGATAAAGGATTAACCCTTTACTCCATAATTACGCTTTTCTAAAGATGCCTTTGCGAACAGAGTAGTTCCAGATCAAACGGCCCCTATAGGAGCTGCCTGATCAGTCTGTCTGCTCTGATTGCTTATGACATAATATAGATATAATTCTACAGTTTCTGCCATAGCCAAACATTTTCGATGTCCATGTGCCATTAAAAATCTAATTAAACCTTTCCCATATAAACATGTTTTCATGCATTGCAAACAGAGTAGACTCTGATCAGACGGCTCCAAAAGGAGCCGACTGATCAGGGTCTGCTGTGTTTGCTATTAATGGGATTCGATAAGTCTGTTTCTTTAATTTCTAAAATGGCTACAATGTTCCACCTTCCATATTTCATTATAACTATTTTTTTCATGAATATGTATGTATTGAAATTTGAAATAAATATAGAACAGGGAAAGGGTTGATATTGATAATGTCATTATTTCTTACATGAATGTTCATCCGATAAAGGGTTCATGTTCTTACTCCACCTTTTGTTCTTCAAGTTTGACAGCTCTCCAGGAATTGATAGCACAGCAGACAGAGATTGGCTCAGCAAGCCAGCTGTTGATATTTGATGGACAGCTACTGAAGGACTGTGTCCAGCCTATGCTGCCAGTGGCCAGCTATCCAGAGGGTATAACTGAAGCTAACCCAATATTGTGCTTTACTAAGAGTAAAGAAGATACATGGAGATTTCCACTACCTGTCATCAGTAAGTTGGAATATCTCTTTACCCCATGAATATTCAAGCTGGAAATGATGATATGAATATAAAAAAATTATATTGATAAACTGAATTTGGCACTATGAACAAGGAACATCATTTATCTTAACAGAAAGTGTAGAATCAGATCTGTATTTTGCTATAAGCAAACAGACCCTCCGTCTGATTTGGGTCTACCCTTTTTGCCAAGGCACTAAAAGGTGTAAATTTGGTGTAAAGGCATACACATGGTTTACTAAGAGTAAAGAAATATGTGTCATCAGTAAGTTAGAATACCCATTAACACCATGAATGTTCATGTAAGAAATAAGGGGGCGGGCCTCTGTGGCCAAGTGGTTATGGTCCTCGTCTGATCATGACTTGGCTCCTCACCATTTGAATCCCAGTATGGACATTTGGATTTTTTTGTGTGAGAAAGCCTTCCAACTGACTTACAGTACCTGGATGTTCTTCTGTATATGAAACAGTACAATTTGCCTGGAAAACCCTCTGGAGTCTTCCTCCTTTTGTAATTATGTCTCCCCCATTTATGGGGAGATATATTGTTTTTGCCAGAGTTGTCAGTCCGTCCGTCCGTCTGTCTGTCTGTCCGTCACAAACTTGTGTCGCGCGTATCTCTGAAATCAGTTGGGCTAGAGTCACCAAACTTCACAGGAATGTTGACCAGCATGAGTTGTTGTGCACCTGGGGTTTTTGAATTGTCTCCCCCTGATAACTTTGGAGTTATTGCCCCTGATGACTTAAAATTAGAAAAACTTTGTGTCGCGCGTATCTCTGAAACCGCTAGTACTAGAGTCACCAAACTTCACAGGAATGTTCACCAGCATGAGTTGTTGTGCACCTATGGTTTTTGAATTGTCTCCCCCTGATAATTCTTGAGTTATTGCCCCTGATATGAATACTTAAATTTATACAAACTTTGTGTCACGCATATCTCTGAAACCAGTAGGGCTAGAGTCACCAAACTTCACAGGATTGTTCACAAGCATGAGTTGTTTTGCTCTTGGTTTTTTAGCTCACCTGACACAAAGTGCCAAGGTGAGCTATTGGGATGATCCTATGTCCGGCGTCGTGCGTCGTGCGTATGTGCGTTGTGCGTCGTGCGTACGTGCGGGCGTCAACAATTTACTTAAATATCTTCTTCTCTGGAACTACAAAGCCAAGAGCTTTGATATTTGGTATGTAGTATGATGTAATGGTCCTCTACAAAGATTGTTCAAATTATGTCCCCCAGGCCAAAAATGGCCCCGCCCCAGGGCTTATCAGTTTTTCATAGGAAAATCTTTAAAAATCTTCTTCTCTGAAACTGTAAGGCATAGACCTTTGATATTTGGTATGTAGCATCATCTAATGGTCCTCTACTAAGATTGTTCAAATTATGAACCCTGGGCCAAAAATGGCCCCACCCCGGGGCTTATCAGTTTTTCATAGGAAAATCTTTAAAAATCTTCTTCTCTGAAACTGTCAGGCATAGACCTTTGGTATTTGGTATGTAGCATCATCTAATGGTCCTCTACTAAGATTGTTCAAATTATGACCCTCAGGACAAAAATGGCCCCGCCCCGGGGCTTATCAGTTTTTCATAGGAAAATCTTTAAAAATCATCTTCTCTGAAACTGTAAGGCATAGACCTTTGATATTTGGTATGTAGCATCATCTAATGGTCCTCTACTAAGATTGTTCAAATTATGAGCCCTGGGCCAAAAATGGCCCCACCCCGGGGCTTATCAGTTTTTCATAGGAAAATCTTTAAAAATCTTCTTCTCTGAAAATGTAAGGAATAGACCTTTGGTATTTGGTATGTAGCATCATCTAATGGTCCTCTACTAAGATTGTTCAAATTATGACCCCCAGGACAAAAATGGCCCCACCCCGGGGCTTATCAGTTTTTCATAGGAAAATCTTTAAATATATTCTTCTCTAAAATTATAAGGTATAGACCTTTGATATTTGGTATGTAGCATTATTTAATCGTCCTCTACTAAGATTAATCAAAATATGACCCCAGGACCAAAAATGGCCCCGCCCAAGGGCTTATCAGTTTTTCATAGGAAAATCTTTAAAAATCTTCTCCTCCAGAACTGTAAGGTCTAGGCCCTTGATATTGGGTATGTAGCATCATCTAATGGTTTTCTACCAAGATTATTCAAATTATTACCCCTGGGTCAAAAATGGCCCCGCCCTGGGGCTTATCAGTTTTTCATATGAAAAGCTTTAAGAATCTTCTTCTCCTAAACTGTAAGGCAGAGACCTTTAATATTTGGTATGTAGCGCTATCTAATAGTTTTCTGCCAAGATTGTTCAAATTATGTCCCCTGGGTTGAAAACTTCCCCGCTCAGGGGCATGTCAGTTTTTTATAGGAAAGTTTTTAAAAATCTTCTCTTAAAAATCTTTAAAAGTCTTCTCTGAACTTGTAAGGCATAGACCTTAGATATTTGGTATGTTGCATTATCTAATAGTCCTCTACCAAGATTTTCAAATTATGAACCCCGGATCAAAATTGACCCCGCCCTGGGGCTTAACAGTTTTTCATAGGAAAATCTTTAAGGTCTAGACTCTTTATATTTAGTATGTAGCATCATCTGATGGTTTTCTACCAAGATTTTTCAAATTATGCAATCTGTCATTGAAATCATTAATCTGTTACGAACAGGTGAGCGATTAAGGGTCATCATGGCCCTCTTGTTTTAATTGTCTCCCCCTGTTAACTTTGGAGTTACTGCCCCTGATAACTTAAAATTAGACAAACTTTACTTAGTGTCGTGCATATCTCTGAAACCACTAGGGCTAGAGTCACCAAACTTCACAGGAATGTTGACCAGCATGAGTTGTTGTGCACCTGGGATTTTTGAATTGTCTCCCCTTGATAACTTTGGAGTTATTGTCCCTGATATGATTACTTAAAATTAGAGAAACTTTGTGTCATGCATATCTTTAAAACCACTAGGGATAGAGTCACCAAACTTTACAGGAATGTTCACCAGCATGAGTTGTTGTGCACCTGGGTTTTTTAATTGTCTCCCCCTTATAATTCTTGAGTTACTGCCCCTGATATGTTAACTTAAAATTAGAGAAACTTTGTGCTGCACGTATCTCTGAAACCAGTAGGGCTAGAGTCACCAAACTTCACAGGAATGTTCACCAGCATGAGTTGTTGTTTTTTAATTGTCTCCCCCTGATAACTTCGGAGTTACTGCCCCTTATGGCGTAAAATAAGAGAAACTTTACTTTGTGTCACATGTATCTCTGAAACCACTAGTACTAGAGTCACAAAACTGCACAAGAATGTTGACTAGCATGTTTTTTTATGTACCTGGGGCTTTTGAATTGTCTCCCCTGACATTGTTGGAGTTATTGCCCCTGATGACTTAAAAATTAGACCCTGATAAGTTTGGAGTTACAGAATTACACTTGTGTATTGGAAAGAGGATGGGCGGGGGAGACATCTGTTTTTGTGACAAAAACAAACCTCTAGTTATCTGGACGTTTCAATGTGACTGAAATACTGTTAAAGCACTAGAAAACCTGGATACAATCAAACAAAGCAAGAATCCTCCAAGAGCCATCTGATCCTGGTCTAGTCTGTTTTCAAAGGTGTTAAAAAAGGCATAATTTTGGTTTAAATGGATTGGTGCTGTCTGTTCTGATTCAACTCTGTTTACAAATGCATGAAAAAACGTTTATATGAAAGAATGGGTTAACATTACTATAGTTTATATGTTGATATCACCTATAGACAATTACCAACCAATTATCATCATATTTCACAGTTTGTAATTCCTTTTCCTAACTAAATGTTTGATTTTACAGAGGACTTTCCCAAATTCACCTCTACTGTGACTGCAGAGGACTACTCCATCTCCAAGCTGTGTGCTGCCATAGCCTGCTATATTAAGAGAGAGGTGGCCATATACTGTGATAAACAGGACCTCATGAGGAGATCTGTGCATCTCTACATGTAAGACACATGAGTCTAAGGTTTCCCTTTCCTTTACATAGACACTGTTTGACACCTTCGCAAACAGAGTAAACCCAGATCAGATGGCTCTTACTTAAGCTGTATGATTTGGGTCAACTCTGTTTCCAAAATTGCCAAAAGGCGTCTGGAATAAAGGGTCAAGTATAAGCAAACAGAGCAGACCCTGATCGGATGGCTGCCACTGGAGCTGTATGATATGGGTCTACTCTGTTTGCAAAAGTACCACTAAAAGGCATCTCTATGGAGTTATGGCTAAAGTATGAGATTGGTCAGATTTTGTGTTGAGCTTAGAATGGTTGAACTCTGACCAGAACAAAATGTTTTAATAACTACAGAACATAGTTTATATGTAACCTGTTACTCCATAGATGTTCTTTTTAACCCTTTCACTGTTCCACATTTATACCAAATTTCAATACATACTGAATATTCATGAAAAACATATATATGGAAGGTAGAACATTGTGGCCATTGTAGCAAGAAACACATCTTTCAAATTCTATTAGCAATCAGAGCAGACCCTGATCAGACGGCTCCTCCATCTGATCTGGGTCTTTTCTACTTGTAAATGTGTGTTAAGACATATTTATTAAGGAAAGTTTGAAAAATTAAGGCCTTTGCAAACAGTTTAGATAAGATGGCTTATAGAAAAACATAGATCTGATTCTACCCAAACATTCCGTTCTTCATGAGCCACTTTATATTATCAGTTAATTCATATTTTATTATATTCATCACATAAAGGGTTAAGTACATAAATGCTGAGGGGGAAGGTGTTGCAGATTGAAGAGTCATGACAAGACTTCTTAACTACTGTCTATGAGGGAAATTACTTAAACAGTATGGGTTCATATTTGATGCTAAGTTACTTGTCATAATTCAAACCATTTCATGGTGTTTGTGAAAATGAAAATCAGTTTTGAAATATGATGGAGATTTTTGAAGTTGCACATAATGGTATAAGATATATTTACAATAGGCTTAGTTAAATAGTAACTGTTTTTCACCAGCCCCTTGACATGTTTTTGTCCTGATTCAGTTGTTCTGTGCCAGTCCCTTGACATATTTCTGTCGTGTTTCAGTAGTTTTGTGTCAGCCCCCTTGACATATTTCTGTTGTGTTTCAGTAGTTTTGTGCCAGCCCCTTTAACATATTTCTATTGTGTTTCAGTCATGAGTTGTATCATGAATGTGAACATTTAGTGGACTACCATGTGTTCCTGGAGAAAAACTGTAACAGTGTTCTTAAATGGAAGGAAAATTTCCTGAGAACATTCCGAAGAGAAACGAGGATGATCAAACTGCTAGTAGAGAAATCAGACATTCAGATGACCTATGTAGTCACTGAGATGGATCATCTTCACTCGTCAAGTTCCCAAGATATGAATCGGATGTCATCTCAGGTAGATATGAATGCAACTCTGAGATTATAAAAGTTTTACTGCAGTCTGTGTTCGTTCTCAAGCTGAGCTCAAAATCTGACTAATCAGGTACTGAAGAATGAACTCAGACTCAAACTAAGTTTTATAACCTTGAGGCTATATATCAACACAAGTAGAGTAAAAACTCAAGACTTTGAAATTTTAGAAAAGATGAAATGATGCCTTTTAAGCAGGTGGCTTCTTAACCCTTCGCTTGCTGAATTTTAAAATACGCATCCCCTTCTTTACCCATGCCCTGTTGTATAACTACATATATCTTCACTGTGTACAAGTATTTTGCTGTGCAATGACAGCTGCGGAGTGCACTGGTTGCACAATCAATTTGTAAATAGTGCAGACCCTGATGAGACAGCTCCTGCAGGAGCTGTCTCATCTGGGTCTTCACTATTTACAGGTAGGTATATTGACGTGAATAGCAAGCGAACGGTTAATGCAGGATGATAGTCTAGGAGCTTTCTGCATGACTTCACCCTGCATTAAGTTGCCACCTGTCTCAAATACCGACAATGATACTTGTTTCAGTGTTTGAACTATAAGGGTTTTATATCAGGAAGTATGTGTCCATTACTGTGGATTTTGTATTACTAATGAGATAAGGTAACAGCAAGTAAAAGACTTTTTAGGAAACATGATTACCAAAGAGTATTAAACCATTACCTGATTTCAATGAAAATTAATCTTAACCTTTTCCTTCATACAAACACCTTTTCAAGCCTTTGCAAATGCAGTAGAAACAGATCAGACACACCTGTCGGATCAGGGTCTGCTCTGTTTAATTATGAAATTATATGGGTCTTATCCCATAGTTTTTGTTTAAGTCAACAAATCCCTTTTAAAATTTTATCCTACAATAATTATGTTAATGAATATTCATGAAGGGATCAATTCATGCATAACTATTCATAATAGAAAGGGTTAAGACATGACTACTCATGAGGGAAGGATTTTTTGTCTTTTGTCAGTAACAACGTTTCTTGTGATTTTGTTCCAGATCCATACCATTTTAGACGACGTCTCAAGTGAGCTTTTTCGTTTGAAAGATGATCATATACAAAAGAAGGCACTGAAAAAACAATGGAATGATAGTATTGGCTGCATTTCTGATGATAGATGGTAATTTGAAAGAACAAAAACTAGTTTAATCCTTTGCTCCACAAATACGCTTGTCTATGCCTTTGCAAACAGAGTAGACCCAGATCAGACAGCTCCTATAGGAACAGTCTGATCTGGGTCTGCTCTGTTTGCATATAATATAATATAAATCTGTTTCTACAGTTTCTACCTGAGCCAAAATGTCCTGAGCTCCTATGCCATTACAGAAAATAATCTAATTAGTATCCATAATGTCATAATTTCTTATATGAATATTCATGGAGTAAAGAGTTAATTCTTTATCTGATAGAGAAACATTTTCACACCTTTGCAAACAGATTAGAGCCAGATCAGACAACTCATATCCTCCTCTTTATTATGCCATTATAAAATTTCAGTTAACTTTTTCACTCATATAGAAACCTTTTCACATGTCTATTAGAGAAAGGTTTAAACTCCTTTTTTGAGAACAGCCTTTTTATTTCGCAACACTTTCTCTGCACTTTAGAATTTGTCTCTTCAAGAAGATTCTAACTATTGGTCAGTAATGGTCACAGCATAGGGTTTGGTGGGGAAATGACAAGTTTAGTATAATGAAATATAGGGTTAACAAGTGACTTGCTGTGCAACTTTACAATGAGTTTGAGTCTTTCTGAAATACTGTAGCAGAGCAATAGATATTCAAGGTAACCGGACATTAGCCTGTTGAGAAAAGCGTGAGCACATATCCGGGTGGCTAATGTTCTAGATTTATAGATAAAGGTGAGTACCGGGTATTCAAATACTTAAATCATCATTTCTTCACAAAATCCTATGTTGTGATCACTTGTTAGAATCGTCTTGAAGAGTCGATTTTAAAGAGTGGTTACAACATAGGGTTTGGTGGAGAAATAAAGAAGCTATTCTTGAAAACGTTTTAATTTATGCATATTTGGTGCCTCATTATTATCTATACTTCTGTTGCTACTACGGCATGTGAAAATTGTGTCATTGTTTAATGTGTGTCAGCTCGTTTTACCTTCAGCCTATTTTCTTTATATAACTACATGTACCGGTACTAACAGACATATAGCCTTATCCTGCTGGCTTGGATCAACAGCTTGGATCAAGATCAGACATTAATTAACCCATTCCCTCATATTGACGCCTTTTGACGCCTCTGTAAGAGTCACTTTTTGAAATCATTGTGGTAAATAGAGCATTTGCTGCGTAGGAGCAAATGCTCTATTAATCACAATGGTTTCAAAGCAACACAATTTTAAAATTGTCCTTTTCTCTAGTAAATACTCCTTTTCGGTAGATTTGTTCAAAGAGTCTGGGTCTAAAAATAGCCTATGAGGTAATGATTAACTTTGACTTTTCATCAGGATCCCAGTTGTTTGACATCTAGAAAATAGTTTCCAAAATAAAATAATAAATAAAATATTGAGTTAAAAAGATTTGCAGTAGATCTAGAGTTTGAGAAAACAGCATTTTTTCAATGCCTTTTCTTGCTTTTCAAACAGCAAGTAGATCCAGATTAGAAGGCCCCTGAAGGTGTCATCTGATTAGGATCTGCTCTGTTTGTTTATGGGATAATATCTGTCTGATTCTTCAGTTTCAGAAATGACAAATTGGCCATTATAAAAATTCTTTTACGGAATATTTATGATGTCATTATTTCTTACATGAATATTCAAGAGGGTAAGGTTTAAGGTAGAGGTCATATGATGCAGATGCAAATAGACAAAGAGTTTTAACCCTTTCCTCCATAGGCTATTTTTGGACCCAACCTCTTTGAATGAATATACCCAAAAGGAGCATTTACTAGAGAAAAGTAAAATTTTAGATTTTTGTAGTTTGAAACCATTGTGATAAATAAGCATTTGCTCCTATAGGAGCAAATGCTCTTTTTATCACAATTGTTTCAAGAAGTGGTTATTACAGAGGCGTAGAAAGGTGTATGTATGGAGGAAAGGGTTAAAATGATGACATACATTTGTGTATATATATATAAATATATATATTCTACAGTTAGAACATTTTTGTAATGTGTTTTCAGTGTTGCCAAAATGAATGTTGTTCTGGACCAAGTATTGAAAATAAAGGCCAATTTCTATGATGACAGGAAGAAACCAAGTCTCAACTTTAATGAAGAACAGATCCATAAATATGAAAAGTATGAAATTAAATCTGATATGTTATGTCCAAATTCTCCAGATACGTCTTTTAACACCCTTTTTTTCCCAAACAGAATAGATCCAATTCGGAGGGCTCCTTCAGGAGCCGTCTGATCAGGCTCTGTTCCGTTTGCTTATGAAATAATTAAGATCTGATTCAACAGTTTCTGCCATGATAAGAAATACCTCCTGTGATAGTATATCGTAATAAAAAATCAGCTGATTATTGCTATTTTTACTAGGGATGTCAATAATCGTTTTTTTCACTAACCGATTAATCGTTCATTCTTTCGACCGGTTAACCAGTTAATCGGAAGCTTTGTGACTATTATACAACGACATTACAAATTTGACGAAGTTCGTGTGTGTCTGGATACCTCATAACAGCGGACTGCACGTGTATTGGCACCAAATGTTTAATATATTGTTCTATTAAAACGGGTTTTCAAAACTAATTCGACCAATGAATAAATGTAATGACTATGGTTTTCTCAAAGATACGTCAACAGACCCAACAACAAAGTATCAGCGTTCTAGCTGTCAGAGTTTCATCAAGGGAGATAATGCAAACGCACTTCCGGCGGGTTTTATTCGGGGACTCGAATCTCGCTTTCGATGGCATTTGAAAATTATTATTTTCATACTGCAGCTGTATCTATTAAAACTCAAAGGTATAGAGTTAACACCTATTTTATCTGCCGTAACGTGTGTTTAGCGAAGGAATTCTGCCCACATGGCTACACATTGACAGCTCGGATAGTTCGTTGTTTCTTGCGTACATTTGGTAAGTAGAATGAATTCATCCTGCTTCACCACTCGGAACACCTCAGCTAATTTCCGACCTCTGACGGAATACGACGAGTAGTTACGAATTGCTGCTTCATTTGTTCTTTAACTAAACACAAATTGGTGTAGTGAGTAACTTGCGCAAAACAGGTGTTGATCCACTTGAGTGGATATTGTCAATCAACCGAAACAATATGCAAACAACAAACTGCTCCAAATGATACAGCGGTTATCAAAACAAAATGTGCTTGATTGGCGCTTATCTACTGGTGACACCTTAGACCTATGGATGCTATCACTAATCTGCCTTGAGGGCTTGTTTGTCACAATAGGGGGTAATCTTTATGATATGGATGGGAAGAGAAAGTTAAATTTTCGAGATTTTAGTGTCATTATAAAATGAATGACACTAACATTTTTAATATTTAATTTTTAATTCAGGTAATCGAATATCGTATTTAATAACCGATTATCGGTCATTCGATCGATTAACCGGTTAGCCGTTGACATCCCTAATTTTTACACAAATATTCATGGAGTAAAGTGTGTGTTAGCCGGGTTTTTTATCATGGTATTATGAACGAGGGATATGTTGACCATGTTAGAAACTGTAGAATAAGATCTGTATAAGCAAACACAGCAGGCCCCTAATTGTCGGCTCTTACAGGAGCTGTTGATTTGGGTCTATTCTAGGTTAGTCCATTTGTCACTCAAGAATACAGACATCTTATTTTTGATTTTTTAATCAAAGCCAAACAGTGTAGAACCATTTGACCAAAGTATTGGAAGTACAAGGCATCTGATTGGGTGTCCTGTTTGCAGCAACAGTGATAGAGAAAAAGCTGCTAATTCTTGCAGCGTGACAAGCAGAGTAAGATCAGATAACTTCTCTTATCTCCAGGTTAGAACAACGGGTTAAGATTCCCTGAGCAGTAACACGTGTAAGAACACTTTAGAATATGTATGATGTCATATATGACGTCAAACTTGGTCATGTTATTAAAACAGCGAAAACACACTGTTTTAGTTATGTGAGAAAAAGAATCTGATGCTTGTTGACATTTAAGATCAAATGTTCCTAAACTCGCCAAGAAAATGCTCGCCAAAAGGCTCGCTTAATAACATCGGCGTAGGGTCGTTTGGGAACATTTGATCTTAAAAGACAACTCACAACAGATCCTCTATGTATGCTGTGTGTATGTGTCCAAAAATCCCTTTTCCTTAAGTGGAAAAACTAACTATTTACTGTGATTCTGTTTCAGGAATAAACTCAGTGAGAACTGTATAAAGATAAACTCTTTGTTTTCTGACCACTGCTTCAATGGTGCCAAAGAACAGTTTACCAAGTTCCATGTCTGGTACAGGTAAGGTTTCCAAGATATATTAATCCTTTCCTTCATATAATCGCCTTTTAATGCATCTGTAAACAGAGTAGACCCAGGATCAGACAGCTCCTATAGGAGCCGGCTGATCAAGGTTCGCTCTGTTTGCGAATGAAATTTGATAGGTCTGTTTCTACCGTCCATTTAAAGATTGAATTACATTTTGGTTGTGTTCATCGATGTATAAATCCAGACCTGATCACACACAACTTGCATGAATTTATAATTCCACCCATCCGTCCTTTTAAAAAGTGTTGCCTGTAGACATAAAAAATTTGACATTGGCTATTTTAGTGCCGTGCGTAGGAATTCAATCAATACACATTCTAACAACTATGTCACTTTGTGTACTGTATCCTACGTCATAGATGACGTATAATAGACTGTTCTCAACTATTTGACCTAGTTGCAACAAATTGAAGTTAACAATAACTAAAAAGCAATAAACAGAATTATTTCAACACATGTCCTACCTTACTACTTTGTCATATTTCCTCTTAATCGACTAACTTGCATAATCCTCCTTGGAATCGATCTGTATAAGCTCTGAACATAGACCAGTGGAATACGTGTCCAGATTCTCAAAATCTCTTGAACAAATCCCTTTTATTTTCAATAAAATGCACTCTACATGAAAGTTTACGTTTGATATACAGCCAAGTATTCTCAATTATGTTCAAATCCCGGTGACTGTGCAGGCCAAGAATTGGACCTAAAATGTTATTTCTGGCCTGGTAAACAGCTATCCTACCAGTAGATACGTTGTTGTCCTGAAATAACTGATTTCACCGGGGGGGGGTCTCTTGTTATTACTGGCAGAGTGGCCATGCCACTTTGACACTAAGTCTGATCTGTAGCACTCGCTTTGTTTTCTCCAAATCGACACAGGTTATCACTGCCGATCACCACTTTACTTCCATCCGAAAAATAAATAGTCAATCTCACCTCCCAGAAGTTCACCTCATCCTTTTCTCTCTACACCATGCGAGCCGCCTGACTCTGCTGGCTCTTGATATTAATACAATCACTTGGTTTTCACCATAAGTTTCACTCTTAACACTTAAATTTCAAAATATGCGCTCCACAAACCTTCAAAACAACATTTTCTCCCAATAATTCTACGTCAACATGGTTTCAAGGAATTTGTCTATAAATAGAACTTCATGCATAGTAAAAAGAAGTAGTTCCATAGTGTATCGGCCACTGGTTACCGACTTTATGTAAATCATGGAGCAACGACAGAGAACCAGCTCTTTACATTCATTGAGAAATGAATGTCAAATTTCAACCAATCAGATTCGGCGATTTTGTGTAAACGTCACTGGATTGGAATTATATATCATTATAACTATTTTGTCCATGAATATTCAGTAGGTATTACTCAATACAGACACCTTTTAGCATCTCTATAAATTTAGTAGACTAATACTAGAAAGCTCCTGTAGGGGCAAGCTGATCAGGGTCTGCTCTGTTTGCTAATGAAATGATATGAATCTGACTTTATAGCTTCTTCCATACAAAAGTTCCCATTTTAATGATGCCATTATAAAGATGAGGTAATTAGTAATCATACATTCGTTATTTGCTGCTACAGATTGTCGTCTGCAAAATTTGTCTTCTTCAAAATATTCATTCTAGAATTTTCTTTGTTTTTCGTTTCACAGCATCAGACAGTTTGGATCTTGATGAGACGCTGATTTACTCAGTGTCATATCTGGATCCAATCTGTTTGCATAGGTAATGACACAGATTCATCATTGGCAGCATAAGAGTTTAACCCTTTACTCCATAAACACGCCCTTCTATGCCTTTGCAAACACAGTAAACCCAGATCAGACGGCTCCTATAGTAACAGTCTGATCAGGGTTTGCTGTTTGCTTATGATATAATACAGATATGATTCTACAGTTTCTGCCAATTCCAAAAGTTCCTGTGTGCATGCGCTATTATAACACTTATTCGAATTAATATTCATGATGTCTTTTTTTCTTACATGAGTATTTATGGAGTAAAGGGTTATAACTCTTTTCTTTTTCTTTTCAGACATGCCTGGGATGTTCGTCACCATAGGGAGTCGATTGAGAATAAGCTGCTAGATCTTGCCGATAGTCTTGACTTGTTTGTAACTGAACTTAATAAGGTGAGTAAAGTTAATCTTTTCCTTCATATAAACTGTCATAAGTTCCAACATACAATGATAACAAGTATGATTGGTGTATGTTTGAACTTACAACAATTTCTGTCAAGTTAACTTAACCCATTACCTCATTGGCTATTTTTAGATACAATATCTCTTTGAATAAATCTACCGAAAAGGAGCATTAAGTAGAGAAAAGGAAAATTTTAGATTTTTTAGTTTGAAACCATTGTGATAAATAGAGCATTTGCTCCTATATGAGCAAATGCTCTATTTATCATGATGGTTTCATAAAGTGACTCTTACAGAGGCGTAGAAAGGCGTATTTATGGAAGAAAGGGTTAACCCTTTCCTCCTTGAATGTTAATGTCAGAATTTATTACTGAATGAGTGTTCAATTACAAATTAATAGTGAAAAGTTTGGTTGTGACAGTAACTTCAGAATTGGATCTACATGTATATTATTCCATAAGCAAACAGAGCAGACTCTAATTAGACAGCTCCTGCATGAGCTGTCTGATCTGGGTCTTCTGCAAATCTGTATGAGGGAAAGTTTTAATGTTGCCAGTCACAGGTGAAAGCAAACTGTGTGTATCTTTGATTATCTTTTTGACACAGCTTGAACCAGAGGTTACTGTAATTAATTCTTAAATTGACGAATATTCATGTAAGAAATAATAACACGAATATTTATTAACCCTTTCCTCCATAGGCTATTTTTAGATCCAACCATTTTGAGTAAATCTACCCAAAAGGAGCAGTAACTAGAGAATTTTTTTAGAACTTTTTAATTTGAAACCATTGTGATAAATAGAGCATTTGCTCATATAGGAGCAAATGCTGTATTTATCACAATGGTTTCAATAGATGATTTTTACAGAGGTGTAGAAAAGCGTGTTTATGGAAGAAAGGGTTAAATGGATTTTTATAATGGCATATTATTACAGGAATTTTGGCCATTGCAGAAACTGTAGAATCAAATCTGTATCATTCCATAACCAATCTGTCTGATCTAGGTCTACTCAAAAGGTGTCTCTATCAGGGAAAGGGTAAACAAGGAAGTGACATAATTAGTGTAGAAAAATACGAGAAGGTCTCTGATCATGGCTTGCATTGTTTCATCGGAATTCCTCTATCAAAATGTAGTTCTTTCATACTGATTGAACTGCAACCTAAAGGGATGATGGACCTGTCCACTTTGAAATGGTCAGCATTTAATGTGTTAACACATTATCACCTAGTGACGCATTTTTGTGCATCTATAAAAGTCACTTTCTGAAACCATTGTGATAAATAGAGCATTTTCTCCTATAGGAGCAAATGCTCTATTTATCACAATGGTTTCAAACTACAAAATTCTAAATGATTCTTTCCTCTAGTTAATGCTCCTTTTCGGTAGATACATTCAGAGAGGTTGGGTCTAAAAATAGCCTAGGAGAGAATGGGTTAAAAGATCATTCAAGGACTTACACTTTCATGGAAATATGAGATAATCTAGCCTGGATAGACCGAGTTACTTAGAATCTAATCTTAATCCAAACTGTTTTTAGCCTACTACATTTTTAAGATTCAGGCTATTATTAATTTGTCTAACAGAATACAATCATGGTGTCAAACAGTTTGGATCCTGATGAGACGCCGAGTTACTCAGTGTCTCATCTGGATCCAAACTGTTTGCATAGGTATTCACTCATCCGCCCATAGCAGGCTAAAGGTTAATTATTTATTCAACTGAATGTGACAGCTTAATGATAATTTATCTCCTTGTATTTTCAGCTTTGTTTAAAATATAATGAACAAATTGACAGATACATTAGAAACATAGAGGAAAAAATCAAAGAGAAAGAATTTATCTCAGTTCGGCCAGAAATTCCCTCCTCATCGACCAGTGTTATGCCCCCAGGAATCAAGCAACAGCGGCATCGACTATTGAAGAACCTGCTGGAAGGGTTTGTATTGTTTTTTTAATACAGCCAATCACAATGTTCTCAATGTGAGCATTTGGGACTACTAAGAGTCCACTGCCTGTCCTTGATATGCCCTTAACTAATAAACAAATAGCAAATTTTACCATCTTTTCTGACGATAAGATTTGGCCTATTTTGTATTGTATCATATTTTACTATTTCATCCTGCCGATTGTGAATTAACAGTCATTTGTAAACAGTTTGGATTCAATTGAGACGCATAGTAACTCAGCTTCTTATCAGTATCCAAGCTGTTTGACCCTTTCCTCCATAAATACGCCTTTCTACGCCTCTGTAAAAGTCACTTTTTGAAACCATTGTGATAAGAGGTTGGATCTAAAAATAGCCTATGAGAGATTGGGTTAAAACAGTTTCTTGTAGTTTCTAAAAAACTTGAATGAATCGCAAGTAAGTAAAACTTGCTTCATATCAGAGTTTGAGCAGATGTTATTTGTTTTGGCAGGATAAGGGGGAACACTTTAGTACCTTTATTTTCGCAGATTCTGATTATACGCAGGCATAATGTGTATGGCAACAAGTGTCTTTACCAAATTGTCATATAGCCTTCAGCTCAGAAAACTTGTATTAAACCGCTACAAAGGTTCTTTTCTCCAATTGTAAAATTGGACTGGTTGTAGCTCAGATGATTGTATTATCATGTCATTACTTTTCAGTTACAGCAACCTAGAGAATATAAATTGACACGTGTTGTTACAGGAGTACTGATTTTACCCTTTGTATGCTAAATATTCAAACTGGAATAGCCCATTAATGTTTAACTATTAACCCATTACCTCATAGGCTATTTTTAGATACAACCTCTTTGAATAAATCTAAGGAAAAGGAAAACGGAAAATTTTAGAATTTTGTAGTTTGAAACCATTGTGATAAATAGACCATTTGCTCCTATAGGAGCAAATGGTCTATTTATCACAATGGTTTCACAAAGTGACTTTTACAGAGTCGTCAATATGAGGGAATGGGTTAATAGAGTCCATTCAGTATGAAAGGGTTTAAGTTGCTGGAAGATTTTGAATGACAAATAGTGCAAACCCTGATCAGAGGACTTCTCCTTAACCCCTCTGATCTGGGTCTACACTGTTTGCAAATGCCAGTACTCTTTGTGCATTCAAAGAAAGGGTTAAGAAATTGCAGATAAGTTGACTGATTCCGATATCATGACCTATTGTGAATTCTTATTTACTATTCTGAATGCTTATGTACTTCTTGTAGATTGATAGACAACCAACACTCGATGAGAGAGTTGAAGAAAGAGCTTGAGACCAATAAAACAATGATACACAAGTAAGTAAACAAACATGAATGGTAAAGCTAACCTTTATCCCGCTAAACTTGACCTGACTCATTTGCATACAGCAGCATGGATCCAGCTGAGATGAGGTGTAACTCAGTGTCTCATCCATCTGATCTGGGTCCGTTTTGTTTGTTTATAGAATCTCTTAGATCTAATTATTGGCCGGATTGCTCGCAATCCAGGCTTATAGATTGGCGAATGCCATCCGTCCGTCCGGCCGGCCGGTTTATCTTTTTGTTTGAGTTAGTTATAGCCAAAGTATAATACCTACAGTAACCAAACTTGGCATGTGGGTTCAGAATGAGGGTCCCATTACATGTCGTAGGTTAGCAGGTTACTATGACCCCTTTTTGACCTAGTTTTTACGCTTCATTGACTTAGGGAATTTCCAGGTTGACCTTTTTGTTTGTGTTAGTTATAGCCAAAGTATAACACCTACAGTAACCAAACTTGGCATGTGGGTTCATAATGAGAGTCACATTACATGTCATAGGTTAGTAGGTTATTATGACCCTTTTTATGCCCCCAAAGGCGGGCATATAGTAATCGCATTGTCCGTCCTTCCGTCTGTCCGTCCGTCCGTCTGTCCGCACTCACGAAAGGGTAGTTGTGTGACTTTTTTTAACTAGTCCCACAAGTAAAATCATTAACCTGGCCATCCCTTGTGACATTAACCTGGCCATTTCTTGTGACATTAACCTGGCCAGTTGTGGGACATAGGGTTAGGGTTAGGGTTAGCTTCCAGATCATTCTTTTCCAAAGTTAGAGCCAAAAATAGTTTTTCTTGTGGGACTAGTCACACAAGAAAAGATCAAAGGAAAAAGTCACACAACTACCCATCCGTTAGTACGTCCGTCCGTCTGTCCGTCCGTCTGTCCTTCCGTCCCAAATTCGTGTCCGGTCTGTAACTTCTTCATCTATAAATGGATTTCAATATAACTTGGCACAAATGTTCACCAGACAGAGACGATGTGTCGCGTTCAACTCCCCGGTCCATGGGTCAAAGGTCAAGGTCACAGGGTACAATTACTTTGTCACAAATTTCGTGTCCGGTCTGTAACTTCTTCATCTATCGATGGATTTCAATATAACTTGCCACAAATGTTCACCACACAAAGACGATGTGTCGCGTTCAACTCCCAGGTCCATGGGTCAAAGGTCAAGGTCACAGGGTACAATTACTTTGTCACAAATTTCGTGTCCGGTCTGCAACTTCTTCATCTATCAATGGATTTCAATATAACTTGGCACAAATGTTCACCACACAAAGACGATGTGTCGCGTTCAACTCCCAGGTCCATGGGTCAAAGGTCAAGGTCACAGGGTACAATTACTTTGTCACAAATTTCGTGTCCGGTCTGTAACTTCTTCATCTATCAATGGATTTCAATATAACTTGCCACAAATGTTCACCAGACAGAGACGATGTGTCGCGTTCAACTCCCTGGTCCATGGGTCAAAGGTCAAGGTCACAAGGTACAATTACTTTGTCACAAATTCCGTGTCCGGTCTAACTTCTTCATCTATCAATGGATTTCAATATAACTTGCCACAAATGTTCACCAGACAGAGACGATGTGTCGCATTGAACTCCCTGGTCCATGGGTCAAAGGTCAAGGTCACAGGGTACAATTACTTTGTCACAAATTTCGTGTCCGGTCTGTAACTTCTTCATCTATCAATGGATTTCAATATAACTTGCCACAAATGTTCACCACACAAAGACGATGTGTCGCGTTCAGCTCCCTGGTCCATATGTCAAAGGTCAAGGTCACAGAGTACAATTTTTGGGGGCATTTGTCACGTGACTGTGACATCTCTTGTTTGACCTAGATTTTACGCTTCATTGACTTAGAGAATTTCCAGGTTGACCTTTTTGTTTCCGATGGATAACTGATAAACGACTTGGCCTAGAATCTTCAAACTTGCTGTGGTGGTTGGTCATGACAACTGGATGACCCCTATAGTTTTTGAGGTCACTAGGTCAAAGGTCAAGGTCACAATGACCTTAATTGGTGAAATAGTTTCAGATCAATAACTGCTCAAGGGTTTGGCTTGGGATCTTCAAACTTGCTGTGATGGTTCGTCATGACCACTAGATGACCCCTATGGTTTTTTAGGTCAAAGGTCAAGGTCACCATGACCTTAACTAGTAAAATGGTTTTTGATCAATAACTGCTCAAGGGTTTGGCTTAGGATCTTCAAATTTGCTGTGGTGGTTGGTCATGACAACTAGATGAACCCTCGTGTTTTTGAGGTCACTAGGTCAAAGGTCAAGGTCACCATGACCTTAACTACTGAAATGGTTTCCGATCAATAACTGCTCAAAGGTTTGGCTTAGGATCTCTTAACTTGCTGTGGTGGTTGGTCATGACCACTAGATGACCCCTAATGTTTTTAAGGTCACTAGGTCAAAGGCCAAGGTCACCATGACCTTAACTGGTGAAATTGTTTCCGATCAATAACTGCTCAAGGGTTTGGCTTAGAATCTTCAAACTTGCTGTGGTAGTTGTTCATGACCACTAGATGACTCCTATTGTTTTTGAGGTCACTAGGTCAAAGGTCAAGGTCACCATGACCGTAACTGGTAAAATTGTTTCTGATCAATAACTGCTCAAGGGTTTGGCTTAGGATCTTCAAATTTGCTGTGGTGGTTGGTCATGACAATAGATGAGCCCTCTTGTTTTTGAGGTCACTAGGTCTAAGGTCAAGGTTACCATGACCTTAACTTGTGAAATGGTTTCCAGTCAATAACTGTTCAAGGGTTTGGCTTAGGATCTTCAAACTTGCTGTGGTGGTTTGTCATGACCACTAGATGACCTAATGTTTTTAGGTCACTAGGTCAAAGGTCAAGGTCATCATGACATTAACAGGTGAAATGGTTTCCAATCAATAACTGCTCAAGAGTTTGGCTTAGGATCTTCAAACTTACTGTGGTGGTTGGTCATGACAACTAGGTGATCCCTATTGTTTTTGAGGTTACTAGGTCAAAGATTAAGGTCACCATGACCTTAACTGATGAAATGGTTTCCGATTAATAACTGCTCAATGGTTTGGTTGGGGATCTTCAAACTTGCTGTGGTGGTTGGTCATAACCACTAGATGACCCCTATAGTTGTTGAGGTCACTAGGTCAAAGGTCAAGGTCACCATTACCTTAACTTGTGAAATGTTTTCAGATCAATAAATGATTAGTGGTTTGGCTTAGGATCGTCAAAGTTGCTGTGGTGATTAGTCATGACCAGTAGATGACCTCTATAGTTGAGGTCACTAGATCAAAGGTCAGGGGTCTGGGGGTATACATGCTTTACAAATATCTCTTGTTTTTTATGCTTCAATGAATTTCTAGATTGACCTTTTTAACATGTTGAGTCATAATGAGGACCTCATTACATGCAATTGGAATATGTTTTACTATTTATTATGCCTTCAGCATCTGCTGATGGAGAAATGTATAATGATTGACTGTTCATCTATATCACTTTAATCTATCTGTCTGTCAGTCAGTCAGTCGGTCGGTCGGTCGACCCGTCCGTCCGTCCGTCTGACACACCGGACGATAACTTCAATATGCCTGATGCCAGTTGATTGAAACTTCATATATGGAAAAAAGCATAATGAGAGGAAGTGTCATGCACAAGGTCCATAACTCTGGCTTCACTAATATAGGAGTTATTGCCCCTTGTAAAAAAAAATAGCACTTTTTGGTCCGGACGATAACTCCTATATGGCTCATGTCATTGGAATGAAACTTCATATATGGAAAGATCATGACAAGAGGAAGTGTCATACACAAGATCCATAACTCTGGCTTCACTAATAATGGAGTTATTGCCCTTGTAAAAAAAAAATCACAATTTTTTGCCCGGACGATAACTCCTATATGGCTCATGCCATTGGATTGAAACTTCATATATGAAAAGATCATGACAAGAGGAAGTGTCATACACAAGGTCCATAACTCTGGCTTCACTAATAATGGAGTTATTGCCCTGGTTAATTTTTTTCACAATTTTGTCCGGACAATAACTCCTATATGGCTCATGCCATTGGATTGAAACTTCATACATGGAAAGATCATGATAAGAGAAAGTGTCATGCTTAAGGTCCACAACTCTTGTTTCACAAATATTTGGAGTTATTCCCTTTTGTAAAAAAAAATCACAATTATTTGTCAAGGTGGTAACTCCTATATGGCACATGCCATTGGAGTGAAACTTCATACATGGAAAGATCATGATAAGAGAAAGTGTCCTTAACTCTGGCTTCAATAAATTTAGAGTTATTGCCCCTTGTTCATTTGTTTAACGCTTTCTTGTCCGGATGATAACTCCTACATGGCTCTTGCCATTGTATTGAAACTTTATACATGGAAAGAGCATGATAAGAGAAAGTGTCATGAACAAGGGCCATAACTCTGGCTTCAATAAATTTAGAGTTATTGCCCCTTGTTCATTTGTTTAACGCTTCCTTGTCCGGATGATAACTCCTACATGGCTCTTGCCATTGTATTGAAACTTCATACATGGAAAGAGCATGATGAGAGAAAGTGTCATGAACAAGGGCCATAACTCTGGCTTCAATACTTTTGGAGTTATTGCCCTTTGTTACATTTTTTTTCCGATCAATAACTCCTGTTCTACTATTGGAATGACATTTCATTTATGGAAAGAGCATGATGAAAGTAAGTGTCGTGCACAAGGGCCATAACTCTGGTGTCAATATATTTGGAGTTATTAGCTGTTATCATTTTCTTCTTGAAAAATGTGGTGTGAAAAGCGCATAATGAGGGGAAGTATCAATCATCAAGTCCATAACATTTTTAGTGATTTCCCTTGACATATTGTTTTTATTAGAGGGGGGACATCCGTTTTTGTGACAAAAACCTCTAGTTGTATACTATTTCTCTTAGCAATGTATTCACTTCTTTTATATAATGATGTAAAATAATTAGTTGATTAACCCTTTCCTGTTCTATGTTTATTCTATATTTCAATACCTACTGAATATTCATGGATGAAATAGTTAAAATGAAATACAGAAGGTGCAACATTATAGCCATTTTAGAAACTAAAGAATCAGATCTATCAAATTCCATGAGCAAACAGAGCAGACCCTGATCAGATGGTTCCTATAGGAGCCATCTGATCTGGGTCTACTCTATTTGCAGATGCTTGAAAACAGGTTTATATGAAGGAAAGGGTTAGTGTTCGTAATGGGTGGAGTCTGACATGAATATTTGTGAGTAAAGAGGAATGAGTTACATCTATTAATGGTAAGTACAGTAGAACCTCTCTATAACGGCCACTGAATTGTGTTAATTAGTTGGTATTTAGGTGGCTGCTTAAAGCAAGGTGAAAGAAAAACAGAACGCTCCTATTGGAGCGTTCTGTTTTACTTTCACCTTGCTTTAAGCAGCCACCTGCCGTTAACACAAAATACTTGATGTAATTTAGTGGACGTTATAGAGAGGTTTTACTGTACTGTATCTGCCATGCTATTTTGTGTATGTTTATACTTACAGCCTCTCAGAGGTGATGCAGATAGAGCCACAGAAGAAAGGAATGCTGTAGGACAGTTTTGTAAATAACACCAAAAGAATTGAATGTAGCCCCTATGTTCTGGGTATTTTCCTTGACACATGTCAATATTATTGTAAAATATCTATTTTGTCATATCTAGAGAACTTTGTGATCTTATCAATTATACTAATCTAAAAACATACCATACATGTCATGATGTGCCTTTGTGATATGTTCAACTCATTTCTGGAGGAGTTATATTTATGCCCTCATTGACAATAGTCAGGGTGCATTATGTTTTGCACCTCTCCGCCTGTCTGTATGTGTGTCATGCTTTTACGTGCAATTGGTTGTCACAGTCTTTTCATTGTCTTTTATCTCACTAACCACTATAGCTATTGGCATGGAATTGCATATACACATTAAATACCATCCATACTTTCATTGCGCACTCATCCCCTGCTGCCCGCAAGCCCAAGGTCAAAGTCAAATGACTTAGGAATTTTAAGTGCAGCTAGGCAAGCACCACCACGTGTGCATCGCTGTGTCTTACAGACATAATTTTCTAGTTTAGTTTTGTAATGTTAACCGCACACTCCATGAATATTAATGCAAGAAATAATGACATCATGAGTATTAATTAACTGATTTTATATAATGGCACTTTCTGCATAGCTTTCATCCTGCATTAAGTTACCACCTGCCTGTAAGGCACAGAATTAGAACATATATTTGGTGGTCACATTTGAAGGGTTTTACTGTATTAGTATTTAGAATTTGATTGTAAAATTATTAGTGAGATTATTTTCTAGCTTCATATTCTAAACAATATTTGGTTCACCCATCATTTATAAATAGCTCACCCTGTACTTGATGAAAGTTCATTCCAGACCTCCGCCCATCGTGAATATTAATTAATTCATGTATTAAAGATATAAAACAAGCAAATTACTTTCACGGCAAATGTTCATAAACTTGGTTTGTGTTTCTGTTTTGTTTTTCTGATTAGCTAAGTACATTTTTTCACCTTGCTTTACATTCAGTTACCTTTTATTTATGTCCAAGTTTACAGAATATATGTACATATTTTTTGTTTGAAAATGAATTTTAATTTCTTGTTAAGTTTGTTTACTTTTTATAAACTATATAAAATTTTGCAGTAGCTTTTGACTTTTGGCCAACATATGTGTTAAGTCTGTTCAGAATTATTCTCTGGCTCATGTAAATATATAAGAGTTGACTGCCTAGTTACAGCCAAACACACTATTGTGTGTCAGTCATATTGTCATATGTTAACCCTTCGTTTGCTGAATTTTAAAATACGTTTCTCCTTCTTTACCCATGTCCTGGTGTATAATTACATATAGCTTCACTGTGTACAAGTATTTCGCTGTGCAATCACTGCTTTGGAGTGCACTGGTTGCTCAATCAACTTGTAAATAGTGCAGACCCTGATGAGACAGCTCCTGCAGGAGCTGTCTCATCTGGGTCTTCACTATTTACAGGTAGGTATATTGACGTGAATAGCAAGCGAAGGGTTAATAGTCAAATACATGTATAAAGAAATAATCCTTTCTTTCTGTAACAGACAGTTAGTATTCATACCAAACTAACTGAACTGTACATATTTCTAACCCATACTTACACATTGAGGATTGAGTGCAAGACTGTAGTAAATGTATCATTTATAAAAATTGACTAGCTTTGTTTTGCTTTCATATCTACAGACAAATACTGTTAGAGTGTCATATGGTTTGGATCCTGATGAGACTCCCATGAGAATCCAAACTGTTTGCCACGTTTATTACAAGCTCACCCCATGGAAGGAAATTACAACAGTTTTGCACTCAATATGTGAAAACAAATTCGTATAAAATCATGAACCTGTTGGCTTATTATCCAATTGATTTAAGTCATACAGTTAGTTGTAAATAGAAAGCCCACTTCGGAGTGGCACCAGGCTACAGGGAACCATACTGCTGGTCATGTATGTAGCCCTGTGTGATGTCTGTAATACACATCAGTGTAACTGATTAACTGAAACAGGACTTTGATTGCATTTTCTGTTTTACTTATTATCTTTGGTATGCCACAATTGGATAACCCCTCACCTAATAGAAAGATCTTTTCACGCCTTTGCAAACAGGGTAGAGCTTAGTCAGACAGTTTCTGTAGGAGCCATCTGATCAGGGTCTGCTCTGTTTGCATATCGAATTATACAGATCTGACTTTTAAATACAAAAAATCTTGTTTTCATAAACTGTTAAGATATTCATAAATGTCAGTAAATATTCATGAGTGAAAGAGTTGATTGAGACTACATGAGGCAGTTATGATACAGATGAACCCATATTGTACTCTCTTGTACTGGTTGGTGCTTTGTGTATGAGAAACGTTTTATAGGCCGAGTGCTCCAGATTATAGTTGAAAGCAACAGCACTTAACCATTTACCTCATGACTATTTATGTAAGAACTAAGAAGTAATGACATTTTGAATATATAATTAGCTGAAATTTTAGAATGCTATATGAAGACAAGTTTTTAGCCATAAATGAAATTAGAATTATATCTATACTATTTCATAAGCAAACATAATAGACCCTGTTTGCAGAGGAGTTAAAAGGTGTATATATCAGGTGAAGGTTTAAGAACAATCCAACATTGTGGTGTATGTAATGTTATTGTGTTTGATCTTGGTGGAGAAAGTTCAAGCTGTGCTTAAACCTTCTGAAACATTAATATCAATGATGATTACTCGGACATGTGCAAATCTTGTAGATCAAGATAAAGTACATGTACAACATTTTAAGTGAGACCACTGATAAAGGTCTACTCTGTGACCACAGTGTTTTATCTCATACTGCAAACAGTACCTTTTTCTGCTTGATGCTGGCCTTATGGCTATGTGTTAATCTTTTACCTGATGAATAGTTTGGATCATATTGTATCTAGTTAATTAACCCATTCCCTCATATTGACGTCTTTTGACGACTCTGTAAAAGTCACTTAAAGTCTTTGTGAAACCATTGTGATTAATAGAGCATTTGCTCCTATAGGAGCAAATGCTCTATTTATCACAATGGTTTCAAACTACAAAATTCTAAAAAAAAATCCTTTTCTCTAGTTAATGCTCCTTTTCGGTAGATTTATTTAAAATGGTTGGATCTAAAAATAGCCAATGAGGTAATTGGTTTAAGGATATTGATATGGAATACTACCATGAATCCTAGACCTCATGAATATTCATGTAAAACATAGTGACTGTTAAATATTAATTATTAGCTGATTTTTTTATATTGGCATATGAACACAGGAACTTTTGGCAATGGCAAAAACTGCAAAGTCATACATGTATCTATATCATGTCATAAGCAAACAGAGCAGACCCTGATCGGACAGCTCCTGTAGAAGCCATCTGATTTGGGTCTACTCTGTTCGCAAAGGCATCAAAAGGTGTATCTATGAGATAAAGGGTTAACAGTTGATGATACTTCCATTGCAAATGTATTATTGTATTGTATTGACCTGTTTTGCCTTTTCATTAGCATGTTGTACTAAAAAGCCCATGACAAACCATATACCATAGGGAATGTAGGGGTTACATTCAATTCTGTCTTCTTTCTACCTCACCTACCTAACAACCTACAAAGGACTTGATGCTGCGCTATGCGGGATGAAGAAGCAGTATTTGACAGTTGAACTGAACCCTGTGAAATGTGTTCTGTGAAATGTGTTCTGCAAAATATGTTCAGTCTTTTCCTTGACTCCATAAATACGTCTTTTAATGCCTTTGCAAACAGAGTTGACCCAGATCAGACAGATCCTGTTGGAGCCATCTGATCAGGGTCAGCTGTGTTTGCTTATGGAATAATATAGATCTGATTCTACTGTACCTACCATGGCCAAAAGGCCTTGTGGTCGTTTGCCATTGTAAAATTGAATCTACTTAATATTCATATCAATATTTCTAACATGAATATTAATGGTGTAGAGTGTTAACCCATTACCTCATAGGCTATTTTTAGATACAACCTCTTTGAATAAATCTACCAAAAAGGAGCATTAACTAGAGAAATTTTAAAATTGTGTAGTTTGAAACTATTGTGATAAATAGAGCATTTGCTCCTATAGGAGCAAAAATTTTAATGCTCTATTTATCACAATGGTTTCACAAAGTGACTTTTACAGAGCCGTCAAAAGTTGTCAATATGAGGGAATGGGTTAAACAATGGATTCAATATGTATACATGTGTCAGAACTACAGATAAACATGCATAGCCAAATACTAAAACAGTCATTTTTCCACCTAACCTTATACTGTGACCACTCTTTGAGACAATTCTAAAGAGTGATCACAGTAGAGGAGTTGATGTAAAAAATAAAGGAGATATTCTTGAAAAATGTTTAACCCTTTCCTCCATAAATACGCCTTTCTACGCCTCTGTAAAACTCACCTATTGAAACCATTGTGATAAATAGATTATTTGCTCCTACAGGAGCAAATGCTCTATTTATCACAATGGTTTCAAACTACAAAATTCTAAAAAAATTCCTTTTCTCTAGTTAATGCTCCTTTTCGGTAGATTCCATCAAAGTGGTTGGATCTAAAAATAGCCTATGAGGGAATGGGTTAAATTTATGCATCTCATCTGGACCTTTGATGTAAAATTATGGTCAGTATTTCATGTGAATGTGATGACTTGTGTAATGTCAAACTTCATATATGTAATCAGTAACAGGGAGGGAGTGCAATAACTTGCTTGCAACTGAGCAAAACCTCCTTGAAAGACATCATTTGTTTCAAGTGGTATCATCCTGGGGATTTGTTCATAGATGGTGTCAGAAACAATACGGAGGCTCCCATGCTGGCGAGCTATTTTCAACATAGTCGCTGAACTAGGAAGTGTTGATTTAAATGTAGTTTTTCAAAACTTATGAGGCATTTTTAAATCTGAAATTTAAAAATTGTCTCAGCACAAGGTGACAAGCAACTTTAAATATAGACTCTGAACTAGGAAGTGTTGATTTAAATGTAGTTTTAAGAAACTTATGAGGCATTTTTAAATCTGAAATTTAAAAATTGTCTCAGCATAAGGAAGCAAGTGTATAAAATCTACCATGTTTTTTTATACATGGCAACAGACAATGCACACTTCAGAAGAGCAGATCACCAATTTCACAAACTAGTGTATTCATGAACTTATATTTATGAGGTATGTTTTAGAGTTTGCCAGAAACTGCCAAGTTATGATTGCATTTGTTTCATACTAGAGGATGTTAACTCAGTGTCTCATGTTTGATCCAAGCAGATTGGAAAGGTCGTCTCAGGTTTGTTGATATCTCCCTTACGATTAACTTAAGTTATTCCAATGTAGCTTGCTCTAAAGATTGTAATATCTGTTTTTGCTCACTGTTGGCTAATTGGTCTCCCCTCTCTCTCTCTCTCTGGGGCCCATAGCAGAAACGGACATTAATCTACACGAAAAAAAAAAATAAATAAAGATTATAACATTTGACACAATATATCCGTGAATTTAGCCTTAAAGATTTCACACCATTATACCAATGTATTTGGTCCTAAAAATGGCAACATTTAACATGCTTTTATCAATGTAGCTAGCTCTAAAGATTGCAATATTCCACACCCTTTTACCAATATAGCTAGCTCTAAAGATTGTAACATTTAATACCCGTATATCAGTTTATCCAGTCCTAGAGATTTTACCCCCTTATACCAATGTAGCTAGCCCTAAAGATTGCAACATAGCCCTAAAATTGCAACATTTCACTTCCTTATACCAATGTATCTATCTATAAAGATTGCAACATTTTAACCCCTATACCAATGTACAGTAAAACCTCGATTATTCGAATTTTCGTTATAAACGAATTTAGACCCTTTTAGGCAGGTGGCTGCTTAATGCATGATGAAAGTCATGCAGAAAGCTCCTAGAGGAGCTTTCTGCATGACTTTCACCATGCATTAAGCTGCCACCTGTCTTAAAGATCGATAATTATACGTATTTTAGTGTTCGGATAATCGAGGTTTTACTGTATATACATGTAGCTCTAAAGATTGCAACATTTTAACCCCTATACCAATGTACGTGTATATACATGTAGCTCTAAAGATTGCAACATTTCACACTGTTTATGTGACTTTTTCAATATTATGAATATGTTGAATTCATCATTAAATTTCCATTGTCATGTAGATTTATAAAAAATAACTTGGTGAGAGAATTTAACTATTTATTATTTGATGATTGAAACTTGACAATATATTTTTCTCATCACTACAACATAGATTCATCAGAGGAACATTGTGTAAAAATTTGCAATAGATATTTTGTTTTGTTTTATGCTGTTGTCTTTCATCAAATGTGTTGCCTGGTTCTGTCCATATGAATATTAAATTTGATTTGTATGCCTAGCTTTCCTAGACTTTTGCAGACATAGTGGTTTTAACCCTTTTACTCATTTCCTCCTCCTGACACCATTTGAATATACAGTTAAACCTCTCTATAACAGCCACTAGATTGTGTAAATTATTTGGTATATAGGGCAGGTGGATGCTTAAAGCAAGGTGAAAGTAAAACAGAATGCTCCTATAGGAGCATTCTGTTTTACTTTCACCTTGCTTTAAGTAGCCACCTGCCTTTAACACGAAATACATGATATAATTTATTGGCCTTTACAGAGAGGTTTTACTGTAATAATAATTTAAGATAGTCTAGGAGGGAATGGGTTAATCAATATATATTCATGTAACAAATATGCATTTATGCATATTAATTAGCTTAATATGATGGCATATGAATAAAACAAGTATTGACCCTGGTAAAACTAGTTTGGTTTTGAGCTTCTTGTGTTTGAATCAGGAGCACAAAAGTGTCTGCATTTCCACTTCAGCTTGACTTCAGTTTATTCCAAGAGAAGACTGTTGTGGTATTTCTGTAAATATTTCTACTAATAATATTTAAATACAAATGATTGCTTTTGCATTTGTAAATATTATGTTGAAAAATTCAATTATTATTTTCTAAAGCTTTTGTATAATTGTTTCCATTAAATAATTTTTGTCAGTCATAAAACATTAAACTTTTAAATTTCATTGGTATGTGCTTTAGTTCTGATCCAGCTTACACCAACATTCCACTCTGTAATGACCCACACCAGGTCCTCCAGCTTCATTGTCCTGACAGAATAGGGGCCTCCCTGTCACTTTTATATTGAAAAGATGTTTACGTTTGAGCTGCTCTCTAAAGAATGGGGTAGACCAATACCAGAAGCCACATCTCTGACACTGCATCTGGTCGGGGTCTGCACAGTTTGCTACTAATCAGAATGTGTGGTAACTTGTTTTCTATCATTTCATACAGTGTAAATCTTGATCATATAATAATCTCATCATATATTTGATATCTGATTTGATATCTGATCTGGGTCTACACTGTTTGCAATGCAATGACACTCTTTTTCTCAGAGACCAGCTCAATTATGTTGTAAGTTTGTAACCATTTAAGTATTGAATATTCGTGTAAGAAATATTTACTTCTGAAGGTATATAATGGAATTTATAGAATGTGTTTTGGTATTGGTAGAAACTTTATAGTCTGATCTATTTATAAGTTCAAACAGTAAAAATAAAAGCAAACAGGGCAGATCCTGATCTGGGTCTACTCTGTTTGCAAAGGCTTGAAGAAGTGTTTGTTTGAAAGAAAGGTTTAACCCATTCCCTCATATTGTAGCCTCTGCAAAGTCACCTGTTGAAACCATTGTGATAAATAGAGCATTTACTCCTATAGGAGCAAAGAGAAGCAGGAGAACACTTAGCCCTTTCCTTTATGTAGACGCCTTTTCACACCTTTGCAAACAGAGTAGACCCAGATCAGGCAGCTCCTCTAGGAGTCATCTGATCAGGGTTTTCTCTTTTTGCTTATAAAATTGTAATAAATCTGACTACAGTTTCTGCCAATACCAAACATTCATATTTGCAAACAGAGTAGATCAAGACCAGACAGCTCCTATAGGCTGACTGATCAGGGTCTGTTCTGTTTGCTTCATGTATAGAGCCGATTTTAAAGTTTTTTTTAAGTTTCTGCCCTGGCTAGAATTTCCTGTATTTATGTACCATTATAAACACTCAGCTAATAAATATTCATGATGTGTTTATTTCCGACGTGAATATTCATGAATCATGAGGTAAAGGGTTATGGCACGTTTCATCTCACCCAGACACTATGTGTAGATACATTGTGATAGTTTTTATGAATATCCTGCAGTGTTTATTGTGAATTATTGTTCCAGGTTTTCTATTTGTTCATTACCGAGCCATGTTTATAAGACTACAAATGTCCATGTGCATGTACAATTGTAAATACAATATGTATTTATGAAGGTGATACGTGTTTTTGTTATATTTAAATTCCTACCTGGCCAATCTAGACACTTCATATGGAGGGTTTTATTTCCAAACTGTTGTAACTACAGTAAATAACTTCATGAGCATTTACGAAATAATGTTCCTCATCAATTTTTAGTTAACCCTTTACTCCATAGCTACGCCTTTCGAAACCTTTATAAACAGAATAGACCCAGATCAGACAGCTCCTGTAGGAGGTATCTGATCAGGGTCTGTTCTTTTTGTTTATGAAATTACATAGATATAATTCTACAGTTTCTGACATGGCCACAAATTCCTGTGTTCATGTGCCATTAAAAACATTAATCTAATTAATATTCATGGTGTCATCATCTGTTGCATGATTATTCATGACGTAAAGGGTTAAAGATTTGATTTATCATTCAACTCAGTAAGAAATGCAATAAGCGTCAAACTGTTAAGCCCTTACAATGCGGAACACTGGTCACTAAAGTCCTTTGCACACAGTGTAGAACCAGATGAGAGGGCTCCTAGAGGAGCCCTCTCATCAGGGTCTGCACTGCTTGCCATATTACACTTTTCTTTAGAAAAATCCCTAATTATTCACCGTAAGCTTGACCTGTTTGGATTTTGGAATAGTCCATTTGAAAATTCAGTGTTGTAAGGGTAAGATCCAAACAAGACATCAAGTTATTTTACATCACACCTAGATGCAAAATTGTTTGCAAAGGTATCTCGAGTTCGCCCCCATAGACCGTTTGCATATCTGACCCCAAGGTTATAAAACTGTTTTGCTTGAGTCTGAGGTCATTCTCAAGCATCTGACCAATCAGATACTTGAGAATGATCTTGGACTCAAGAAGTTTTATAACATTGGGCCATGAGCTGTTGCAGAAGGAAAGGTGCTTTGTTATCCACCCCCAAAGATGTAGGAATATTATTTTGGCATTGTCTGTCCACCCATCACAGTTTTCCCTCCGGAGTGTATATATAAGAAATATAAGCTGAGGATGCACACCAAATGTCATCACAATCCACATATCAATAGCAGATTTATGGCCTATTGTTACTTTCAAATAGCCCTTTTATATAAGAAATTAGGAACTGGCTGGTCAGATTTCATTGAAACTTGGTATGAATCGGCCATTCTTGAATAAATGACGCATTGTGAAAAATACCCTGTCGCTAGCATTTGCTTCGTAACTGTCCTGTTTCAAATGATGTTAAACCTGCAAAATACTGTTTAAAATGTGTCAGTACCATACCTCAGTATGTAGCATCTAGTTTTGTACATTTTCCCTGCAGTTTATAGGAAAAAATATGCCATATGAGGTAGAGGAGTGCAATTTTAGGCTGTCGCAGGTCAATTTTGAAATTTTAACCTCTATATTGACAGCACAAAACTTGTTAACCGTTGGAAATATTTCTTGTTTTCCAACAGTGAAACACCTTTCTACAGTCTCTAAAAGTTTGTCACGATGATAAGTTATTTAGCTATTTGTTATTATTGAAATTGTAGTTGTCGCAAAATGTTGTCTCACCTACCATAAAAATTTTCACATATACCCATCTGCTTATCTATACATAGAGCATACATCCTATATATGCTAATTATATTATATAAAAATGTTGACAAAAGTTGATGGCATTTTTAATGAATCGAGGACAGATAACTCTAGAAATGGTGATCTGATTCAGCCCTAAGTGTCTAGGTGTCTTCCACTGATAATACTAAACAAATGGCCTTAATATGAAACCAATATGTGATGTACTGTTTGAGTTATCGTATCACATTAAAAGTGTTGGAGGACAGGCGGACAGAAATGTGATTACTATATAGGGCTACTGGATTTTCAATGCAGGGTCCCAATTAATAGAAGTGAGACAAAACTCTTAACTCGCCAGTTCCTTGCATTCCAAGTTGGAAACATATGTTTCATTCTGTTTTTGACTTGTTTTGACAGAATTATGAAAGGTGAAAAAAGTTTTTGATATATTTTTCTAACCTACGTAACGAAAATAGGCATAAAACAAAAATCAAAATCTAGCAACTGACAGTTTAGCATATAATGATTGTTGTGTTTTGCTTCAGTTGTATAGGACATATTAACGGACAGAAATACTCACTGTGTTGATGATGTCAGTTTCATAGATTTTATTTGTAACGTGAATTAAGTATTCATATCAAATGGTTCCCGTTTCAAACACCTTGTTATTGCTTATATGTTTAAAAACTACCTTAACAAAATGACCATTACAATTTACACATTTTCCAAGTCTCCAATGTTATCAGAAGATATGGTGACTTTTAAATAAGCACACGCACATACAGGTTGTGTAAGTCATTCTGGTAATCTTTTATATTGTACAATCTCACCTACATGTACCATAACGGACTTCTGAGTCCGAACTTCTGACCATAATAAAATGAAAATGCCAGCAGTGGTGTGGGTAAAATTTTACACACTGAAGGTTTGAAAGCTGTCATAGCGGAAAAGAAAACGTAACACAAATATTAGAAACTTTATTTTTTCACTTTTACAAATTGTGTTGTATCAATTATTCAAGAATGGCTGGAATGAATGAATTATTAGGAAAATGATGTATGGCAAGCACGCTACAATCCACTTCTTAATAGCTAAGTTATACACCTTTGTTAATTTCCAAAATTCTTTTATTATATGGGAAATTTTCATGCCTTTGCAAACAGTGTAGACCCAGATCAGATTTCTCCAGCAGAAACCCTCTGATCAGAATGTGCTGTGTTTGCTTATGGAATTATATAGTGATTTTACAGTTTCTGCCCAGGTAAAATCCTGTATTCAGGTACCATTATAAAAAATCAGGTAATAAATATTCATGATGTCATTATTTCTGACATGAATATTGAACAGGTGTTAGAAATGGCAAGAAGAGAGAAGATGGACACAAACAAAGGTCCTACATTCATCGACTTTGAGCAGGAGAGGAATCGGCAGCAACAGCAAGGACAGGTGGACTGTTAGCAACATACAGCAACTGGGAAACTACAAGGAGACCCATGTCAGCAACTGAAGTATCCCCACCACATTGTTGAAACAACACAGAGACCAGGGTCCATGCTTATAAAGCTTTTAGTTGAGTGTGAGTTTCGTTCTCACGCTTTTGATTGGTCAGATTTGAGTTCTCAAGCTTTTGATTGGTCAGATTTGAGTCAAAGGCTCAAATCTGACCAATCAAAATCTTGAGAACGAACTCAGACTCAACCAAATGTTTTATAAGCATGGACCCAGATATTGTACAGTGAACCCTCTTTACAACGGATGTTTCCAGACATTGTGCTGGTATAACGAGGTTGCCGTTATAACGAGTTTAAATATGAAAGGAGCCATATGACCAGTGTTAAACTAATACCAACAGGTGAACGCTTAATGCAGAACACAAGAAGTGCAAAAAGCTCCATAATGGGGGCATTTTGCACTGCTTGTGTTCTGCATTAAGCAATCACCTGTGCTATTGGCATCGCACCTATTTATTCAGTGGCTGTTTCAAAGAGTTACCGGTAATTTTGTTTCAATGCATATTGCCGGTGTATCGAGGGTGTCATTCTACATAACGAATGCGGGTATAACGAGGGTTCACTGTATAATGGTCTAACCAAAGCCGCTAAGTCATACTGGTTGAACACTGTGCCATGGGAAGAAAAGGACAAAAGTGAGTTTTTAGATGAAGACGGCCATGCAGATATCAGCTGTTAGACAACTGCAAGGCAAAGGGATGTACGTAGACATGCTGTTTCCCTGGTGAGGTTGGCAGTAGAGGCTTTCCAGCATAATTCCTTTGACATCACAGGCCAAACACTGATTTTTGTCATGGTATACACTCTAGTATAAGATCTATATTATTCAATGTACAAACAGAGCAGATCCTGATCAGACAGCATCAACAGGAGTCGTATTATTAAAGTCCACTCTGTTTGCATAAGCGTCAAATGCATCTCTTATCAGATACTACCAATGTTAAAGTTCATAAATAAAAACTGAACATTGAAGGGAGGCCTTTCAATTTTTTACCAACGTAAGAACACTTTTTAAGAACAGTATTTAATTATGATGGCTATAAAACTAAAGATTATTCTAGTAATGCTTCTGAACGTAATTTTACTGTACTGAAACAAAATATAGCCATTTGGCGTAGGGAAACAAAACTAGCTGTTATAAATGCCTTTCCTTTGTATATATGCTTTATAACTCTTGCTGCCAATGTCGCATCTGTAATTACCTATGAAAACAGTTTGGATCCAGGTGAGATGCAGAGTAACTCGAGCAGGAGCAGCGTCTCATCAGGATCCACTGTTTGTTACTGTTGTAATGTTTCTTTTTTGTTTTTATTTGTTGTTTTTTATTTAAGTTAAGGGAAGAAAATTAATCTAATGAAAATTATAGCAGACAATATATTTATAATTGTGTAGACTACAGCACTTGGCAGAGAAAAGTTAACGCCTTTGCAAACCGAGTAAAAGTCACATCAGATGGCTCGTGTAGGAGCCGTCTGATCAAGGTCTGCACTTTCGACATTACCGGTATAATAGATTTGAGACTACAGTTTCTAACAATACCAAAACATACTTTGTACACGTGCAATTATAAAATTCAGCTAATAAATATTCATTTTGTCATTATTTCTTACATGAATGTTCAACAGGGAAAGGGCTAAGGTTTTGTGATCTAGCACAGAACTATATGTAGGCCTACCTGTCTCTATACCTAATGAATTTTCATGTGAGAGATAACGACTTACTGACTTAGTGGACATGAATTAGCACATGAACAAGGGATTTAAATTTTATGATCTGCAGATCATATCTACATTGTTTCATAATTAACCCATTTGCTCCAGGTGGATTCTTCCATGTTTATATATTGGATTGGTCCATTTTTTTTTATCTAAGGGGTGCCTGGCCTACTTTTTCAATTTCGTTTTGTTAAATATATTGAAATTCCTATCAGCAAACAGTGTAGACTCTGACCAGACGCCGCATTATGCGGCGTCTGATCAGAGTCTACACTGTTTGCCTACGTCCCATATATGGGATCGTGGGAGCAAATGGGTTAAACAGCAGACCCTGATAAGACAGCTTCTGACTCCCCATCCTTTTAGTCAAGAAATGAATTTAACCTTAAATTTTCAGCACACTTTGATTAAATATTATGCAAACAGTTTAGATCCAGATGAGATGTAATTATGTGGGTGTCTTGCCAGTTGGCTCTTGATATGCATTTGAAACGAACAGAAGAAAACAATTCACTGAGAATTGAATGCAAAAGATACTATCTGCTAACTAGTACGTGGTTAACATTTTACTCTATAGAGATGCCTTTTAGAGTCAGCTGCCTGTAGGAGCCATCTGATTAGGGTCTGCTCTGATTGCTTATATATACATGTAAAATAATATAGATCAGTTTCTACAATTTCCGCTATTGCTGAAAAAAAATCATCTGTTCATATGCCATTAAATATCATGTAATTATATTCATGATGTTCAATATTTCTTACATAAATATTCTTGGTGTAAAGGGTTAACTTTATTTGACCTGCAACCAAAGAAGTTGCAAAGCAAAATGGAAAAAAAAGAGCAAAAAACCCCACCAACAACAAACATTTATGTCAAATTTTGCTTTTATTTACGGTGGCACTGAGGTTACATATGCAAGATTTTTTTTCAAGTTTGTTTTCCCGAGATAATTTTTTTTATTATCTCGAGAATACGAAAAAAAGTTCGTTTTTACGAGATAAATTTTTTTATTATCTCGAGAAAACGAAACAAAGTTCGTTTTCCTGAGATAATTTTTTTTATTATCTCAAGAAAACGAAGTAGTTCGTTTTTAGGAGATAAAAAAAATTATTATCTCGAGAAAACGAAAACAAAGTTCGTTTTCCTGAGATAATTTTTTTTATTATCTCAAGAAAACGAAGTAGTTCGTTTTGACGAGACAATTTTTTTTATTATCTCGAGAAAACGAAAAAAGTTCGTTTTCATGAGATAATTTTTTTTATTATCTCAAGAAAACGAAGTAGTTCGTTTTAACGAGATAAAAAAAATATTATCTCGAGAAAACGAAATAGTTCGTTTTAACGAGATAAAAAAAATTATTATCTCGAGAAAACGAAACAAAGTTCGTTTTCCTGAGATAATTTTTTAAGTCGTGCGCACGACTTAATAAGCCAATCAGAACCCTCCGTCAGAGTCAATTGTTCATCTATGGGGTTTCTCGTTTCCCGCTTAGCGAGGCTCGATAGATTTGCAAACACGTTTGACCTAGATCAGACAACAAGTAACAAGCGTCTGATCAGGATCTAAGCTGTTTGATACTCGGGCAATATAATTTTCCCAAAGTAAGCGAATCAGAAGAAGTTACGAATTTATGTGGAAGTGAATTATTTTTGCTGCGTGATAAGAGTTATCCCTTTCCTCGATATATACGCATTTTATCACCACTTTTGCAAACAAAGAAGACCCGCATCAGACAGTTCCTATAGGAGCTACCAGATCAGGGTCTATTATGTTTCCTTAGAAAATTTCATAAATCAAGATTTTAACTTTCTACGCCAGAGTAGGCCCTGAACAGATAGCTCCTGAAGGATTTGTCTAACCAGGGTCTTCTATGTTTGCTTAGAACATATACTAAATGTAGGAGTGTAGGAGTGCATGAGTTAATATGAAGAATCGCAGTTGTGTATATACCTTTTAAAAGCCGGGAAGGTGTATTCGACATATGGGAAACGGGTGGACGCTATCCATAAACAATTTAACCCTTTCCTTCATAGTTTCTATTAAAACTTAATTTTAGGTAGATCTAGTTATATAGATTTACATGCATTCATAAGGGTAGAAACTCTCTTTAATATTTATGGAGGAAATGGTTAGCGTATCAACGCGACTAACATTTGCGTCTATTGAAAATTGTATAGGGGTCTCCTATCTAACCAATCTGATTCACTGCTTTTGTATAGTAAACCAATTACAAGCCTTATTTAGAACTACTCAACGTCATACTACTACTACTACGCGTCACAGTGATGTTTGATACGTCACGGTAACGTTATTATTAGTTATGCAGGGCTTAGTGTCCCTAATATGGACAGCAAATATTTATATGGGACGAAAATTTTAAGTATTTACACGCATGTTTGCATCATAGGTATGGCATGCCCTAGGGAAGCAAGGGAATTACCTCCCTTTAATAGAATTAAATAAAATATTTTGTAATTGCCTTAAATGTCGTTTATATATTTTGTTTTTTCCTTTTTATCACTGTAAAACTAGTTAATTTTTATATTTCAACTCAATTAAAGCATAAATTATATGTATGCATTTTTTAAAACTGTAGTGGATAAACATAAAATATTATTATAGTTAACAGAAAAGCATGTGGCTGTCAAATAAGGGAAGTAACTCTTGTAAAGCCATGAAAAGATTTTAGTACCCTCATAAGGAATCTATAGGGGTTTCTCGTGACCTCTATTGACCAATGGAATGACAAGAATTTTGTAGGAGGTAAGATAAACGCAATTATGACGTCATATAAGTTCATCCCTTGTCTCGGCCATGTTCTCATAGACCTCAAATACTTGCGAAAACTGTTGACTCTGATGGAGGGTTCTGATTGGCTTATTAAGTCGTGCGCACGACTTAAAAAATTATCTCGGGAAAACGAACTTTGTTTCGTTTTCTCGAGATAATAAAAAAAATTATCTCGCAAAAACGAACCATTTCGTTTTCTCGAGATAATAAAAAAAATTATCTCGTAAAAACGAACTCCTTCGTTTTCTTGAGATAATAAAAAAAATTATCTCATGAAAACGAACTTTTTTCGTTTTCTCGAGATAATAAATTTATTTATCTCGTCAAAACGAACTACTTCGTTTTCTTGAGATAATAAAAAATATTATCTCAGGAAAACGAACTTTGTTTCGTTTTCTCGAGATAATAAAAAAATTTATCTCGGGAAAACAAACTTGAAAAAAAAATCTTGCATATGTCACCTCAGTGCCACCGTATTTATTTAATATTCGTTCTCAAAATAGATCTAGCTCCGTCAGGTAGAACAACATCTTTAAACAAAATGTGTTTGTGAAACACTATGCCCCCTGGCCAATTTGACCCTGAAGGATGACCTTGACCTTGATATGTCACCCGCCAAAATGTGTAGCATAAATACATGAAATGTAGTCCCGAAAAAAAGACCGCAGTGACACTACTGTATCCGTTTGGGTATCAATATGTAGAGGAGGGGTTACCGGATACAAGAAAAGAGAAAATAGAATTGACAATTCAACGAAGGTTGACAGTTGTTCGTTGTATAGAAGATGGTAGCTCATATCGTTACCGCTGTTTTTACAGCTTTCATGCTGTTCACGGCGTGGCCAGGCTCGAGTAAGATCTCGAGTTTTGTATTTATACCGGCACTTTTGACATTTCGTCCCTTTGCTGTTTCGTACTAAGAAACATTAGTTAGATACATTTGATGAATATGAATTAATGATATCATGAACATTCATTAGCGGATTTTTCTACAATGGTACTGTATATGAACACATTGTTGTTTAGCTTTGGCAAAAGATGCGTTACCAGATATGTATCTATATAAGTAATCCAGATTTCCATGTTCTATGTTTATTCCAAATTTCGTTACTTACTGAATATTCATGGACAAAATAGTCATAACGAAATATGGAAGGTGAAACATTGTAGCCATTATAGAAAGTAAAGAAACGGATCTATCAAATTCCATTAACAAACACAGCAGACCCTGATCAGAGGGCTCCTATAGGAGCCGTCTGATCTGAGTCTACTCTGTTTGCAAATGCTTGAAGATGCATTTATATGAGGGAAAGGGTTAATGTCTTACGTCTGCTGGGGATATCGTCCAACCAAAAGTAGCTCGATATCACCATCATTTACATATGATCCTGAATAACATTTTTTTTCCTTTTACGAGCAATATTATAACTACATGTATTCTTAATTGTGATTTAATTGCGACATAATGTAGTATTGTGTCATGGTAATTTAACCAAGATGTCTGTTTCAATTTCAGGTCTGTTTTCCTGGCATCCAACATGTATGACATTAGCAGTAAGTATGTTTAATCCTTTGCACCATGAATATTTTGTAAATAATAATGACTAAGAATATTGAATTGAATTTTTATAATGATATCATGATCAAGGGAATAAGCGAACAGAGCAGACCCTCTACAGGAGCCATCTGATCTGGGTCTTCTCTGCTTGCAAAAGGTGTTACTATTAGGGAAAGGGTTCAAGTGCTAATGACCATTTCCCCATCATATGTGTAGACACTTGATTTGGATGGATGTTTCATAAGCTACCTAAGCAGAGAATTTCTTCATATGCCACCTGATCTGATTAGGGTCTGCTCTGATGAGGGTCTGCTCTGTTTGCTTTTGAAATAGAATAGATATGATTCTACAGTTTCTGCCATGACCAAATATTAATTAAAATTCCAGTTAACTTAACCAATATTCATGAAGTCATATTTTACATGAATGTACGCGAGGTAACGAGTTATTACAGCCAAACTGTGACTATGTTCGTGTCTCAAAATGTTAACAAATTTGCAGTGTATCTTTGCTGCTCAATATGTAGTTCAGAATAGAGTCTATACGAATTTTTCATTTTCAGTCTTAACCCATAACCAGTCAAATAATTATAACTGTCTCTTTCAGAATATTAATCAACTCATAATTTTTTTTAATATGCCGTTCTACACCTGATCAGACAATGTACTAGCTCTTTCCTTCATATAAACACTTTTTAATGCCTTTGCAAGCAGAGTAGACCTAGATCAGATTGGCTCCTACATTCTACAATTTCTACCTTGTCCAAAACCTGTGTTCATGTGCAATTATATAAATTAATCTAATAATTAATTCATATTCATGGTGTCATTATTTCTTGCATGAGTATTCATGGAGTAAATGGTAAAGTCAATTTAAAGGGTTATATTATAGTAGAATTGTTTCATACAGTTACTGGAATTGGTCAGACCGAAGCAATTTTCTATTCATTCTCTTATGTTTCAGTTCATACTGTGCATGTTTGAGGGACTTCTGGCCTTCAACAGAGAGAGCAGCCTTCTCCTAACTGCTTCCCGACCTACCAAAGTTCTAGTCCACCAAGTGCTACAGATTGCAGCTGTAGTCCTTTCTCTAATTGGCTTTGCTGTGATCTACTATAACAAAACCATCAATGACAAACCTCACTTCACCACCTGGCATGGTCTGTTTGGTGTAACCACAATCGCCTTGGTAACTGTGCAAGCCTTTGGTGGAGACATTGTCAAGTACCAGTGGCTGAGATCCATCTTTAGAATTCAGAAAAGTCTTGCTGTATTGAAAATCTACCATGCAACTATGGGACTGATTGTTTTTACAATGGTGACTGTGACTCTTATGTTGTCGTTTTTCTCGACATGGTTTGTGAATTCAGTGAATGAATATATGTGGTATGCCTGTTATGCTGGAGTGGCCTTCATGGCTGTGATTGTTATGAACCAGATTGTCACTGAATATTTACCCAAGACAATGCCTCCAAAAGCTCCAGTTGCCAAGAAAGCTCACGGATCCCAAAACTCTAAGAAAAGGCGATAGGATACATATCAGCATATATACCTCTCTTCCTTTGACAATCCAAAACAGCACTTTTTCTTGGTCTTTTTGGCAAGTGGTAGCTTAATGCAGGACAGAAGTAATACAGAAAGCTCCTATAGGAGCTTTATTTATTACTTTTGTTCTGCGCTAAGTAGCAACCAGCTTTTAAATATGTCCATGTTCATCCATTTTTTGGACATCATAGAGAGGTATCTGTATCAAATCTTGTGATTTAGTCTTTCTATTCTTTCTGGTCTCAGGCTTTTCACTATCGTTTATTGTAATCATATCATTTTTATTGGAATAAACATAAAACAGGGAAAGGGTTAAAGAGGAAGTCCCTACAATGATCGCATATTTTCAATAATATCATAACACTTGGTATTTGTTATGCTCTATCATTATTATGAAGGTTCCCAATTTGAACTTATATCGAAAAATGCCACTATAATACAAATAAACCGATTTCATCAGTACTGATAATTTTTGTTCTACAACACAATATTATCGGTGTTTTCCGTTAAGTTCTTCCGCATTTTGCCGATGATCACCCGATCCCTCCATTGTTTACGTAATACCTTTCTCGGAAGTGGTCGGAGAATCGCGAATAGGGCGAACAGTTACGAAACTAAAACCCAACCCGAATAAGACTGAAACATCGGGGAGTAAAATCGGGATCGGCGATATCAAACACATGGATGTTTTGTCATTATAAAAGGTAATTGGATGGGGCTTTTTGCGATATACTACTTTTCAGCATATAAACAAATGAGTTTTGTATATTTTAAGTGTTTATGAAACGCGTCAAATGTAGGGACATCCCCTTTAAACTCATTCTCGAGTACTGCCTCGTTATGCCATTGCCACCACTGAGACCCAGATACAACAGCTCCTACAGGATCTGCTGTTTATGTTATAGATTGGATTCTTATGGTTTGCTATGCAGTAAATTTTTCTTATAGATTTCAACCTTTTACCTGATAGAGACACCTTTCTAAAAAGAGTAGACACAGATCACTTCCTGTAGGAGCTGTCTGATCAGAGTCTACTCTGTTCATTTCATAATATAGAGTGTATAGAAGCAGAAATTAACCTGTTCATGATACATTAGAAAAAGTTCATTCAATTAATATTCAGATCATTATTCCCTACCTGAACATTCATGAGGGAAAGCGCTAATACAAGAATGAAATTATTCATATTCGACTTGTACGAATAGTCATCAAGTAAGGATTGATTAACCTACTCCCTCATAGGCTATTTTTAGATCCTACCTCTTTGAATAAATCTACCGAAAAGGAGCATTTACTAGAGGAAAGGACCTTTTTAGAATCATATAGTGTTGAAACCATTATGATTAAAAGAGCATTTGCTCCTATGGAGCAAACTTTATGCTGCATATATCACAATGGTTTCGGAAAGTAAATTTTACAGATGCGTCAAAAAGCGTCAATATGGGGGAATGGATTAAACCTTTGTTATATAAAGACACCTTTGCAATTTGATGCGTCAATATGGGGGAATGGATTAAACCTTTGTTATATAAAGACACCTTTGCAAACAGAGGTGGAGCTGTCCAATCAAGGTCTGCTATGTTTGCTTATGAAATGATATAGGTATGATTCTGCTATTTCTGAATGGCAAAGAAAAATCCTTCGTTTGTTTGCAGTTGTAAAATTTCATAGTCATCAACTCTTGTATAAATACTCGAGGTAAAGAAACTGAAGTGAAATTACACATAAACATATACACATGTATTTAGACAATTTCAATCTGGGAATTGATGAAGTTTGAAACGTTAGGTTTCGTTTCTTATATTACATTTTCAGTAAACTTTATTTTTGCAACATTTTTGTTTTAGCATGTCATAATGCACTGGGGTAAGCTAATTTTTTTTATTTCCTTCTATTGTTCAATAGAAAATAAGTGTTGGTTTAAAATGATTTAACCCTTTTACTGATAGGAATACCTTTGAAAACAAGAGTAGATCCTGATCAGACGGCTCCTCACCTGTAGAACCCGTCTGATCACGATCTGTTCTCTTTGCTTATGGAATTATAAATTATATACAAAGGTAGATATGATTCTACAGTTCTGCAATTTGTGATGCATTTAATGTTAGATATCCAAGTATTTAATTTGATTGTTTAATTTTTATGTATTATATACTATTATAGTAGATATACTTCTCTTAAATAACCACTTAATGAGTAAACATTGGTTTCTTTAAGCAAATGTTTGCTTAACCCATTGCCTCATAGGCTATTTTTAGATCCAACCGAAAAGGAGCATTAACTAGAGAAAAGGAAAATCTTTTAATTTTGTAGTTTAAAACAAGTGTGATAAATAGAGCATTTGCTCCTATAGGAGCAAATGCTCTATTTATCACATTGTTTCAAAAGGTGACTTTTGCAGAGGCGTCAGTATGAGGGAATGGGTTAATACAAAACGAAAGTACTAAAAGTAATGCAGAAAGCTCCCAGAAGCTTTCTGCACATATTTTTGTCCTGCTTTAAGCTACCATCTATAGATACGCCTTCCCTTGCAAACCCAGATCACATGACTCCTGTAGGAGCTCTTATCAGGGTCTGCTCTGTTTACTTATGGAAGTACATGTATATAGATCAGATTCTGATTTCAACCATAATCTAAATTGTTCTTGTCATTTTAAATATTAAAGTAATCAATATAAACATATCTTGGATTTCATGAATAGTCACGGAGTAAAGGTTAAAAGACCCAGAATAAGAGTGGTTTTAATATGCAGTAAAAAAAACCTCTAAACCAGATGTTAAATTTTGATATGAATATCAGTCAGGGAGACAGGTGGCAGCTTAATGCAGGGTGAGTCATGCAGAAAGCTCCTAGAGAAGCTTTTTGCATGAATTTCACCCTGCTTTAAGCAGCCACCTGCTGAAAGGTTCTAATTTTTTCTCTACTGGAATTCCGGTTTAGAGTGGTTTATCTGTAGAGGTTTCATATTGTAAGTGTATCTGTAACATGCCCTCCTACCCTACATCATTATTGCTGGTGTAGAATAAAAGAATTTAGAATAAAAGAATTTATCATGTGAAAAGAAGGCTCAGTGTTATTCTTCAGACCAGTCTGTAACTAGGTAAACAGCCTCTGGGTGTCACAATGTGGTGGCCGAGATATGCTACCTGTACACATTTTTCTGGTATTGAGTGCAAATTATTCAAAACTAAATCCATAATGACCTATGCAAACAGTGTAGATCTAGATGAGACACTGAGGAACTTTATGACGATCCAAATTGTTTCACAATTCTAAATCGTTTTTCAATAGAAATGAAAGAAATCCACATTTCAAATTGGATACTTTAAGAAAACAATTTAACCCTTACACTATTGAATATTCATAGAAGAAATAATGACATCTTGAATATTTATCGGAAGAATATTTATAATCGTGTATGTGGTCATGGCAGAAACTGTAGGATCAGACCTTATATAATTCTATAAGAGTTTGGCAGACCCTAATCAGACAGCTCTTACTGGAGCTGTCTGATCTAGGTCTATTGTGTTTGCAAAGACATGAAAAGGCATGCATATGAAGGAAAGGGTTAAATGCTTATAAAAGATAAATAATATTGCTACTATAATTTTACACTCAACCGTCAATTTGTGTTTTTCCTACGAGCTACATCATGTAAAGCTATCTGTAAGGTATTGGACCCAAACCTACTGCATTAGCATACCTGTGATCTGATCAAGGTTTACACTCTTGTCAGATTAGATTACAAGACAATACTATAGGCGTAATTAATAAGTGTCAGATTAGATCTTGATCAGATGGACGAGTCTATCAGAAACATCTGCAGGGATGACCAAGAGGTAACAATGTGTGTTCATGTGGCAGCATTTATAATTTGGCCTCTACTTCCACCCTTTTTCATGCATTTGCAAACAGAGTAGACCCAGATCAGATGGCTCCTATAGGAGCCATCTGATCAGGGTCTACTCTGTTTGCTAGTGGAATTTGATAGATCTGTTTCAATAGTTTCTAAAAATGTCTACAATCATCACTGTCAATGTTCTAACTTTCATTATAATTGTATTGTCCATGAATATTCAGTAGGTATTGAAATTTGAAATAAACAGAACAGGGAAGGGTTAACAGGGCCACACTTGGGGATTACTTCACCACTGTCTACCCCATTTGTTTCTTTACACTTCATCTGGCAGCTGACATACGAGATCCTTCAAACACTTGTATACATGTATATATATTCCATTCACCAATGAACTAATAGATGTAGATATTTCTGCAAACAGAGGAGACACAAATCAGATGCTCCCCATTTGTTTATGGGTTGTTTATATTTTTACATACAAGGGCGTTTGAAACGAGCGTAGTCTGTAGGCAGAAATGCGACAAGAATACATGTACATGACAGGCAGAAGGACGGACAGATACTTGAGAAATGTCCCCCAAGTGTTGCCATGTAAAATCAGTTGATACTGGATTCAATAGCTCTAGGTCTCATCTGAATCCAAGCTGTTTTCAAAAATGATTACAGGTTTGCCCCTGGAAGCCAGAGTTGTGAAGTTACTACCTATCAAGAGAACAACACTGGCTATTGCAGTACCTCTATTTTTTTCTTTTAACCCATTCCCTCATAAGCTATTGTTAGATCCAACCTCTTTGAATAAATCTACCGAAAAGGAGCATTAACTAAAGAAAATGAAATTCTTTGAATTTTGTAGTTTGAGACAATTGTGATAAATAGAGCATTTGCTCCTATAGGAGAAAATGCTCTATTTATCACAACTGTTTCAACAGGTGACTTTTGCTGAGGCGTCAATATGAGGGAATGGGTTAACCCTTTCCCTCATGAATATTATTCAAATCACAAATCATGACATCATGACTACTTATCAGCTGAACCAGTGTTCCTATACCGCATGGCAGAAACCGTAGAATCAGACCAGAAACTAAAATTTCATAAGCAATGTGTTAAGTGTTAATTAGTTAACATCTGTTTCTGCTCACTATGGGCTAATAAGACGCCCCAGAGAGATGGGAGAGGATATAAGCAAACGGTACACAATTAGATCAGACAACTATAACTGGAACCATCTAATCTGGGTCTACTGTGAATATTCATGATGTCATTATTTCTTGTCTGAATATTCATCGAGTAAAGGGTTAAACTAGAACTATCACTAAAGGTGATGGAATATCCCCGCTCGGCTGCCTTGATCGCAAATCAAGCAAGATTTGTGCCACGGACAGTCAGACCAACCAAAACACGACTCCTATATATACCTCCCTCAAACTTCGTTTGCGGGGGTATAAAAAACAAGATGTGTTTGTGAAACACTATGCCCCAAGCCAATTTGACCCTGAAGGATGACCTTGACCTTGACATGTCAAAATGTGCAGCTTCATGAGATACACATGCACGCCAAATATCAAGTCTATCTCTACTGGTTCAAAAGATATGGCCAATGTTAAAGTCGGTGATTTGACCTATATATTTGACCTCCGACCTTGACATGTCACTCCTCAAAATGTGTGACTTTATTAGATATGCATGCCAAATATCAAGTCTCTATCTGTACTGGCTCAAAAGTTATGACCAATGTTAAAGTTGGTGTGACAAACAGACAGGGCAAGAACAATATGCCCTCTGATCTGATCCGGGGGGGGGGGGGGGGGGGGGGGGGGGGGGGGGGGGATGGGGGAAGAGATAACAAACCCAATCAGCTAACACTGGTGGTGACTCATGGAAGCAGAGAAACAACATGTACAAGTAAATACTGATTGATCATTTTTTTTAATTTTTCATTGCATTGTGAAAGATTTCATATGTAAATAAAATGCAGCCAGCATTGCACAATTACATTTACAATGAAGTAAAAACTGCACAATATCTATTGGCATATGGACAAAAATAAATATATGAAATTAAAATAGGAATCGGAGCTACAGATAAAGGTGCGTATCCAAGTACTAAAACCGTCATTTCTCCATCAAACCCTATACTGTGACCACTCTTTAGAATCGTCTCCGAGTTCGGTGGAGAAATGAAGTAGCTATTGTTGAAAATGTTTAAATTTACACACCTTATCTGGACCTCTGGGAATGATGAGCCTGCGTTGTATAACCCCTTTCCCTCATATAAACCTGTTTTCAGGCATTTGCAAACAGAGAAGACCCAGATCAGACGGCTCCTAGAGGAGCCATCTGATCAGGGTCTTCTTTGTTTGCGTATGGAATTTGATAGATCTGTTTCTTTGCTTTCTAAATTTTCTATAATTTAACACCTTCTATATTTCATTATATCAATTTGTATTGAAATTTGGCCTAAATACAAAACAGGGAAAGGGATAATACACATAGCATAACCTCTCTACACTAGTCAATTCATAAAAATTGGTGTCTTTTACATGGCAGGAGGGAGCTTAAGCCCTTTCCCTCATATAAACACGTTTGCAAACAGAGTAGACCAAGATCAGACAGCTCCTGTAGGACCATTATAAAAATTCAGCTAATAAAGTTGAATATTCTTGATAATAATAATGTTTCAAAAGAATATCCAATAGGGAAAGGGTTAATCCTTTTCCCAATGAATAATCAAGAAATAAATAGGGCCATCATGAATATTAAGTAGCTGAATTTTTATAACGGTATATGAGCACACAATATTTTGAAGATGGCAGTAACTGTAAAATTAGATCTATGTAATTTCATAAGCAAACAGAGAAGACCTTGATCAGATTGATCTGACAGTAGCCACCTGATCTGGGTATGCCTGTGTTTACAATGACGTCATTGGGCGCCTCTTTGTGTAAAGCTCCACAAAAAATAGCTTTCAGTACTACTGAATTAACCCATTCCTTCATATAAACATGTTTTCACGCATTTGCAAACAGAGTAAACCCAGATCAGACACCTCCTATTGGAGCTGTCTGATCAGGGTCTGCTCTGTTTGCTAGTGGAAAGATGTTTCTTTACTTTCTAAAATGGCTACAATGTTCCACGTTCCATATTTCATGACAACTTATAAACATACACAGGAGAAGGGTTAAGCAGTCACCTGTCGTTAAAGGCACCATGTTTTATTAAGTGGTTCATATACATGTAGAAAGGTTCTGGATTTTTAACACAAGGCTGATACATGGCTGACATTAGTCAGGTATTTGCAAACCATGTAGACCCATATCAACTGCCATGTCTGAATACCTTACCAGGGGCTTGCATGCATCATGTTTGTTACTGCTGCAAACAGGTAGGGTTCTAAATCAGACATACTACATGTATACCAATGCAGTTACTGATCTAGGTCTATACTGCAAATGCCATACAGAATAGGCATGTGTGTTGAAAACAAAACTTTTCTGATCTTATTTAACCCTTTCCTCCATAGGCTATTTTAGACCCAACCTCTTTGAATGAATATACCCAAAAGGAGCATTAACGAGAGAAAAGGGTTTTTTTTTAGAATTTTGTAGTTTGAAACCATTGTGCTTCTATGGGAGCAAATGCTCTATTTATCACAATGGTTTCAAGAAGTGGTTATTAAAGAGGCGTAGAAAGGCGTATTTATGGAGGAAAGGGTTAACACTTTTACTGGAAAATAAATTTGCCTTGCTAAGATTATTGTCTGATTCAGTTTCAAATTTGAAAATATCGTTAAATTTCCTTATAAAAAAGATAAATCAGAATATCAAAGAGTTCCTCAGCATCTTGTCCGATTCTAAACAGTTTGTAAAACCCTTTACTCCATGAATATTCATGTACGAAATAATAAAATCATGAATGTTAATTAATTTAACCCTTTCCCTGTTCTATGTTTATTCCAAACAGATCTTTCAAATTCTATTAGCAAACAGAGCAGACCCTGATAAGACAGCGTCTGATCAGGGTCTACTCTGTTTGGAAATACGTGAAAACATGTTTATATGAGGGAAAGGGTTAATTGTTACAAAAGCATATGGACACAGGAATATTTGGCCATGGCAGAAAGAGTAGAATTAGATCTATATCATTCCATAATAAAACAGAGCATACCCTGATCAGACGGCTCCTATAGGAGCTGAGATCTGGGTCTAGTCTGTTTGCGAAGGTGTAGAAAGGTTTATTTATGGAGTAATACCGCAGCGAAAGAGTATACATCACCTCTTAACCCATTCCCTCATATTGACGCCTTTTGGTGCCTCGTCAAAAGTCACTTGTTGAAACCATTGTGTTAAACAGAGCATTTGCTCCTATAGGAGCAAATGCTGTATTTATCACAATGGTTTCAAACTACAAAATTCTAAAAACTTCCTTTTCTCTAGTTAATGCTCCTTTTCGGTAGATTTATTCAAAGATCTAAAAATAGCCTATGAGGTAATGGGTTAATATGAGAGTTCATCTTTCAGCCAGGTAGGATAAAATGAGAAGGGTAACATACTGGTACCTGACTTTTGGATTCAGCAATTGGTGTATACCCTAATTACCAGAACTATTCGGATAGCCAATCTCTCTGTGTCACTAGTTTGTACAGCTCAATAAGTCAACTTGAGATCTTTAATTAACCCTTTCAAAATATAAATGTTTGCAAACAGAATAGACTCAGATCAGATGGCTCCTACAGGAGCCGTCTGATCTGGGTCTACTCTGTTTGCTAATGATCTGATTCTGCACTTTCTGTCACAGTCAAAGATTCCTTTGTTAATAAAGCTGTAAAATAATTCTGCTAATTAATATTGAAGATGTCATTGTTTCTTACATTCTTCCTCTTAGGTTCTGCACTATTTGCTTAGGTTTGTCTGTCTGATTACATCTGGAATTAGGCAGTATCAAATCAACCATGACATTGAAAAAGCTGCACCTCATCATGTCTACACTGTTTGACATAGATACATCATTATTTAGAGTATTTCAACTCGACAAACTGTGGCAGTCCTGATCAGACACAGTATCTCGAGACATGGACCCTGTTCTTGGTCTACACTGTTTGCAAAATTCAGCAATAATCTTCATTCTTTTGGACAGGTAGAGTTAAAAAAAAAATAATGCAATGACATATGATAAACAATATTATTGACAATTATGATGTTTGAATGTCTGTAAAAAGTGTGACATAAAATTTCATTGGTTTTCATATTAAGAGAACAATAATTTTATATTGCAATTAAAATATCATTGGAAAACAGTGCCCCCCTTTAAGTAAATTGCAAATGTGAGCCATACCTCTGACAAAGCAATATTTAAATAATCACATTCTGTAGATTGTCCCAGTTCGATACATATAATGAAATCATTTAACCCTTTCCCTCATATATATGCTTTTTCACACCTTTGAAAACAGATTAGACCCAGATCAGACCACTCCTGTAGGAGCAGTCTGATCAGGGTCTGCTGTTTGATTATGAAATTTTAATAGTTATGAACTTATGGCTATAGTTTCTACCCTGTGTATAAAGGCCAGTATAAAAAATCTGCTAATAAATATTCATGATGTCCTTAATTCTTACATGAATATTCATCAGAAAAAGGGTTAAGAACCTGTCTAGGGTTTAGTGCAAAACTGATGTATCAGAATTGTTTGTTATAAATTTGGACCTTGGTGAGACCAATTTACTTGACATCTCATTTGGATCCAAACTGTCGCTTTGGTCATTGTGATTCCACTGCAAAAGATTGTAGTTACAAATATGCTTTGCACTGAACTCTCGATGTAACAGACATCGGAATGAAATCCTTGATCATATTACCCTTTGCTTCTCATGCCTTTTTTAACCTTGTTCAAGATGCCATTATAAAATTCAACTAATAAATATTCATACATTCATTATTTCTCAGATGAAAATTCATGAGGGGAAGGGCTAAACAGAAATTACCCAACAAAAATTTCTATTTTTGGATATACATGTACATGTTATGCATTCCAGTAGTTTTATATTTTTCAGTCTGAAATAAATATTCAACCCTTTACTCCATAGATAGGCCTTTGCAAACAGAGTAGACCCAGATCAGATGTCTCCTATAGGAGTGTCTGATCAGGGTCTGCTCTGTTTGCTTATGGAATAATACAGATCTGATTCTACAGTTTCTTCTTTGGCAAAAGTTCCATGTATTAATATGCCATTTTAGAAATTAATCTAATTAATATTCATGATGTCATCATTTCTTTCATGAATAGTCATGGAGTAAAGCGTTAAGAATTTTAGATTTCACATCATCATGTAAGGTTTCCAAATTTCATGTAAGTCATTAATTAACACAGCTTCATTCCATTCTCAGTTTAGGTTTGAGAAGATACAAAGTCTATTAAAACTATGGTGTTTTGTCCATGTCATCTTTTCAGTATTTTTTGTAAATCATTGCAGATGCCTAATATTGTCCTATAACCATATTATAATAGTGTTCAGTGCGAACACTTATTTAACCCTTTCCTCCATAGGCTGTTTTTAGATCCAACCTCTTTGGATGCATCTACCAAAAAGGAGCATTAACTAGAGAAAAGGATTTTTTTTTTAGAATTTTGTAATTTGAAACCATTGTGATAAATAGGAGCAAATGCTCTATTTATCACGATGGTTTCAACAGGTGACTATTACAGAGGCGCAGAAAGGCGTATTTATGGCGGAAAGGGTTAATATCTTACCAGGATCCAAGCTGTCTGACACTCAGTCAGTAGTTCCTCAAAAGCTCCAACATATCACAAGGAAGTAAAACTTGCTTTAACCCATGTTTCATATTGACGACTTTGTTAAAGTCACTTTGTGAAGCCATTGTGATAAATAGAGCATTTGCTCCTATAGGAGCAAATGCTCTATTTATCACAATGGTTTCAAACTACAAAATTCTAAAATTTTCCTTTTCTCTAGTTAATGCTCCTTTTCAGTAGATTTATTCAAAGTGGTTGAATCTAAAAATAGCCTATGAGGTAATGGGTTAATCAGAGTTTGAGCAGACATTATTTTTATGACAAGATTATGTGTTAATGAACTCATAAAGGGTGATTAAGAATCTGATTATTTTGGGCAATTAAGGTATTTATTTTTTTCAAATCAAGACCTTCAATCACACTAAGGCCATGACAATACCAAGACATTTTACTGAAAAACAGACAGGTGAAAAACGATCATGGTAATGATTTCTGTCTTCTTGCTTTCTGTCATCTTCTTTATGTGTCTGATGTCCAAAGAACTGTCTGTATCTGTAGAGGCAAGGACATCGGGTCTGGGTTAAGAATGGCAAGAGATGAGGTCACTGTCTCAAACAGGCTACTAAAAAAGAAGAAAGAGTATAAATATGAGATGTAGAACAAAACAAGATGCACAATGAAGAAAATATTCCAAAAAGGGAATTAATATGATACATAAATACTTGAATAGCCCTGATCTAATATTTCGACCACTAAGGGCCTTTTTCAGAGATATTCATGTCAAAATACATGTCACATTTTTGTTACATGCATTCAGCCATATAATCAAAGAGAACTTATTGTAGTGGTCGAAATATTAGATCAGAGCTATTCAAGTATTTATGTAAAACAAGATGTGTTTGTGACACATTACTTCCACAACACACTTTTGACCTATAGCTGACATTGACCTTGACATGGTACCACTCATGCAGATTCAAGAGATGAGTACACATGGCAGGTCTGAATTCTCTAATCGTTCAAAAGTTAAGGCCAAATTTCAGAGAGCAACAAACAGACAGACCAAAGAACAGACATTTCATTTACAATATGCTCCCAATCTAGATTCTGTGGACATAATGATGTCTTACAAGCAAATGATGGCATACAGTCACTGCCACCTCTCTACCTCGCTTTCTTATCTCTCTATCTGGCTGCCCAATTCCTTATCTCTCTACCTGACTGTCCTATCTTTCTACCTGGTTGTCTCATCTCTCTACCTGGCTGTCCTATCTCTACCTTGCTGTCCTATCTCTACCTTGGCTGGTCCTATCTCTACCTTGGCTGTCCTATCTCTACCTGGCTGTCTTATCACTCAATCTGGCTGTCCTATTTCTATACCTGGCTGTCTTATCACTCTACCTGGCTGTCCTATCTCTACCTTGGCTGTGCTATCTCTACCTGGCTGCCTTATCACTCTATCTGGTTGTCCTATTTCTCTACCTGGCTCTACTATCTCTTTACTTGGCTGTCATGGCTCTCTACATATCTCTCTACCGGACTGCACTAGCTCTCTACCTGGTTGTCTTATCTCTAATTGACTGTCTTATCTCTCTCTACCTGACTGTCCTCTCTCTCTACTTGACTGTCTTATCAAGATTTACCTCGCATACTGGACAATGTTCTAAATATGTGGACCAACCTTGGTAAATAGTGCAATCCATGCTGCTAGTTTCAGGGCAGTATAAATATGGTCTACACTGTGTATTTATCTATAACTTTCATTTAAAATATCAAATCTGTGTAAAATTGACCTAACAAAGACAAAAGCTGATCTGTGGTTGCCTCTAAGGGTGCTTGAAAGAAAAAAAGAAAACAAAGTCAGGACACAAAACTAGCTTTTCTTTCATGACATTGCTTATGAAATTATAACAGATCTGTAAATACAAAGAACTCCTGTGCACACACACCATTACAAATAGTCAGCCAATAAATACTAACAGTGCAAAAATATGACCCAAACATAAATGTTGTGTCAAAGGTCAAGGTCATAGTGACCTAATGTTGGTATGTGACACCCAAGCTTCTTGAGATTTGGTAAGGCTAACAGTATATGGAATACGGCATAGACAAATTGTCAAAAGTATTTTATTAATTCTTTACTCCATAAGAGAAATATTTTGCAAACAGAGAAATCCCAGATCAGATGGCTCCGGTATGGGCTGTCTGATCAGGATCTTTGCTTATGAAATTACATTGATCTATATGCAGACATACACATGCAGCCATGTAAAACCCAGATGTGAAGACTCATAGAGGATCCCTCCCATCAGTATCTACACTGTCATTGAAATTCTATTACACTGAATGGAGTCTCCCATAACACAACAATGGAGGAATCCACTTTGAAAATTCAGTATTTACCTCATGAATATTCATATAAAAATTCCTCCATAGGCTATTTTTAGACCCAACCTCTTTGAATGAATCAACCGAAATGAAGCATTTACTAGAGAAAAGGAAATGTTATAATTGTTTAGTATAGAAACCATTGTGATAAATAGAGCATTTGCTCCATAGGAGCAAATGTTCTATTTATCACAATGGTTTCAAGAAGTGACTATTCACAGAGGCGTAGAAAGGCGTATTTATGGAGGAAAGGGTTAAGTAATGATGTCATGAATTTTAATAAACTGAATATTTATAATGGCATAATGAACCGAATTTATTACCAAAGCAGAGACTGAAGAATTACATCTACATGTATATCAATTCATAAGCAAACATAGCAGGTCCTAATCAGATGGCTCCAACAGCAGCCATCAGATCTGGTCTACTCTGTTTGCAAAGGCATGAAAAGGCATATACCGTACATACATGCCTTTGCAAACAAAGCTTAAAACACAGTAGAACCTGTCTTAAGTCACTATCAAACAGGCCCAATCATGGGTCTGTAAGACAGGTGGTAGCTTAATGCAGGTCAAAAGTAATGCAGAAAGCTCTGATATCAACCACATACATATTTGTACTTTTTTTACGACTCATATGTTATATAAATGAATGGCCACTTATGACAGGTTCTACTGTATGTCTGTCTTTGTTATACATTAATGTCATATCTTGATATTAAATAAATCTCACATCTGACATTACATAAATGTCACATATTTGATATTACATACATGTCACACAGAGGTGGGTGGCTTCTTTCCCTCTCCATCATACCATTCCAACATCTCATTGCTGAAGGCCCCTGAAAGGGAGCCAGGCGGGGACAGGTGGAAGCTGATGTTACTGGTGTTCATGGATGAGTTCATGTTTCGCTCGGGTGTGGAGTACTGACGCTGATGATGGGACTTTGGTGTTCTGAAATGCAAACCAACCCGCATTGTGTATAAGACAAAGTTAAGTTAACAGTTATCTCTACTGGTTAACCCATGACTCTATAATTCTGCATGTTCATGCCTTTGAAAACAGTACACCGTAATTAATCAGACAGCTCCTGTAGGAGCTGCCTGATTAGGTTCTGCTCTGTTCTCTTATATGTTATAGATTGATTCTCGTCTATGATGGTAAATATTATCTGATTTTAAACTTTAGAATAAGAATTAAATTAATGAATATTCAAAATAGGCAGACTGTGGCATAAATATTCATGGCGTAAAGGGTTAAAGGTATAAGACTGAAATATACACTATACAGCTTTAGCAAATTGACTGTTGCATACAAAGCAAGACATAGTAACCAAGACAGATTCAGGGCCAGGGTCTCCTCTGTCATCCAGGTACAAAATAGACAAGTTGTACATTAACCCTTTACCCAATGAATATTCATGATTGTAACAAATAATAACATCATGAATATTTATCAGCACAATTGTTATGATGGTATATGAACACTGGATATTTTGGCCATAAGTAAACAGAGCAGACCCTGGTCAGATGGCTCCTGTATGACTTTTCACCCTGCATTAACCCATTACTCCATGAATGTTCATGTAAGAATTAATAGCATCATGAATATAAATTAGATTATTTTTTATAATGGCACATGATCACAGGAATGTTTAGCCTTGGCATGAACTGTAGAATCAGATCTATATTATTTCATAAGCAAACAGAGCAGACCCTGATCAGATGGCTCTTACAGGAGCCATCTGATCTAGGTCTACTCTGTTTGTACAGATGTAGAAAGGCGTATCTATGGAGTAAAGGTTAAGCAGCCACCTGCCTGAAAGTATCAAAATTCTTCTTCACTAGAATTCTGGGTCCCTGCTTATAAAACTTTTAGTTGAGTCTGAGTACGTTCTCAAGCTTTTGATTGGTCAGATTTGAGCCTCTGGCTCAAATCTGACCAATCAAAAGCTTGAGAACTCAAATCTGACCAATCAAAAGCTTGAGAACGAAACTCAGACTCAACTAAAAGCTTTATAAGCATGGACCCTGGTTTAGAGAGGTTTTACTGTAATTCTCAATATGAAAAAAGTGACACTGAATGCCAATACCTGTAGTTCAAATTATGATAAAATCACCAAATACTATAGGGCTCTATGCTGACTACAAATATAAGAAATTTAACCATAGAGACTAGAAATGCTTCACCATTTCAGTGCTGGAATGAGCCACTAATATCCTTTGCAAACAGTGTAGACCCAAAATGTGAGTGCTCCTGGAGGACCCCCCTCACCAGGATCTGCACTGATTGTCACACCTTTCTTTTAAAAAATCCCTGAAAATTCATGGTAAGCTTGATCTTTTTGAATTTTGGAATACATGTAGTCCATTTGAAAATTCAGCGTTGAAAGGTTTAAAGTACATGTAGGTCATTTCTTAATATATCTCAAATGAAATATTTGACAATTTATTCAATGCTGTTTGATAATCAGGACATGCTTACCTTTGATCCTAGTGGTGTATGATAGAAGAAATGTAAATAAAACAAACTCCATACATTGACCAGATAAGTTTGTTACTAACTTTGCTCCTGATCAGAATATGACCTTTAACCCATTTCCTCCTACTGACACCTATTGGTGCCTCCGTTAAAGTCATTTTTTCAACCATTGTTATAAATAGAGCATTTGGTCCTATGAAGCAAATGCTCTATTTATCACAATAGTTTCAAAAACTACACAATTCTATAATATTCCTTTTCTCAAGTAAATGTTCCTTTTTGGTAGATTTATTCAAAGAGGTTGGGTCTGAAAATATAGTCTAGGAGAGAATGGGTTAACCCTTTACTCTATAACTTCAGGATAAGATCTATATAATCCCATAAGCAAACAGGTCATACCCTGATTAGACTGCTCCTATTAGTTAGGAGAGGTCTGATCTGGGTCTACTATTTGCTTACACAGAAGTATATATGGAGTAACGGGTTAAATGAGTCGGCCTCTGAAGAGGGTCTTAATGCATTGCAAATATGGCAGACATTGATCAGACATCATAACTATAATGAGGTATCGGATCTAGTTTTATGCTTTTTGAAACCAACGGAGCACAACTTACAAGAATCTCATGAGCGTCAAACAATGCAGACCTTTACCAGATGTCGCTATGGAGATGCAACAGCTAGTCTGTGTCTATGTGATTTGCCATGAAAAAAACCCTAAATTTTCTCTGAGAGCTTCTCAAATATACAACACATTAAATATTTGAGAAGCTATTACTTAAGTTCTAAACAGCTTGATGTTAATTTTCTTGGCATCTGCTATGAATCCAAGCTGTTTTCAAATCCACCTCATGCAGTCATCAGCAGATGAAGTGTGAACCCTTTCCCTGTTGAATATTCATGTTAGTAATGACATTATGAATATTTATTACCTGAATTTTTAAAATTGCATATGTACACATGGATTCTTGGTATTGGCAGAGATTCTAGAGTCAAGAGATCTATTAAAATTTTATCAGCAAATCGAGCAGACTCAGATCAGATGCCTCCTATAGAAGCTGTCTGATCTGGGTCTTCTCCGTTTGCAGTTGCATGAAAGGGAAAGGGTTAAACATGTTAACTATTCCAGTGGTATAAAAACAAGGCTGTAAATGGTCCAGATTTTATTATTTCAACGAAATCACAGCATGTACTGTTAATCCTGACCTGCAAACTATCTTGTGGCCATATTGACAGTCTTCCACTAATTCAGATAAGACAATAGACAAGCCTAACACACAACATATTTGTTGTTTGTAAATTATAAAGCTTTGACACATGTCAAAACCACAAACACATAACAGTACACAAATACATATTCATGTACATCAGCGAGAAACAATTGTTAACTCTTTTGCCACCAAATACTATCTTCTGCAAAATTTTATATTGTTGTCTGCTAGTCTTCATTTGTTTAACTCATTCTCTCCTAGTTTTTATTTAGAACCAACCTTTTTTAATTAATTTACCGAAAAGGAGCATTAACTATAGAAAAAGGAGAGTTTTAGAATTGTGTAGTATTGAACCATTGTGATAAAAAGAGCATTTGCTCCTATGGAGCAAATCCTCTATTTATCACAATGGTTTCACAATGTGAATTCTATAGAGGTGCAAAAAATGCGTCACTAGGGGGTAATGTGTTAGTTTTCTCACATTTGCTTTCAAAAACATAACCTCAGTAACAAACAGCTTGGGTAATGATGAGACATCGTGTTACTGGGGGTCTTACCTGGATCCAAACAGTTTGCATAGGTAATAACAGATGCCACATTGGCAGTAAAAGAGTTAATACAGTTATAATATATGACCAGAACCATAAAATATTTGTTTATGGCAAACGCTACTAAAAATAACATGTCTTGACACACAATTTTAATTAAGCAAAATCCTGACCAAAATGCAGTAAAGTCTCTCTTATAGGACCACCAGAAAAAAATCCAATATCTATATTTTCAAACTAGGTGGTAGCTTCATACAGGACAAAGTTATGCAAAAAGCTCCTACAGGAGCTTTCTGCATTACTTTTGCTCTAGATTAAACAACCACCTACTTTAAGAGACTCCTATGCTGATGAATTATGCAGTCGCTTTAGTGAGAGTCTATTGTACTCAATTCAGCAGAACCCTGACATGGGTCTCTATTGGAAGCAATTCCATATAAACTGGTTCACGTCTTGCAGTAATTAAATTTGTCTTTTGTGCAAATACACCAAAGAATTTAATAATACCTACATTTTTGTCACAAAAATAGTTCTGTAATGTTCTTGTAAAGCAATAGGGCAGATTTTGCAAATGAATAATTACGGATCTATAAATGGTGCAATGTATAATATCCAAGCAGTCATGTATCCAAAATGATTGTAAACATTAAAGAGACAAGCCATTCATTAAATACAACTTCCATACGTGGTGTGTCAATTAACCCTTTACTTCATAAATATGCATGTATGAAATAATCATATCATGAATATTAATTAGATGATTTTTCTATAGTGGCATTTTGGGCTATGGCAGAAGCTATAGTATCGGACCTATACAATTCCATAAGCAAACAAAGAAGATCCAGATCAAATGGTCACTACAGGAGCAGTCTAATCTGGGTCTACTCTGTCTGCAAAGGTGTCTCTATCAGGTAAAGGGTTAATAATAAAACACATTGGTATTAAAACATATAAATATAATACTGAAAACTTTTAAAACAAATCTAAAAATTCAAATTTAGCAATGCAAGCATGAAAATAGACCTATCCTATCATATAGGCAATGTAACATTTAACTATTGGGGAAAATCTCTTCATTTCATAAAAATAATCGATATTGAAAAAACATGTATTATTTTCTTAGACTCTGACAACTGAAGAATGTCAAAAGGAAAGATAGTTTTTTGTTAGTGAGAGAATGAATAATTTTTTTTTAAAGGAGGTAACACTAACTAGTACCATAACTCCCCTAAACATACGGACAGACAGACTTTGGCACATAGTGCAGACCCTGATAAAACTGCTCCTAAAGGAGCCATTGGATCTGGGTCTATTTGCTACTCCATTATTTCCATTTAAAGTTATTAAAACCATTAACCTTTTCCCCACATAGAAATGCTTTTTCACTCCTTTGCCAACAAAGTAGACCTAGATCAGACAGCTCCTGTAGGAGCCGTCTGATCAGGGTCTGCTCAGTTTGCTTATGAAATTATACCAGATCTGATCTTACACTGATCCTACATATTGAACCAATACCAAACATGCATGTGTACAGTATATGGCATTATAAAAGTTCAGCTGTAAAATGTTCGTATCCATGATGTCATTACATGAATATTCAACAGGGAAAGGGTTAAAGATGCAAGAACCCAGCCTAACAAACTGGTAGAAGGGTTATCTAAATATTTAGGGTAAATATAGTCAATATGAATAGTCTACTGTAGACCTTCCTGAAACCAACCACTTACAGAACATTGGGGTCCTTAAAGTTTAAACCAATTCCCAATAGGCTATTTTTAGACCCAACCTCTTTGAATGAATCTACCCAAAAGGAGCATTTACTAGAGAAAAATTAAATCCTATAGGAGCAAATGCTCTATGTATCACAATGGTTTCAAAAAGTGACTTTTACAGATGCGTAGAAAGGTGTATTTATGGAGGAAAGGGTTAAACCCATTACTCCATAAATACATCTTTCTACACCTTTGCTGCTTAATGTAAAACAACAGTTCTGGTGAAATCTCCTATGGGAGCTTTCTGTATAACTTTCCTCCTGCTGTATGCTACCACCTGCCCTAAAGATTGATTATTATTCTGTTGAGTGGTTGTTTTAGAGAGGTATCACTATATTACAAGATAAACATATCAAATCAGGTACATGTATATGTAAACAAGAAAAAAAGACAGAAAGTTTACAACAACCATGCTTCAAACGTGACCTGGTGCACACAACAATGATGCTGATGTATCGTGGAGTGTCACTGGTTGAAAATGATCACAAGTTAGTGATGATGTGCTTCATGAACCAATCACAGGCAAAGTAACAAAATGAGTTGTCACATAACTCATGCAAAATAAACACAGGGTGCAATATTTCTGACCTTCAACAGATGTTTACATGTCGACACCACATGCAAATCAATACCAATTTATCTACTTCTGGTACATTGATGTGCTTTTTATTTAAAATATATATTTTTATAAGCTGTTTATTTTAGGGCATACTGAAGAATAATCATCAGATAAATAATAATTTCTAGGTGTTCAAAAGCAGCATGTCAATCACAAGCAGACAAAATCCATATACATGAAGAGGCAAAAAAAAACAATGAAAAAACCCCCCAAACAAACGGTCATAATCCAAAACCGGATGGTGCTAGAGTTATGGCTCTTGTATGCAACACACTGTCTACTCATGACTAAGATATATGCCAAATTTTATTGAATTCTGTCCATGTAGAATAATGTTATGGTCCAAATACAATCAGACAGATGCAATCATGGATGCACAAACACACACTCAATAACCATTGTGGCGAATTGAATTGGCCTTTAATCCTTTCCTTCATATAAATGCATTTTCACACATTTGTGAACAGAGTTGACCCATATCAGGCAGTTCCTATAGGAGCCATCTGATCAGGGTCTGTTCTGTTTGCTATGGAATTTGATAATTTGTTTCTTTACTTACTAAAATGGTTACAATATTCCAAATTTAATTGTATCTATATTGTCTATGACTATTCAGTAGGTACTGAAATTACGAATAAATATAGAAAAGGGAAAGTGTTAACTTTAGATTTTGTGTCGCTAAAACTTGCTTTGCATGTTAACCAACAAATATAACTGGAAAAAAGAAGGTAATAACAGAACAATATGAAGCATTTTCCTGAATCAATATTTCCCAGGATATCATTGTTAAGTAGAAGACCTGTTTATAATGTTCACTCATTCTGTCATTCTAATATGAATGCACATACTGTTCCAGTAACCTTTGCCAGTTTTTGTGCAAGAGATGATACTTTTAATGTAATTTTTCCTACTTTGGAAGCCAAAGGTCAAGGTCACATAAACCAGAAACAGTAATGTACTTTTTCTGGTATACATTGCTTATGAGTATAACAGTCAGTTGAATATAACAGATGTGTCCTGGTCAAATTTATTATAATGGGGAAGGGCTGCTTGAAAGACAGTCTTAAGGAGCACTATTTCCAATGCATTAGCATATGATATACATTGTAGGAAGACTGCTTTGACAGGAAGTTTGATTAAACTTGATCACACATGACAAATCCAGGAACAACAGTGAGAGCAAAAACGTGCATACATATTCTCGTGCAAACAACACCAACGCAGAGTTGTAGAAAAGAGATGCTCACTGATCTATTTAAATCTACATGCATTATTACTTCTCCGTAGAAAAGAGATGCTCACTGATCTATTTAAATCTACATGCATTACTTCTCCACCAAACTTATCTTGTTAGCACTCTTCAGAAATACTTTTAGGCAGGTGGCTGCTTGATGCTGGATGAAAGTCATGCAGAAAGCTCCTAGTGGAGCTTTCTGCCTGACTTTCACCCTGCATTAAGCTGCCACCTGTCTTAAAGATCAATATCATTTTATACTGAATTTAACGTCCCGTTTAAAGGGGTTCAACAAGATTTTGACAAGAAAAGTACAAAATATTTTACCAAAATTTTCTAAATATTTGTCTGATCTACAACTCTACAGATATGCAAGTTGAATATAATGAAGATTGAATGAAAAGAAAGTTAGAAAGCTGAAATACTTCTAACATTACTATCAGCAATGGCACAGTGGATTCAAAACCATGTATGAATGTTTTCAGAGATGAGTTTTAGTATTTTAGACTTGCAATTTCAGTATTTTAGACATTGAAAATGAACCCTTTACCCGACGATTATTCTTATTACATGTAGATATAATATTACTGGTAATAAGCTGAATTTTTATTATGGCATTATGAACAAGGATTTTTTTTACCACAGAAGAAACTGTAGAATCAGATATATATTATTTCATAAACAAACAGAGCAGACCATGATCTGATAGTTACCACGGTAACTGTCTGATTGGGGTCTACTCTATTTGCAATGGTGAAAATGTCACTATCAGGTGAAGGGTTATTTAGGCAAGTGGATCTGAGAGTAAATGGAATGCAGCAGAAGGATTGGAATTAAACTGAAAACAGTGAAGGATTAAAATAACTTGTGTTTACACTTTATATATTGTTATTTAGACCCATTAGAAAAGCAGTTATTTGATTAATCTTAACCCTTTAATTCTATCAATAATAATTTTAGACCCAGATAAGACCATTCCTGTAAGAGATGGCTGATCAGAGTCTGCTCTGTTTGTTTAAATAATGTGATAAATCTCACTTAACACTGTATGCTACAGCAAAACTTTTTTTGTTTCATTGGCTATAATAAATTTCACCGAACCCATTACCCAATAAATATGCCTTTATATGCATTTACAAACAGGGTAGATCCAGAGCAGGTGGCTCCTACAGGAGCAGTCTGATCAAGGTCTGTTCTGTTTGTTTATAATATAATATAGATACGATTCTACACTTTCTGCAACGGCCAAAACTTACTGTGTTCATGTGTTATTATAAAATTTAAATCAATTAATAATCATGATCACAATTATTTCTTAAATGAATATTAATAAAGTAGAGGGTTAATTATCACATCATTATTAATTTTTATGTTAATGGTTAAGTACAACAAGTTTTAGGGATCAAGTATGGAGGATAGCTGTCTTTTTAATAAAATCTTGAAACACCAGAATATCAAATTATGTGTCCTTCAAATACAACAACACAGTATGACAAAATTTAGTGAAGTAATTTTAGTTAAATTGTATTACATTATGGAAGTGTGTAGCACTTATTCATTGAACCCTTTCCCTAATGGTGAACATTTATACATGAACTGATCATTTCATGAATATTCATTAACTTTTAGAACATTATTTATGCATGAACTGATCATTTCATAAATATTCATTAACTTTTAGAACATAAAATGTTCAAAGGATCATTGATAAGATCAGATCTATAAAATTATATAAGCAAACAGAGCAGACCCCAACCAGACAGCTGCTATAGGAGCTGTCTGATCTAGGTCTACTCTGCTTTCAAAGGCTTTAAAAGGTGTTTCTATGAGGGAAAGGGTTGATCTCAATATTTTTAAGTTTATTCTGTAAAAATGATTAAAACCTGCCTATGTTACACAATTTACATTATACACCATGTAGTTCAACTGCTAAAATTATCACTGCAAAAAAACCAACAGTATGCCAATCTAAACCATTCAATTTCAAATTCCTGCCTGCTAAAATTATCAAAGTTACTTCTCTCCCAATCAGACAGACACACAGTTTGGATCCTGATGAGATGACAAATGACTCAGCATCTCCTCTGGATCCAAAAGGTTTGCATACACATCACAAGTTGGTCGCTAATATAGTCTGATATTAATAGTTTATCATCGAGCAGCACAACTAAATCTCTTTAACTTTAACCCTTTACCTGATAGACACCTTTGCAAACAGAGTAGACTTGTATCAGATGGCTCCTGCCGGAGTTGTCTGATCAGGGTCTGATATGTTTGCTTATGGAATTATATAGTTCTGATTCTACAGCTTCTGCTATCATCAAAAATGAATATTCATGAGGTAAAGGGTTAACTTTAATTTCATTACATAAACACAGTGCCAAACAGTTTTGATCCCAAAGTGATGCCAAGTTACTTGGGGATATCCCACAGGATCTATACTGTTTGTATATGTTATCATGATCAACCCTTTCCTCCATAAATACGCCTTCCAATGCCTCTGTAAAAATCACCTTTTGAAACCATTGTGATAAAGAGAGCATTTGCTCCTATAGAAGCAAATGCTCTATTTATCACAATGGTTTCGAACTACAACATTCTAAAATGTTCCTTTTTTCTAGTTAATGCACCTTTTCGGTAGATTTATTCAAAGTGGTTTGATCTAAAAATAGCCTATGAGGTAATGGGTTAAGTCATACCACTCTAAATGTTACCACCTTCTATTTGGTTCATTTAGTCTGAAGCACATACACCACATTAGAGATGTTAGGTCAGTCCATTCTAAAGCTTCCAAGTGTTATAAAAAATATCGCCATGTTCACTTTATCAGCACACCATGACATTAAAACATTGACATATATTACAAAACATTTCCGTAGCACATAAAGCATTTCAATTTAAAACCAAGTGACACATCCATCTTTAATTCTCATCATACATCAAGGTCATAAGTCAAGCTAGCACATGACGATGTAGTATCCAAGGTCACATCTGAAGCGGTTGTCTTGTGGGTCCTCACCTTGAACTGGTAGGGGCTTCGTGGCTTCTGCCCCGTATATTTTCCACATCTTTCACAGAGCGCACTGCCTCACATTTCATGGAAGTTGGAGGCTGGTAATGTGTCTGTTTACTAGACTGGTGTTGTGCTTTATACATCACACGACCAGTCTGAGACTGCACTGTGTACTGGACCCTCGATGTTGAAGTACTGACACCGTAAGAAGCTGGCGCCAGGGAATTCATGTTAGTCCTTGAACTAATGAAACCCGTATTATCTCCTTGAGAATGTGATGGAAATGGACTGTGGGCAGTCATGTGACGCGAGGACAAAGGAGAGCCAAATGGAGATGATAAGCTGCCACCCCGGTACTGACCAGAGCCCTGACTATGAGGAGTCTGGCTGTACTGAGGGCCTGAGGACTGACCCCGTGAGGAAGATGTGGAATGACTCTCACCATCAGAAGAATGTTGGGACGGTGTGCTTGCCCTCGACCCAACAAGGGCCTGATGGTATTGTTCCACAAGTCTCTGCCTCCGAAGTCGCTCACTGTACTTAAAATAGTCTTTCATTTCAAAAGGTTTAGACACCTCTACATGAGGTGAAGCTTTGGCAACTGTCACTATTTTACTGGAGGTTGCCTGGGGTATCATATGGGGTGAATCAACTCCCTTCACACTGACACTGTGTTCACTACTTGGAAGTTTGGAATAGTGGTGACCCCTTGATCCTTCATACTCCCTAGGACTATAACACTGGCCTTGTTGGGGCTCTCCACCACCCACAAAAGGGTCATTAAATGTTTGTTTGGTTGGACTCTGTATAATTGGTGAAGGTTCAGTAGACACAGAATCCTGCCAAGCAGGATGGGAATGAGTAATATAATCACCTCTATCATTTCGATAAGTTTGTTGCGACACTGCAGTTTCATGCTTAACAGGAAGCTCTATAAGTCGAGCAGTAGGGGTTGTATCCCCCCAGCTTGTGTTCCTTTCTAACCTAACTGGTGTCTTCACTGTATAATCAAAATTATGTTCCCCCGACACCTGAAAATCACTGTTATCCTTTGACACTGATGATAAATCATATTCTGACTTTGACGTCCGTTTACCAAACTTTGATGGTGCATTGTTTGCATTCTCTGCAATTGCATCTGTATCACTAAGTTTTCTCTGATATACATAATTATTCCGTTTTGACAGATTCCGTTCAAGGCTTCCATAGTTCTGATGATGCTTCCTGTATCCACTGTCAATACTACCATGCTTATGCTGACGTTTATTATCTAACACATGATTAACAGTAGCATAGTGAGATTCTCCCGGAGACACCAAGTCTTGATTACTTTCATAGTGTGAAGTTCGTCGTGAGTTTACATTATACATATTATTTGTAGAACTAAACCCACTGTCTTGGCTTCCGTCTAAGTGAATCTGACTTCCTGATTTACTGTTGTCATAATCACTATGGTTACTCAAGTTTGAAATGCTGCGATTGGACAGTGTTGGATAGGTCTGGTTCCTGTACTGTGTTGAGTATACTGCATTTGGCTTGTAACCAGTCCCTGCTTCAAGAGACAAACTGAAAAGGAAAGTATGACATGTATGACTTGAAGCACTTCCCTTGTTGCTCAGCAATCTGATGATCCAGCAATGTAAAGTGTAACTGTAATAAAACAGTAGTCTCACTAAAGCGACCACATTGTTCATTAATATGAATTTTTAAAAGCAAGAAATGATGACATTATGAATATTAATTAAAAGATTTTTTTTAATTAGATTAATTGTTATAATAGCATATGGATACAGAAATATTTGGCCCAGCAGAAACTAAAGAATCATATCTATGTTATATCACATGCAAACAGAGTATACCCTGATCAGACGGCTACTATAGGAGTTGTCTGATATGGGTTGACCCTGTTTGCAAAGGCGTATTCATGGAGTAAAGAGTTATTGATATAAAATGTCTGTCTTATAACAAAGCTTAAATGACGAGCTGTAAAACATTCTCAAAGATGAACTTACTATCAGTTTGTACAAAATGACTATTAGCATCTTATTTTGACTAAAATGCCAGTTTGACAGATCCTACATGTATATTTCTACATGCTGTCGTGTTTCTAAATGAAGTTGCAGCTTATATTAAAAATTTGTAATGTTTAGAAATATCTGATGGCTATATTAACTCGATACAAGGGAGGTTATGTGATAAAATGTCTTATCACCTGACCCATGTACAGTACCTGCTATTGGCGTTTGGCAAGGTGGCGGAGGCTATCTCTCGTTCTGTGTGGAAGGTTTTTGGGGCAGTGTTAGATCTATGTAGAGGGGAATCATGGTGGCCAGGTCTGGATTCATGCTGCAATAATAGTTACATTGTGGGGAGTCTTATTCTATCATGAATATTGATAGAAGGAAATCCTGATATTTATCAGTGGAATAAGCAAACAGAGCAGACCCTGGTCAGATGGCTCCTTCAAGAGCTATCTGATCTGGGTCTACTCTGTTTGCAAAGATGTGAAAAGAAAGGTTTAACTGCCAATGAAAGGTGAAATATGTAATCTGTAGAAATTTCATCTTTTTTTTAAAATCATTCAAAACATGTGCAGTTCTTATAATGATACAAAAGGATATAAACGATTTCAAATGCTTTCTAATAATTTTATACAGTTCATAATCTTTAAAAATATTTAACAGATATCATCATGAGTCCATGACTGATATGAAAAATTAGCATTTTAACCCTTTCAATGCTGAATTTTCAGAGTGCAATAGCCCATCAGTGTTTAACTATAGAGTCCACTTAGTATGAAAATCTCAAACTTGCTAGTGGATTCTGAATGACAAACAGTGCAGACCCTGATCAGAGGGCTCATTCAGGAGTCCTCTGGTTTGGGTCTACACTATTTACGAAAGAGTTAAATTGTGTGCATTTATAACATTTAATTTATTTGAAGATAATATGTTTCAAGTTAAAAGTTACAAGTTTCAAAGTACAATGTATGTAAAAGTGTATTATATAATATACCAGCATGGAAAAAAATATATCAAAACTTTATATTGTATACAAATATTATCTATGAATATGTATACATGAAGTGAAATAATTCAATTCCCCACTCAATCAATCTGAAAAAGAACTGACAATATTAAAATAACAGAATCTTGTAACCATAACATTCTAAACATAAACATAAAGTGTTGCCATGGAAAATAACATTTGACTATTAAGAGTAACTGTGTCCTTTCAATGAATTTCCATGTGAGAATTACTTAATGTATCAAAATCATTTAACTGAACTGTGTAGTACCATCATGAAAAAGAGAAAGTTTGGCCATGGTAAAAGCTGTAGAATCAGATCTGCTTTAATAGCAGCTCCTACAGAGCTATCTGATCTGGGTCTACTCTGTTTGCAAATGCTTGAAAAGGCATCGTTTTTCAGGTAAAGGGTTAACTGTTAGCAGATACAATAGAACCTGCCACCACAAAGGTCTTATTATGGGTATGTAAAGCACGTTGTAGTTTATTGCAGGTCAAAAGTAATGCAGAAAGCTTCTATAGGAGCTTTCTGCATTACTTTGCCCTGCATTAAGCAACCACCTGCTTTTTAAAGATGCCTATGTTCAATAAATGAATGGTCACTTAGAAGAGGTTCTACTGTAGTCAAATGCTAGATCTCCTGTGTCACGATACATACAGGTTTACATGTCATCTTGTTAAAATGTATTTCAAAACAATTAAATATAAAGTAAACTACAAGTATAAAACAGTAATTATACACATTAGAATAGTGAAGACTTGCACTGAATTTGTACACATTCTTCTGAATAAAAGTGAAAGTTCTGACTTAAAACCAAACTTTTACCACTAAATGTGCTTAATACTCCCATACACAAGCTAATCAAAGCATGTGATATTCAGAATAATTTGTGAAAAATCATCAAACTGAAATTTTATGACGATCTCTTCTTGGTGTTCCTATATACTTTTGTTGGTCATTAATTGCTACAAAACAGTGCAGACAAGAAAAACTAACTGACCGACTGAAGGATGGGTGGACTGACATGGTGACTCCTATACACACTCTCTCTCAACCCTTATATGGGGTATAAATAAATGTTTGATTGATTGCTTATTTCATACAAGTTCAAAAAACAAAATAACAACATACTAAGTAAGCTTGTACTTTCATCAGAAATTAAAAGATGCAGCTTTTTTTCATAATTAACATGACAATACTTCAACCTTTTTTACTTCAAATGAGATTACATGTATATAACAGGATTATTTCAACAAAAGATCACTTATAATTACTACCCTGTGTTTTTTTCTGAATACAACAAATGTGAAAATTGAAAATTGCCACTATCATAAGTACCCCACAGCACAAAACAGAATATACCTGTTGGTAGTTACTTCGTGGCCCTCTTGGTACCAAAGGAGACTGTGCAGGGGACTGAACTTCTGAATCTGGAAAAGAGGGAAGACAGCATTAACTCCCTTTACTATCAAAAGTATCAACTTAGCATAGTTACGATTGTTGAATTTGTGATTACCTATGCAAACTATTTTGATCCAATTTGACCAGATATGAAAGGAAGAAAACTCAATGATAGTTCTGATTTCACTTTTACAATATTGTACATTTACAAAGAAGTACAAATCCCTTTACTCCATAGATTTACTTCATATGAGTTATATTATAAAATATCAGTATATTTTAACTTTCTATAATAGAAATCAGTCAAAAAACTGGTGTGTATATTTGGCAGATTGAAATGTACTTTAATTTAATAATAAGTAATAAACAATATCAAAAATTGTGAAGATAAACCATGGCTACATATGGGAAAAAAGAAATTTAACATATCAACTATTGTATCCAAATCCAGCCGTTTCCCTGAATCACAGCAGCTCATCTGTGTCTACATGACTTTTCAAAGTGTCAACAGCACCTTATTTACTCTAAATATTAAGCCATACAGTTGCTCCTGTATATAGACAGAAACAAGTCAATTCTATGCAGTTTTAACCCTTTCCTCCATAAATAATCCTTTCTATGCCTCACCTGTTGAAACCATTGTGATAAATAGAGCATTTGCTCCTATTGGAGCAAATGCTCTATTTATCACAATGGTTTCAAATTACAAAATTCTAAATGTTTCCTTTTCCCTACTTAATGTTCCTTTTCGGTAGATGCATCCAAAGAGGTTGGATCTAAAAATAGCCTATGGAGGAAAGGGATAGTAACTTTCAGTGAAAAACTGATGGAGTAGCAACTATTGAAGACTGATCAATTTACTAATCCTGATAAAGCAATTTAATCTGGGTCTACAATATTTGCCCACATTTTCTAGCTGAATAGTTAGAGTAACTATGGCTTGTCAACAAATCATTGAAGACAGTACTGACCCTGATTGTACTTTTCTTCCATAAATTGGCTTAACCCTTTACTCCATGAATATTCATGTAAGAAATAATGACATCATGAGTATTAATTAAGATTAATCATAATAATGACACATGAAAACAGGATTTTTTCTGGCAACGGCAGAAACTGTAGAATCATATCTGTATTATTTCATATGCAAACAAAGCAGACCCTGATCAGACGGCTCCTATAGGAGCCGTATGATCTGGGTCTACTCTGTTTGGAAAGACGAAGAAAGGCATATTTATGGAGTATCAGGTTAAATCAGTTTACATAATCATGGTTACAAACAAGACAATTATTTGCATGGTAATAAAACAAACTAACAAGATTCAATCTAATGATTCATATAGGATTTTAAACATGACAACTTGTGTCCAAAAGCAAAGACAGTTTACACTTCAAAAAACAACAATTATGAATTGCGCCATGAGAAAAACTTGTGTAAATGTGCTAGGCCTAAGCATCAGATCTATTAGAATTGCATAAGCAAACAGAGTACATACTGATCAGATGGCAACTACAAAAGTCATCAGATCTGAGTCCTCTCCATTTGCAAAGGTGTATCTATAATGTAAAGGCATAAGAGGAGTATTGAAAGGCTAGTTAAGATATTTTCTATTATTCTAAACCAAAGTACTCATTAGAGTACCGGTAGCCTCTCTAAGGTGATTCTAAGTACATGTACTAACAATACAGAGTTTGACTGCGAAGAGATTTGAGTAGATCAGTACTTCTATCTACACAACTTTAACCATTTCCCTCATGTTGTAGCCTTTTCAAACAGAGTAGACCCAGATCAGATGGCCTGATCAGGGTCTGCTCTGTTTAAAGTATCATAAAGATTTAATTCCCCAGTTTCTGTCTGAGCCAAATTGCTATGTGCACATATGTGTACATATGCCATTATCTAATAAATAATCATGATGGTCATTATTTCTTGCATGAATTTTCAACAGGGAAAGGGTTAAAAGTTAGCTTTCTCCCGGCGCTCCTCATTTACAGACTGAAATCAATGACTATCATCTAAGTAACTATAACAGTTTTAACCCTTTTCTCACCATGTGACCTGATTTGCATTTGAAAACAACATTGGTCCAAATTAGACCCCAAGTAATTTGGTGTCTCATCAGGATCAAAGTTATTTGACACTTGAACAATACTTTCTAAATACCTGGATTGAATAACAAGAGCACCGCCAGCAGGTGCCAACGATCATCTGTCATTATTGTCAAGATGAACATGCATATAAAAAATGAAGGTTGTAAATGAAAAATTGAAGAAGTTATGGTCAATGTTAAGATTTTGGACCACAACGACAACGCGGACGCTGGAGTTACGACAATAGCTAATGATTTCTTCGAAACAGACGAGCTAAAAATGTGTCAGAAAGTTGAGCAGACATTTTTCACAGAGCGGTACAGGTTAAAATTCTGTATAACCAAAGAAAAAAAAAAGAAAGAAAAAGGATTTTTAAAACAACATTCCAAATAGTAATAATAAAAAATTCAATCTAGATACATAGTGATGGTATTTCTCTATCTAGAGAACTAGGACAATTAACAAGGTTCAACAAAGGTTCATTTGAGTTTTGACAAATGTGTCACACAGAAAGCATGTCTCTGACATACAAAAAGTACAGGTTTAGAAACCATGCTCAAACAGGAAATAGACAAAAACATAATCTACTGCAAAAATATATGGATCCAGATGTGCAACCACTGTATACTCTCACACACACTATCCCTACACACGATCGAACAAAGGTTGACTGATGAGAAGCTAAAATCTGCTATACGCAAGCTATTGCACAGTCTCGACATTTTTTCCATGAAAAACAAATGAGCTAAAAATATCGACATTTGTAATAGTATTACTGGATAATAGTCGTAATGGATTAATGAATAACTGTCACGCAGCCATCAATGATGTAATAAAATCCTGTAACACCGAAACACAGAGCCACAAATCACTGAACAAAATTACATGAAATGGGTTTATGTTTATGTTCAATGTCTTTATCGGTAACCCATTCCCTCATATATTGACACCTTTTGATGCCTCTGCAGAGCTACAGATAAGTGTGTACCCAAATTCTAAAATTATCATTTTTCCACCAAACTCTATACTGTGACCACGCTTTAGAATCGCCTCTTCAAGACAATTCTAAAGAGTGGTCACAGTATAGGGTTTGGTGGAGAAGTAAAGGAATTGCGATAAATAGAGACATGTCTTCTAAGAAAATATCAGTACCGGTTGACAATTTCACTGGATTAATCTGCAGCAGAAACCCTGAAAAACAGGAAACTGCCTTGAAAGATGATGGACAGTCATTCATTTACAGTCATTCATTTCAAAGCAGTATCTTTGGCAGAGAATGTACAGTTTAAAATTATGTTGTCACATGATTCTTGTCCTTTAGCGCTTTATCTCATGAATATTTATAAAAGAATTCATAACAGCATTTACATTAATCAGATGAAACAGGATATTTTCCGTCATAGCAGAAACTATGGAATCAGATCTATGCTATTTCATAAACAAATAGAGCAGACCCTCATCAGAAGGCTACTATATGTACAAGAGCTATTTCATCTAGGTCTACTGTTTGAAAAAGTGTAAAAAGATAATTATGTATGCAGAGAAAAGAGTTATGTATATGGACTATGGAGTAAGGAGTTAACCCTTTCCTCCATAAATACGCCTTTCTACACCTCTGTAAAAATAACCTATTGAAACCATTGTGATAAATAGAGCATTTGCTCCTATAGGAGCAAATGCTCTATTCATCACAATGGTTTTCAAACTACAAAATTCTAAAATTTAATAAAAAAAATTAAATTTTCCTTTTCTTTAGTAAAATTTAATGCTCCTTTTGGGTAGATTCATTCAAAGAGGTTGGGTCTAAAAATAGCTTATGAGGTAATGGGTTAAAATAATGATTCAACTTTGGTGCAAAAGAAGGTCATCAACATTCAGTTCTATAATATTCTGTTGAATACATCTCAACTCTTGGAGATTATGTATTCTTTTGGCAAGCGTCAGATGATCTAGGCCTGAAAATATCTCCCTCAGTTGATTTTATCTTAAAGTTTTACTAGCCTTCATCCTACAAATTTCTTCAATTAAATTGTATCTTGGGAAAGCTGGTGTATGTATTAACTGATAATCCATCTCTGACTATAACAGTTCCCTATTTGAAATGTACAGGTGTTTTACTGATACATGTACATTATGCAAATTAAAACATTTTGTTAGCCAAAAAAATTATTTCATTATTTCACAAGACTAAATTTTAAGCATATGCAAGGTTGCACTAGATGGTGATATCTTGCATTTTTATTAATTTCTCTGCTTTATGTCCGATGCTATCGGGATGCCAGCAGGGTACAGGTAAGAGCTCTTCCAGCAGTGACTCACGCTGCTGCCTCCGTAACTAGCCGCTACACCGACAACATGAGCGAGAGACTATAAAACAACACCTGCTGTACCTTCGGATCATAGAAACTAGGCAACACAAACATAGATCTCATGTGATGATTAGCTAAGGAGGAACCTGACCTGTAGGTTTTTCAATACACTTTTGGATCTTAATCCTTACATTGCTGATTTTTCAAAGGACTATTCCAAAATTCAAACAGGTCAAGCTTATGGTAAATATTTAGGGATATTTTTTAAAGAAAAGTGCAACATGAAAAACAGTGCAGACTCTCACTACTTCTCACTACTTTGTGAATATTTCTTAGAATAATATTTATTCTGGCATATGAACACAAGAATTTTGGCAATGGCAAAAGCCATAAAATCATGTTCATATTATTTAATTAGCAAACGGAGCACACCCTGATCAGACTCGACAGCTCCTACAGGAGCTGACTGATCTGTGTCAACTCTGGCGTGTTTGCATAGGAGTTAAAATGTGTATAGGGTTAAAAACAGATGGCTGTTAGCTGGGAGCTTTCTTTCTAACATTCCACCTGCATTAAGCTACCACTTGCCCTAAAGTCAGATTATAATTCAATTGAATGGTGGTTAAGAGAGTTATTCTTTTTGCAAAGGCTTGAAAATGTATCTCTACCTGGTTAAGGGTTGAAAGGATGTACAAAAACTTGTACAGAGATATGAATATAAATTTATATTTATTGCTTTTCCCACTGTGAGATATATGCAGTGCTATAGAGCTCAACAAGGAGATACCAATGATAACCGACTTAAGGGCCATAACTATGAATATGATGACCCTAAATAATGATTTAAGTAGATATGCCTTTTAACCCATTCCCTTATATTTGACGACTTTAGACTTTAGATTTTGTGAAACCATTGTGATAAATAGAGCATTTGCTCCTATAGGAGCAAATGCTCTATTTATCACAATGGCTTCAAACTACAAAATTCTAAAAAAAAATCCTTTTCTCTAGTTAATGCTCCTTTTCGGTAGATCTATTCAAAGAGGTTGTAACTAGTAATGGGTTAACACCTTTGCAAACAGAAGTCCCAGATCAGACAGCTCCTGTAGAAGCTGTCTAATCAGGATCTACTCTGTTTGCTTCAGAAGTATTAGATATAGCTCTACAGGTTGTGTCATGGTCAAAATTTCCCTTGTTTAGGATGAAATTGTAAAAATAATAATATTCATAATTATATAATTTCATCTTGTAAAAGGTTAAGAAATTAATGCTCTATTATGAAGATAAACTCGGCTTCATCCATACCAAGTCTGTAGGAAATAAGGAAACTGGCAATTTCTCACTGAACTGTGCAACATGTTTGAAGTCTTGAATATCAAATATTAGACCTTATAAATCTTGATATCAGAACTTCAGTGATATTTTGATTACTTGAAGCCTTCAGATGTAAGTGCTACAGTATCATGCATCCAACAGCTGAGAGAGAGCCACTAAGAGTTGAAAGGGACAAGTTCCTGTCATAGTCTTATGAAGTCTATAATATACCTATGTTCATTTCCAACTTCATCCACCTTCAACCCTTCTCATGCTGAATCCATTCACTACAAATACTAATTAGCTGATTAATTCTACATGTTGATCAAAAGTAGCCACTAGTGCAAATAGTGCAGACCCATATGAGACAGCTCATCTAGGAGCTGTCTCATATGGGTATACACTATATGCAAATAGATATGTACACCTACTAGCATGAGAAGGGTTAAAGACACTGGTAATTAACAGGTGCAAAGGGGATGAAAGGCAGTGCAATTAGTTTGTCTATGATTTTCTACATGTCTACTCTACACTGTAAAACAGTAAGGCAGCAATATATGAGCTGACTTATTAGTTAAAGGGGCACATGGGTATTACAAACAGTACACATCAACCTAGATCATCAGTCTGCCCCTTAGTGAATATGGGGTAGTCAGTTCTGTACCTTCAGCATTTCAAAATCAATTGCATTCTTTTTTTATTGGTCTTCTATTATCTTAACCAATTACCTGATAGAGATGTTTCTAACATCTTTATAAACATGATGAAATTATATTTTACATGAATATTAAACAATGAAGACTTCTGTCCAGGCACATATTTAATAGGTCTGCACTGTTTGTAATACTGGACCCCTAAACCATTGGCATAGCTCATAATTTATAATATAAAAGTAAGAACAAAAGTGTCAACAAGGTCAAAGTCCTCTACTCCTACTAGATATGCACATGCCTTGTATCCTACCTGCAGCCTGTTCAATAAATCTGGGCCAAAATGATTGCCCTTTTCTCAATAACCGCCTTTGCTCTTTTCCTCATAAAGTCCACTTTTAGCACCTTTGCAAACAGAGTAGACCCAGATCAGATGGTTCCTGTAGGAGTTGCTGATCAGGGTCGGTTATGTTTGCTTATGGAATAATATAGATTTGGTTCTATAGTTTCAGACTTTCTGCCATGGTCAAAAATAGATTTCCTTGTCCATGATGCCATTATAAAACTGCTAATTAGTACTCATACATTCCTTAACCCATCCCCACTTATGCTATTTTTAAACCTAACCTCTTTGATTAAATCTACCAAAAAGGAGCATTAACTAGAGAAAAGGAAATTTTCAGAATTGTGTAGTTTTGAAACCATTGTGATAAATAGAGCATTTGCTCCTGTGGAGCAAATGCTCTATTTATCACAATGGTTTCATAAAGTGACTTTTACAGAAGCGTCAAAAGGTGTCAATATGCGGGAATGGGGTAATTCTCCCAAGAATATTTGTGATGGAAATGGTTAACTCCTTCCATGGTAAATCATTCTAGTCTGTATTAATTGCCATCTGGTACAATTCTCAAAGTTGATATTCTACCATTTCAAAGTGTTAGAAGCAGTGTCAAACAGTTTGGACCCTGATGTGACACAGAATACATGTGGGTTTCATCTGGATTCAAACTGTTTTCAAAGGTTATCACAGATAGCATCTACAATTAAGCCTTTTACCTCTTACAAACATCTTTTCAAACAGCTCCTACATGACCTGCTCTGTTTGCTTATCCCTTTCCCTCATACAAACATGTTTTCATGCATTTGCAAACAGAGTAGACCCAGATCAGATGGCTCCTAGAGGAGCCGTCTGATCAGGGTCTACTCTGTTTGCTAATAAAATTTGATAGACCTGTGTCTTTAATTCCTAAAATGGCTACAATGCTCCATCTTCCATATTTCATTATAACTATTTTGTCCATGAATAATCAGTAGGTGGAACATTGTAGCCATGTTAAAAAGTAAGGCAACAGATCTGTCAAATCCCATTAGCAAACAGAGCAGACCTTGAACCCGAGACTCTGTTTGCAAATAAGTGAAAAGGCGTTTATATGAAGGAAAGGGTTACAGAATATTAATGAAGTCATGTATTTTTGAATCAATATTAATCAGGTAAAGGGTTTAACAACCCAAACATGTCCAAAATATAAACAAAGTCTTTGCACTGTATCTTTGCTACTCAATACATAGTTCAGAATAAAGTCCATAGGAAATTATTATTGAAACACCAGACCTCAAATCAATGCAGGATTTGTAATGGAAATCAAACATGAGAAGTATTTTATTGTGAAACAATTTTTCACACATACCAGTGGAATCTGGCAATATATCAAATCTCATTATTATTTGAAAGAGGGACACAAAACTCGTGTAAGATTACACTTGTCTTCAATGTAAACGAATGAACCAGAAATACAAAGTAATAAGATCATAAGTAAATGCAGAAAACTTCAAAGCTCTTATATCCACAGTGAATATGGGAATTCCTGCAAATTTCACACCACTAATTGTCTTTACAAAGAAAGTCTAATTGTGCATAAAATACTTCCTGTTAATTATTACGTCATTTTTCTGAGATTTATTTATATTTGGTTATGCTGTAGCCATTCCTTACTAACAACTTATTAATGACAATTTAACTTTCAAAACAGCTTAACCCTTTAGTTCATATATATACATTATTTTCACCTTTGAAAACAAAGAGACTCACATCACACAGTGCTGATCACTAGGAGCTGTACTGTGAGATAAGTGTCTGTTGTTTGCAAACTGCAGACCCAGATCAGGGTTGGAATCTGCTGTTTGCTTATGGAATAATATACAAGTAGATCAGATTCTATAGTTTTCACCAGGGCAAAATCTTTCTTGTTAACCCTTTCCTTCATATTAACGTGTTTTCACCCATATGCAAACAGAGTAGACCCAGATCGGAAGGCTCCTATAGGAGGCATCTGATCAGGGTCTGCTCAGTTTGCTAATTGAATTTGATAGATCTGTTTCTTTACTTTCTAAAATGTCTACAATGTTCCACCTACCCTATTTCATTATAACTATTTTGCCTATAAATATTCATTAGGTATCGAAAGGGGTAATATGCCATTATAAAGGTTTAACCCTTTCTCTATAGATATAGATACACCTTTCTACGCCTTTGCAAACAGTAGACCCAGATCAGCTGCTTCTGAAGGAGTCGTCAGATCAGGGTCTGCTCTGTTTGCTTATGAAATAATATAGATATGATTCAACAGTTTCTGACATGGCCAAAATTTCCTGTGTTTTCATGTGCAATGAAAAAATAATTTAATCAATATTCATGAATACATTATTTCTTACATGAATATTCATGGAGTAAAGAGTTAAGTTAATTAAATTCGTACATTCATTATTGCTTACGTGAATGTTCATGGAATAAAGCATGAAGTCCTTAACACAGCAGAATGAAAACAACTGATCAATTATGAGAAATTAAATCATGATCTGACAACATAGAGATTATAGATGCCACAACACTGCCAACAGAACACTTCATTACAAAATGCAAGGGTAGATTTTGAAAAGAAAATTTGATTAAAACTGAACAAAAGTTTTGAAAGGAGAACAATAGATCTGACAACATCTATTGTACAAACCGCTGTCAGTAAGTCCTAGACTTCTAACACTCAGGTCTACAATTAGAAAAATACAAGTCTCCTTATAAAGCAGCTGATAAATCAAAGTTTATTATAATCATATCTGATGAAAAATACCTATTTCAGAATTTCTGGCATTAACCTTTTGAATACATGAAATGAGTGTACTGTTATTTGCAAATGTGTAGACCTTGATCAGAGGCCTCATACAGGAGCCCTCTGACCAGGGTCTGTACTGTTTGTCGTTCGAAATGCTCTATCAAATTTAAGTCTTTGATACTGAATGTATTGTTTTATTAAACAAGGATGGACCATTTCATTTTTAAGAATAAGCACCACTGCTGTAATCTATTCACAAAGCTATGTTATGATACATGATATAGCATGGCACACTAAAAGAAAACTGCTCTAAGGAAAGATATCTATGGTGTAATGTATATTGTGTAGATCCAGACCATTCTGGCAAGTCAAAGCCCCATTCTGACACAGTCCTGTTCTGGCAAGTTTAAGACCAAAGACACCTGTCAGCATTCAAAGTGTTTCATGACCCCCATCCCCAAAATAGTCAACCTATCAGTATACTGTTAGACATCATTAGGTGTGAAAGCCTAAACTTGGTCTACAATGTTTACAGCAAACAAAGGCATGGCTCATAATCCGATAGTAATATCACAATTGAGTGGATCCTCTTACTGGTAACTGATGTACATGATTGTATAGCCTAATTTAAAAAGCTCTTTAACCCATTCCCTCATATTGACGACTGTAAAAGTCATTTTGTGAAACCATTGTGATAAATAGAGCATTTGCTCCTATAGGAGCAAATGCTCTATTTATCACAATGGTTTCAAGCTACAAAATTCTATAAGTTTCCTTTCTTTAATTAATGCTCCTTTTCGGTTGATTTATTCAAAGAGGTTGGATCTTAAAATAGCCTATGAGGTAATGGGTTAATCAAATTTTATCAACAACATTTTTGACTCTCTAATATGTTAATCCCATTATAATCTGTCCTATTTTGTCACTAGCACAATATATGCCCTGCTTGAAGCAACCAATTGATTTAACCCGTTGCGTGAAAAGGCGTTTATATGAAGGAAATGGTTAATCCCATTTATGCTTATAACCTGTCCAGATTTTGTCACTAGCTCAATATATGCCCTGCTTGAAGCGAACACTTGATTTTAATTTAAAGCAACTGTTCAGTATCTGCTCACTTATCCGATATCTTTTTTATGCCTTTGTAAATTTTGTAAATTCTCATTAATGAACATGGAAATATTTAGAATCAAATTTATATTATTTCATGAGCAAGGAGAGCAGACCCTGATCAGACAGCTCCACACACAGGGGTCATCTAATCATAGTCTACCCTGTTTGCCATATCTAACAATGAAGGATTAACTATAAGTCAGAAACATGTGTAATATCAATTGAGTCTTGTCAAATTACAGTGCCTTTCGATTTCTTAGTACTCTCTGCAGGAGGCACAGCAGAAACTTAGTCTGCACTGGCTTTGAACCTAACAACCCCTGTAGGTTCATCAAGAGTAGTTTAAACCTTACAATGTTGAATTTTCAAATGGACTACATCAAAATTCAAACAGGTCAAGCTTATGGTAAATATTTAGGGAGTTTTCTTAAGAAAATTGTAACACAACAAACAGTGCAGACCCTGATGAGTGGGCTCCTCTAAAGGAGCCCTGATCTGGGTCTACACCGTTTGGACATTAGAGACTCGTTTCCTGCACTGTAAGGGTTAAATCTAAATTATGATTATGAAATAGGTAGTAAATAGTTTCAGCATTTTATTCCTTGTTTAATGTTTATTCAATGTGCCATAACATAATTTAGATTTCTTTTGTAATCTTTCACATAAATCAAAACCATCAACTACTTGAATTCCTGAAACCAAATGTACTGGCATTTGCAAACAGGACAGACCCAGATCAGAAGGTTCCTACCAGAGTCTTATAATCAGTTGTGTGTTTTTTTCAATCAGAAACTGTGGTAAATTTAATCTATAAATACTAATTGAACTTTACTATCAAACCCATTACCTCTTAAGTTATTTTTAAACCCTCTGATTAAACCTACCAAAAAGGAGCATTTACTAGTGAAAAGGAAAAATTTAGATTTTTGTAGTATTAAAACTATTGTGATAAATAGAACATTAAATTTTGTTCCATAGGAATCACAACATTTTCAAAAAGTGACATTTACTGAGGCGTAGAAATGCGTATCTATGGAGGAAAGGGTTAAAATGTCATAAGAACATAATCTGCCTTGTGGGAGTGCTGTAACTGACTGCCGTAAATCGCTAAAATGCACTAGTGCATTTTTTTATGCAAATAAGCAAACATTAGCCAATTGTAGCGCTCATTTAAATGCTAGCCAATCGTAGCGCTCCATGTGCGTTGACCGTTGTATTACTACGATGTTTGTAAGGAATGGCTGAAACAGCCGTCAAATATATAGCCTGTTTCATTTTCTATGGCATTTCTAAGGATTATGTGACAAAAAGAATCTTACATTCGTGTTCATTACAAATTGTTTTCATGAAACTTGTTTACTATTATAAATATGACACTCGCTAAAGCTCGTGTGACATTATTATAGTAAACTCGTTTCATAAAAACAATTTGAAATGAACACTCATGTAAGATCCTATATTTCATAATTTGAATAAGTTTCTATTCTAAGGGTGGGGTCAGAAAATGGAATCCTGCAACAGCATGTGAGATATTGATAAGTGATGATGTATCATTTATCATTGTGTATTTATAGATAACAGACAGGCACCCCTCGTTTCTGACAGTTGTACGAATGTTTATACCAACAGAAACATTTAAAGTTATGGATGTGGTCAGTTAAACCTAAGTTTTTCTACTTCAAATGTGTTCAGTAAACATTTGTTGGTAGAAGATTTCTGCTGTATCAACTCTTAACCCTTACAATGCTGAATTTGGACTATTCCAACAGGTCGAGTTTATGGTGAATATTTAGGGATTTTCTAAGGAAAAGTTTAACATGACAAACAGTGCAGACCATGATGAGAATGCTCCTTTAGGAGCTCTCTTATCTGCAAAGGACATCCAAGACTTGTGTCCCACATAGTAAGGGTTAAATATGGATTTATTTTTTAATTAAATTGCTGAATTTTCGTAATAGCATAACAAGGAAAATTTTGGCAAAGGTAGAAACAGTAGAATCATGTCTATATTATTTCATAAGCGAACAAAGCAGACCCTGAGTAGACATCTCCTATAGGAGCAATATGATCTGGGCCTACTCTATTCATAAAGAAATTAGCAGGTGTCTCTATCAGGTAATGGGTTAAGTAAAAATGCCCCTTAACCCTTTCCCTCATATAAATGCCTTTTCACGCATTAGGAGCCGTCTGATTATGGTCTACTCTGTTTGCTATTGGAATTTGATAGATCAGTTTCTTTAGGTTCTAAAATGGCTACAATTTTACACCTTCCATATTTCATTATAACTATTTTGTCCATGCGTATTCTGTAGGTATTGAAAATTGTAATAAACATAGAACAGGGAAAGGGTTGCGATATGTTTTAAGTGTGCGATGTTTCAGTACTTGCTAATGTATTTAATGCATGTTATAGAAGTTAAAAACTCATCAGATATAATCAAATGGAACTTATTAAAAACCACTTTACTCAAAGCTGTATTACTACAAGCTGCATCAGCTTGGGTTGTGTCTGTTTGCTAAAATTAGAATCTGAGTCCTATACCATGGGGTGGAGCTTTTCTTTCAGGTGCAAATTTCATGTGCAACCTATTTACTTTCATATCAATGCCATACATTACACCCTTTGCCTGATTGAAACCCCTTTGCAAACAGAGTAGACCCAGATCAGATGGCTCCTGTAGGGAGCCATCTGATCTGGGTATGCTCTATTTGCCTACAGAACATAGATTTTATTCTAAAGTTACTTAACCGGAAAAAAATGTTTAGGGGTTCATTGGTCATTATAAAATTTCAGTTAATGAATATGCAGAACTATTTATGAGGTAAAGGGTTAGACATATTAATCAAGCATGAAATTGCAGTAATCTTAAACAGAGTAAGATTACCGGTATATCTTACATTTTCTCCTACTGCATGTGGCTATGTAGAGGTGAATGAAAATTTGATAAACTTACATGCTTATATCAGATATCCCTTTACTACATAAATACACCTTTCAAGCCTTTGCAAACAGAGTAGACCCAGATCAGATGGCTCCTGTAGGAACTGTCTGATCAGGGTCTGCTCTGTTTGCTTATGAAATATTATAGATAGAATTCTACAGTTTCTGCCATGGCCTAATATTCATACGCCATTATAAGAAAAAAATCCAATAAATTAATATTCGTGTTGTCATTATTTCTTATATGAATATTCACCGAGTAAACAGACAAATGAGCATGGTATCCTAATTACTCTGTATTCCAACACTCAGTCTCCCCTTTACATGGGTCTGTCAAGCTGAATAAGTCAATTTGGCAAATTTTTGAAAACTTTAAATTAGACTGATCTACGGTAGTAGTAAATACAGTAAAGCCCTGCTAATGCAACCACCTAAAGGAGGTAAAATTCTAGGTGCTAGATGCAGGTGGTAGCTTAATGCAGGACAAAAGTAATGCAGAAAGCTGCATTACTTTTGTCCTGCATTAAGCAACCACCTGTTTATAAAGACATCCATGTTTATTCTTTAGGTGGTCACATAAGAGAGGTTCTACTGTAGTGAAGATAATGGGTCTGCACTATTTGCCTGTATTTCTGTTAAATTATAACAGTATTTGGATACTGTTAGGAAATTTAACCCAATGGTTTAAACCCATCACCCATTTAAATTGTACAGTGTAACAGTATAAATTATCTGGATTAGTTTTTACTTGCCCATGAAGATTAGTAATTACCATCAAATCCATAGAATTAGATGAGATATTGGATCTGTTACGATAATATTCAATTATAAAACAAGAGTGTTATAATGATATCCATTTGCAAGCATTAACCCATTCCCTCATATTGAAGCCTTTTGAAGCCTCTGTAAAAATCACCTTTTGAAACCATTGTGATAAATAGAGCATAAGATTCATACATTCATTATTGGTTACGTGAGAGCAAATGCTCTATTTACCACAATGGTTTCAGGACTACACAATTCTAAAATGTTCCTTTTCTCTAGTAAATGCTCCTTTTCAGTAGATGTATTCAAAGATGTGGATCTAAAATAGCCTATGAGAGGGAATAGGTTAACTCTACAATGAGAATAATATGGACATACAACCATTTCCTACAGTAAGGGGCCAACACCAATCTATTTGGCTCAGGCTACACGAAAAAGGGCACTCTTGGCATTAACTGAAAGTGTTGACCACATCCATTCAACAAGGGTCTGTTTTTAGTAGTATGCATAATACAATGTATATGTAATTCTTTGAATACATACAGACATTTGAAAAGAATGTAGATCCAAATCAATGGGCTCCTTGAGTAGCCCTCGGATTAAGGGTCTGTCCTGTTTGTCATTCAAACTAACATCATGAATATTAATTAGATTAATTGTTACCATTTGAAGCAATCATATCTATATCATAGCATAAGCAAACAGAGCAGACCCTGATCAGGCAGTTCCTACAGGAGTCATCTGATCTGTTTGAAAACGTATAAAATGTATATTAATGGGGTAACGGGTGAATTCTTTCAAACTGAATGGACCCAACTAGTAAACACAGATGGGCCATTCCACTTTGAATATTCAGCATTCAAAGGGTTAAAATATTTTATTGTAAAGCAGATCTATGATGTATATGAGTGTAAAAGTACCCTTTTCCCTCTAAAGCTGGCCAAGTAGAGATACAAGTGGAAAGACAATACAACCAAAATGAGATTCTCACATTTTATTTGACAAAATATAACTTTTTCGGCATGATTTTATGTTATCTAAGTAAAAAAAATAATGCTGAGACAGTGAACAAACAAAATAAACTCTTTGCACGCTATGTAATTTTTCGTCTGGAACAAATGTCATCTGCTTCAATTTTTACAATAAAAGTTTTCTTATTTCTTTGATAAACTATGGTCAAAGTGACAAACAGTTTGAATCATGATGCGACGCCTAATCTGGATCCAAACTGTTTGTGTACATAATCACGGTTTTGCTGCTAGCATGCAAAGAGTTGATAAGACCCATATCCGGACGTCCGGTTGTTGTTTTCCAGAGAATTCAAATAACTTTGTACTCCTTATGAAATTTTTACTACCCTGTATCAAATTAATAAAAAAACACCTGCAGGATGAGTTAACTTTAGTTAAACCACAAAATGTAAGAATAAAAACTGAAGCTTGAGATAATAAATACCGATGGTTCGAAAATGTTTAAAAAAAACTACCACTAAGTCTTACCAATGTATAAAAAGTTTATAAAAAATCTTAACTTACACTGAGACAAAAAAATGACTATATACAAAGTTAGAAAGCGCAGAAAATCTGTAATGAAATAGAAAAAGAAAGAAAGTGAGTGATAGAAATGAATGAAAGAATGAAGATATTTACAAAGACTATCACAGTTTGAGTCATGCTGTTTTCCTCCTACTCCTATATCTCTGCCCAAGTTATGTGTCAGGTGCCTATTCAAATACTAAAATGGAAATTTCTCCACCAAACCCTATGCTGTGACCACTCTTTAGAATCATCTCAAAGAGAGGTCATAAGATAAAGTTTGGTGGTGAAATAATGGAGATATTTTTCAAAATGTTTAATTTATGTGTCTTGCATCTATTACACTGTATATACCGTATTTATAACCTAGCTTATAATTAATACAAAATAAATTGTATAACTGTTTACGTAACATGCGAAGTAAAGTTTGTCTGCAAAATTCTTTTGCCATAAATCTGTGTCACACAGGTAAGATCCTGATAAGCTTTCAATCTAGTTCCGAAATGTTTGCATAAGAAATCATGAATCTGTCTCTGGTATACTTTTTAACTCTTTGCATGCAAACCGTAAATATCAATTAACAAACAGTTGGGATCCAGATGAGACATCTCAATCAGGATCCAAGCTGTTTGTCGTTCTGACAGTTCTTGTGGAGAGAAGAGACAAAATAATTTTGAGAATGCAGCTTATAACACAATTACTAAGCGTGGAAAAAGTTAACCCTTTACTCCAGGAATATTCATATAAGAAAAAATGATATCATGAATATTAACGAGCTGAATTCTTACAATGGCATTATAAACACAGGCATTTCTGGTTATTGCAGAGATCTCAAAATCTAGGTCTATAAAATATCATAAGCAAACAGAGCAGACCTTTATCAGACAACTCCTATAGGAGTCATCTGGTCTGGGTCTACTGTGTTTGCAAAGGTGTAGAAAGGCATTTTATAGAATAAAGGATTAAATATCAAATAAAGGCTTATCATCCAGCTTGGCAAGCAGTTCAGACCTTGCTCAGATGTTCTGTCAGCTGATTGGGGCAGAAACTGTTTGTGACAGCCTGCGGACACCTTGTATCATTAAGCTATTTATAGAATATTTTCTTACTTTTACAAATTCATAATGTGTTGAAAATTACATAATGGGGCACTCTTAGTATCATGTATGACAAGTGTATGTATGTGTAAGTTTGACAGGATAAATACTATAATGAGGCTTTGTGGTGTAACAGATATTTATTTTTTAAAAAACCTGATGAATTTGTCCAATCTACAAAATGTATTGGTCCTTTCACTTACACAACATTCAAAGTAAAATAAGTCAATAAATAATATATGTTGAATATACACAACCGTTCCTCTAAGAACCATTCCAGGAAATACACACAGGACTTTTGAGGTAGACAATAATGAGTTATGGTATTTGCCATTTGCTTCCATTGAGACAGTGACAAGTTAAACATTGCAATCTGAAAATTAACTTTCAGCCTACTGAGCAATTTGCCATTCGTCTACAAGCCACATGTATAAAAATTCTACCTTTAATTCATGAATATTCAGATTACATCCACATGTAACATATGTATGTTTATTGCAAATTATCATTTCAGCTTATTATAATTTTGTTTCTAGAAAAATCTTTGAATCTACTTAACTCTTAATGTGCAGGAAACAAATATATAACACCTTGCAAACAGTGCAGACCCAGATCAAACGACTTGGCTCATGACCTACACTGTTTGTCATAAAAATTTAGTCAAATAAATTGATACACTTTTTTGTTTAATCACTATTCAAGAAAGGCAGGAGCTAGTTTTAAACATTCTGCAGATTATGAGTTGGCTTGAACAAAACAGAATATGCAAATAGAGGTAGACTTATAAATATGATCACCGGACAATGAGAAAGGAAAGTCTGTGATATTTCCTAGAATAAACTAACTACCTGATGGCAAGTCTAGTGTAAATGTCAAGCATAAAACACCTGCTGCCTCAACCAGTATACACCAAAAACCAAAATATATAGATAAACTATGGACCCAGTACATGAACTTGATGCAATGCACTATGAATATGATCTCATAAAACATAAAATCTGTCAAGTGATCAACTTTCTGAAACAGTAGCACCATTTTGATATTGCACAATAATGTGATAACATATCTCCCATGATGAGAGTCAATATCACAGAGTAATCTCCCTTTGGTATTTGTTTTACCCATAATATATTTCTTACACCGCCGTTTCCTTATTTGCCCTTATGACTTGAGGAGACATCTTGGTGAACATGGTGTGATGCCATGAAGCTCGCTTACTTCTTCTTGTGTTGGGTGACATACATGTCTTCTGTCTGTTTCGTGGGGCAGGGGGTGGGGTCAAGAAAGACATGTCAAGTTGGGACTCTTGTGAGACAACCTTATAGGATGATGGATACATGGAATCATTGGAGATCTTGAATGATTCATCTACACTGGACTGTGATGTATCAAGAGTTGAGTCTGACTGGTCTGCAAACCTGATATCACTCATCACTGCTTCACTATCCACAGACTCGTTGAAACTAGATCCTGACAATAAAGATGAGTTCCTATCACTTTTCACACCAGAGTCAATCATCCTGTGGAATCTGAGCAAGTTCCTCTCCCGAAAGGATCTTGAAAGTCTGTGGGCAACTGATGTGCTGTGTCTGGGCTTAGGTGGTCTAGAAAGGCAAGTATCATCACAAAAAGAACCCTTTTCTGTGTCCCTAACACAGTACGTACCATCATGTTTCCCTGACTGGGGTGATGCTGGGATTCCACCTTTACGGACATCATGCAACTTCTTCTCCATCTCCTTCATCTGAAATAAAGAAATGAAAATTGTTACATCATACTATTTTAGAGTTCTTAACCCTTTCCTTCAGATGAATGCATATAATATATGCTCTATTCCTGGCGATTCGTGTTCCTTAAAGTTTAAATTATATTATGTGTATGACAGTTGTGCAGTCCAAGTCTTTTTTAGTTGTATAGTAATATTTGAAAACATTTATTCATCTTGAAATAATAAATTTTCAGAAGAAAATCATCAAAAGTGTAAATTTTACTTGCTAAATAGATCGAGTCGGCTGCTAAGAAATTTTGACCTACGTCCTATTGATTCGTGCTCTCTAATTGGTCAGTATCAAAACAGCAATTCCGGGCAAGAAAATTCATGTTGCGGAATTTTTTGCGGGACTAAATTCAGTCCGATAAAATTTTGTAACAATGATTATTTTGAAAATTATGATTATACAGCGCAATTGAAGAAAACTAAATATGACCATTGCTGACGTAATGCGCTTTCCAAAATGGTGGACAAATAGCATCCAATTTAATGTTTTGATAAATGGCCCCATAAAGGTCCATGAAAGGGTCTACAGAAAGGTCCATATATTAACGAGCCCTTTTCATAGAGGCTATTGACAAAAACTAGGTCACGGAAATAAACTCTGTGCTGAGAAAACTACGTGATTACACAATGCACGAATCGACAGGGTAACACGAATCCATAGGAATTCACGATACAGTAGAACCCATCTAATGTGACCACTTAATGAATAAACATGGGTGTCTTTATATGCAGGTGGTAGCTTAATGCAGGACAAAAGTAGTGCAGAAAGCTCCTCTAGGAGCTTTCTGCATTACTTTTGTCTTGCATTAAGCTACTACCTGCATGTAGCATCCAGAATATTCCTTCTTTTAGGTGGACGCATTAGCGGGGTTTAACTGTATTTGCAAACAGAGTAGCCCCAGATCAGACGGCTCCTATAGATTCTTAACCTCTACCTTTCAGACCTGAACCAATTTTGTAGGCTGAATAAATTGTCTACAACAGTTTGCTTTGTATCTCTTCTCAGATTAGAGATACTGCTTGCATGGATCCCTTTAGCCCCTTAACCCATAAATATTCATGTAAGAGCCATCTGATCAAGGTCTGGTCTGTTTGCTTATGGCATTTTAAAGATCTATATTTACACTTCCTGCCAGAGTCAAACCTTTTTGTGTTCATATGTGCTAATAAATATTCATGGTGTTGTAACCTCTTACATTAATATTGATGAGGTAATTGCTTATTTCAGTGAAGACTTTGCAGAACTATGTACCAATTAATAGCTACAAACACTTCTTTAACCCTTTCCCTGTTGAATATTAATGCAAGAAATAATGACATTGTGAAAATTTGTAAGCTGAAGTTTTGTAATGACATATTTGTGCAGGATTTTTGGTATTGGTAGAAACTGTAGTCTAGGATCTATTATAATTTCATAAACACACATAGTTTGCATGGGTATAAAATCAAAGCCTTTTCTATTTTACAATTAATGATCTGTTGTCATACAATTCAACTCCACTGCTTAACCCTTTCCTTCTTATAGACACCTGTTCACGCCTTTGCAAACAGAGTAGACCCTAAAGGCTCAGTTAGCTTATAGGTCTGATTCTACACTCTCTGCCAGTCAAACATTCTGTTTTTAATGATGCTTTAAAAGAGTTCAGCTCATTCAAATTTGTGATGTTGTTATTTCTTCCAAGAATATTAAACAGGGAAAGGGTTAACTTAAAATATACTGTTTTGCACACTTCAACCAGCTTACCTTGGTCTGAGCTTTAATGAAGGAATGTCGTCTTTGCTTGCGTACAAATTTGCTGACAGACTTGTCTGAGGCGAGTTTGTGTGCGGCGCTTGTAATCTGCTTCTGGAGTTCCAGCTCGAGCTCCAGAGTCTTGGTGACATCGTCCTGAAACAACACACATTGAGAGGTGAATGACATCACAGAGCAATATAAGTCTACATAATCGTGCATAATTAACCATGTATCTGATAGATATCCATTCGCAAACAGGGTTGACCCAGATCAGACAGATCCTTTTTGAGCCATCTGATCAGTGTCTGATCTGCTTGTTTAAAGAATACATGATTCTGTACTATTTCTCAAATCAATGTATTCACTTGTTTTATATAACAGTTATCAGAAATCTAGTGGAATAGAGTCTTGCATGAATATTCAGCGGGTAACTGATAAAAATCTATGTAATTAACTCATTCCCTCATAGGCTATTTTTAGATCCAACCACTTTGAATAAATCTACCGAAAAGGAGCATTAACTAGAGAAAAGAACAATTTTAGAATTTTGTCCTTTGAAACCATTGTGATAAATAGAGCAAAGTATGCAGTTATTGTCAATTTGTTATTCAATGCTGTATTTTCCAAGTGGATTAGTCAGATATTGTTTATTAATTGGTACAGTCCATAAACGGCATAAAGTATGAAAGGGTAAATTTGTGAGAGGGATTTTGAATGACAAACAGTGCAGATCCCGATCTGAGGGCTCCTCTAGGAGCCCTCTGATCAGGGTCTGCAAAGTTTGTAGATGTCTGTGCACTTGTTTCTAGCATTCAAATGGTTAAATATGATAAAAGTTTTGATAGAATCTTTGTCAGTCAAGCAAACTTAACAATCACAGAAGAATCGCTTTCAATCCAAAATTTCTTGAACCCAGACAAATTATTGTAACACTGCAGAAAATATTCTGTCCCTAGACCACCTACATCTCTGTCTCAGAGCCTTGCATAATTTGTTTGCCTCACACTTCAGTACATCTAATTACCGAATATTTGATTCATCCCAGCCAGACTCCTAATTCAAACTACATGGCCTTCTCTTGACTGGGAAAACCCCTGAACCAGTTCACTTCCAATATTCCTAGTCAAATTCTTACTGCTCAGATTTCTTACATTTTTATTGTAAGTTCAAATTTATGAGATATCTCTCTCATGATGTCAAAACTACAACCCAAGATATTCAAAAAGTTCGGATTAGAATGAGGTGACTGGGTATTGTATTTGGATACAAACTTGTTCACAAATGTTTGCAGTCACCATTTTGCCAACAGCAATTTAAAGATTAAGATTTACCCAGCAGGCTTGTTGTTTTTCTCACTCTCTCCCAAACAGATTTTGATTGCCAATTAGCCAAACATCCCAAGAGCACACCTTTATGTGGAGTTTCAGATTTTATTCAAACCAGCTTAACTTTGTTGCATTTACATTTCCTTTTTGTACAACTACATGTATATGGAAATTGGCTATTCAGAGAAAATGTTGACCTTGCATGTTAACCCTTACTGTGCATGATACGAGTCACTAATGTCCTTTGCAAACAATGTAGACCTAAAGGAGCCCTCACATCAGGGTCTGCACTGTTTGGCATGTTGCACTTTTCTTTAGAAAAATCCCTAAATATTCACAATAAGCTTGACCTGTTTGAATTTTGGAAGAGTCCATTTGAAAATTCAGCATTGTAAGGGTTAATATAGATAGTCTCAATAAACCTTTTATCCTTTGAATTAATCCTTTCCCTAATAAACATTTATGAATGAATGGATCCCTTCATCTCTAAATTTTGATATGCTAAAAACTGTTGGCTTAGACAAAAACAGTACGATCAGACATATAAACATATAGTTTCATAAACAAATAGGAAAGACCATAGCCTTTTATCATCTAGGTCTACTCTATTTGCAAAGGCATGTAAGGGTTTTTATATAGGGAAATGTTTCTAGTAAAAAGGTCTCGTTTTCTACAATTTTGTATTTTTCCCCCAGATATTAATTTGCTCAAAACACATGATTATTTACCTCATTCTTGTCGGGGACAATGTTTGCAGACAGAGAGAAGGCTGTTCCAACACGCCGTCTGATCTGTGGGGGCTCCTCTCCAGGCTGGAGGGGTGTCTCTGGGGGTAGGCGACCAGTGAGTTCCTGCAAAGAGAAATAACAAATACAATTCATTACATGATCACAAAAGATGAAAACATATGATCATTCTATTTACAAGGGATGTATTCATCCCAAATTTTTATACCCAACTGACAGACAAGAAAACCAGTATGATCTCTGCTTGCAAGCTCATATTAGATCTGATAGGGGGCATGAATATTTAACACTTTATAATCAGTTATTTATCAGGTAAAGGGTTAAATATTCGTACAACTGCAGGCAAATTGTCTATAGAGGATCAGATACAATACTATATATCTGCTTTAGGAGGCCTCTGATCCTGGTCTACACTGTTTGTAAATACATGCGTGTCCAGCATACAAAGGATTAAAATTATTAAACAGTGTCAATTCAATAAGAGGAGAATGGGTGACAGAATATTCAGTTGTACTGTGACAGTTATTTGTGTACCTACCCCTTCTTTGACACACAGCAGCTTGAGCTCCTCCACTTTCTTCTGGAGTATCTCCTCGAGCCCCTCACGCCTCGCCTTCAGTGCCTGGTACATCTCCCTCTGTACCTTGGCTGTGTCAGCCGGGTCAAAATTCACTGAAAAATACAACAAAACACCTGGTGAGTATAGCTAACAAAGCACCCATTGGTCAATTAACTCTTTACTACATGAATATTCATTTAAAACTTCATGACATCATGAATATTAATTACATGATTTTTAACAATGGCATGTGAACATAGGACTTTTTGGCCATTGCAGAAACTGTAGAATCAGATCTATATAATTCCACTGGCAAACAGTGCAGAGCCTCGTCAGATGTTTCCTATAGGAGCCGTCTGATATGGATCTACTCTGTTTGCAAAGGCATTAAAAGGTGTATTTATGGAATAAAGAGTTAACCTTAAATCTATCAACAACTATAGTATCAGCCAAAATTGACACAAATGAATGACACCTATTTGCAAATTTAAAACAAAGTCAACGGCTTCAAATAATGTGTGACCGTTAAAAAACTCATATAGGTACCATCGCAAATTACAGTAGGATTAACTTTATAATCATACCAAGAGGATAAAGACTGACAGTCAATGTAGCTACAGCCATTAAATGAGCCACTGAACATAATCTCTGCTTGATCATACCCTGTAGAAAATTCACATTTATGAAAAGTTTACTTTGTTTATTTAACCCTTTCCCTCATATTGACGACTTTTGGCGACTCTGTAAAAGTCAATTTGTGAAACAATTGCTCCTATAGGAGCAAATGCTCTATTTATCACAATGGTTTCAAATTACAGAAATCTTAAATTTTCCTTTCTCTAATTAATGCTCCTTTTCAGAATATTAATTCAAAGAGGTTGTATCTAAAATTAGCCTATGAGGGAATGGGTTAAGAAGACCAATTATTTTGCACAAAAGCCAGTTACATCAGGTGCAATGTGTTAACAAGTACAGACTTGCTCTAAGGTGTGTGTGTTTTCCCAGCACTTTTTTCCAGGATGTTGATGGCTGTATTTATTGCAGATAAGAAATGGGTTTATTTGGCATCAGTTTTATTGGTTATGAACCATTTATCACAGGTTGCTTCCTTCACAGACAGGCTGAGGCAATCTGATGTAATGTTATAGGTTGTTTTCTATCTGCCCCTGCCGGTATGGTTTTCCAGTTTATAATGGGAGGTGAGAGGATCACTAATGCTGTATCTATGCATTTCCTGTTTTGTTTATCACAAAAGGTTGAAATATACCCCTGGCAGAACAAAATAACCATAACTCTGTATGTCAGATATTGCAGGATTTCTCAAACTTATTTATCAATCACGTCTTTTGAGAGATTTTTTTTACAGCAAAAACTTTTTCAAGTGACCAGTAACTGAAGATTTAATCCTTGAATACTCACAAAAAAATAATGACATCATAAATATCAATGAGATGGATTTTTATTAATGACATAATTATTAGCACAGGAGAATTTTACTGTGACAGAAAGTGAAGCAAACGGAGCAGAACTTGATCAGACATCTCCTACAGGAACCATCTGATCTGGGTCTACTCTGTTTGCCAAGGTGTTAAAAAAGCTGATGTTTATGTGTCATTATAGAGGGATGTGTAAAATATACTATCTGGTCTATATTACTGTTTATAACACCATTGGTGCTTGTGATATAGATGCCAAGAACAAGCTGTACCAGACAGAAGCATGATCATGTTTGTCACAGTACGTCCAGGTAACATATCTCCATGGGAAAAGATACTGATAGTGAGAGATTACTGAATATTACAGAACAAACATTGTTTGAAATGTGTACAAAATAATGCCTTCATGAAAATTAATTTGATGACCTTTTTTTTAAACAGCATATTAGCACAGAAAAGTTTTGCCATGATTTTACAGGTGATGTATGATCTGGTTTTTACTCTGTTTGCAATAACATTAAAAGTCTATGGAGCAAAGGGTTAACCCTTTCCTTTATATAAAGGCCTCTTACACCTTTACAAACTGAGTAAACCCAGGGTCTGCTCTGCTTGCTTACGAAATTGTTATATTTCTGAAGTCCTACAGTTTCTAATAATACCCAAACCATGTGCCACTATAAAAAAAAATCAGCTAATAAATATTCATGATGTCACAGAGAGAGATTGAGAGAGATGAAATAGCTGCAAGTGAGCAGTCTAAGTTAAACCAACCAATAAATCAAGCTACATGCATGAAGACCTAAATACCATTCTATGACTGTATCCCTCATGTTCAAGTGTCACCACACATTTATTATTGAGGCGTTTCCATACATTCGTTATTATGGCGTACACCACTCCTGTTTACTCTAGGCCACTTTCATATAAATAATAGTCACAAAAAATAGTATATGCCTAATTCCCTGCCTTAGGTGCAAGTTAATGAGATTGTAGAATATTAATTCATCATAACTAATAAATATAAATACTATAGTTACACTCGGAGGGAAAGGGTTAACTTATTTCTTTTGTAATTTGTACCATTGTTTTAAAAGATTTTAGTTTAAGAACACTGAATATTTAATTATTTGTGAAACAGTTAACATTACAAAATATACAACTTTCTTATTTTTAGTTTATTTTAGAAAACTATTAGTTGTATTCTGATCTCAATGTTATTTACATTTACAAACTGGTTGGTGTGTGTAACCCTTTACTCCATATATTCATGTCAGATTCTACCTATTAGAATATTAATTTATCATCTCATACTGTTACATACAACAAGTAAATACATAGCTATTTGGATTTGCTAAGATATTCTATACGCAAACAAAGCCATCTAATCTGGGTGTACTCTGTAAGGTGTTCAAAGGTATCTAAGCCTTTGCAAACAGAGTACACCCAGATCTAATCAGGTCTGCTCTATTGCTTATGATTCTAGATAGATAAGTTTCTGCCATGGCCATTGTTCCCATTTTGTGGTATTTAACAATCTAATTAATATTCATGATGACATTATTTCTTATTATGAATATTCATGGTGTAAAGGATTAATTAGTAAATTCTGCATGCTAAGAAATTGCCATCTGTTGTAATTTTTACTCTCTTTTTTTGCATTTCAATCAAATTCATTTCAATACAATCAAAATGACAAACAGTTTAGATCCTGATGAGACATTTAGCTACTCAGTCCTGTATGAGTCCAAACTATTTGCATGATTTTGAGGTAATAACCATATTATCCACTATTGTGCATAATTGTTAAATTCACTGTATAAATCCAATGTACCAAAGGTATCCTTTGATAATATCAAAGTATTCCATTTTTATATATATATATTCTTTCAGCAAGCTTACCTTTTTGGATTGTTGGAGTTTTCATTTTTAATTTTAATTGCTTAACAGTTTCCATATCATAAAGTCATTTTATCAGCACAGTTTCAGCACTTTTGAACAAAGAACCACAAACTTCCAGGCAACATTAGCAAATCCATATTCATGTGCAACAAGTGTCTTGTCTTCTAAACCACTGGGCTGTACATACTACACTAATGATATCCCTCTACTGTAAGTCCAAGATCTCACTTGCCAACTTTGAAAATTCTTCTTCTTTGTCAATTAGCCAATTTGCGTTGTAATCAAACACTAATTAAGATTAATTGTAGAAGTTTGTCATCAGTTTAATTGAGAGCCTCCTGACATGATCAGCTCTGTGTCACAGGTCTTTCTGATTATAGCCCAGTCCAAGCAAGCTACGCCCAATATTGTTGTGTGAACCAGTCAGCTATGTAATATTTCTGCTATACACCTGCACTTGCTATCAACAAATTAATTGGCCCAGTTGATTACCACTGATTTTGTCCATGCAAACCTATTCAATGGTAAATTAATTATTTGACCTCTGATTTTAAGCTGACATATTCATGTGCTCAAAAAAATAAGAACTGGTGTCTATTTTCAGTATATATGAAATGTTGGTATAAAATTTCCTTTCCGTTGTAAACGGTTGACAAATAACAATATGGCAATTATTTGTTCTGACAGCTTTCTTGGGCCCAATCTTCCTTGTAATTTTCAGGTATGTCCAAAGTATTGTTATTTTGTATCCAATTTCCTGTATGTAATTGTTGGCCCATTCTAGTTTTTGGTCAATATTACAATGTAACAAAAGTTTGTAATATCCTTGACTAACTTTGAACACTGGCACCTCAATACAATATCAATCAATTCATAATGAATGAACAATTCCCAATGAAAATAAACCTGCACTTCAAAGACTCACTGTTTTCAAAAACAGTCTAATACTGTCTTAAAATATTTTTATAATCTAGTGTGAAAATCTGTAGACCGCAAACTTTAAGAATTTTTTAAAAAATGTTCAAACAAACTCAAATCTCCATATATAATCCAGATGATTTGATGTCTTTAAATTTAACTGCTAATTTATTTTTCTCCACTACACTCCAGTGAAAAAAACATGTCCATAGTCTTCTATGCTATCCCGCTGAACTGGAATGTTAAACACTTAAGCAACTCACTAAGTCCACAAAGTCAGTAAACTTGTAGTAAAATGAAATGATATCAGGTTAGTTCATTGATTCGCTAACCAAACTGCCCCGAGCATTAAATCCTCACTCTTCAACTTGTGTTTGAATTCAAATACCTGAGTCATATCATTAAACCCGAAACACCCACTCCGCAAAATAGTAAGTGTTATCAAAGGATCTCTGTACGCGTGTTTTTTGTGGGCTGATTTCCCGACTTGATAAAAATAGACAGTGTGATTATGGGGAAGATCCTGTTGTGGTTTGTGAATGAAAGCAAGCATGTTAGGTCACATCACATGGTTACGCTGTAAGATCGTCCTTTATACAGTAAAACCTGCCTATAGCTACCTCATAATGAATGAGCATTGGGGTTTAAAGAGACAGTGCTTTCAAGATGAAAGTAATGCAGAAAGCAAACCCGGACTCAAACAGATCAGACCCAGATCAGACTGCCAACCAAATAATCTGATTCAAAAGTTTTTATCATGGTCAAAAATTCCCTATTTCCCCTGTCACTTTAAAACTTAATTCATATTCATGTTATTGTTTCTTACATGAGTAATAATGTTGCAAAGGGTTAAAAACTTGAGTTAAAAACCCGAGTTAAATACTTATTTTTGGTGGTCACATAGGTATGTGGAACATCAAAATGCCCGAGGCAGGGAAGAGACAGGACATTGTCCGATGTTGTAGCTATGTCCACACCTACAAAACCTCCAGTAATGGGATAATTGGGAATTCTCTATCATTAAATATGTAACTGATTGTCAGTGAGCCCAAAAATTACAGGAGTGGGGTTTTGGATGGTCACTGATGTAAGACAAATTACAGGACTCCAGCTAAATGAATATTTAAATTAAAGAATTAAACTGGTTAAGTTGAAGGAGTGCCTTACTATGTTATCTTTTATTCAAAATGATGTCCCAATATGTGATATAATTCAACCTGCTCGTTGAAGGGTAGCAAAACAACAAAAAAAACTTACCATTTTGCTACTTTTTATAATTATTGAACTTTGCTGTAATTTTTTTTGTTCTTTCTACTTTAGGGTGCATTGTTGGGATTACCTCAGCCGAACAATCAATTTAGAACCTACCAACAAGCTATAATACTATCTGGGGAGTATAAATATCTGCATATAGCACCCTTACATGATATCATAGAGAGGCCTTTTTGACACCTTTGCAAACCCAGCAGACCCAGATCAGATGGCTCATGTAGGAGCCATTTGATAAGACTGCTCAGTTTGCACATGTAATATTACAGATCTGATTATACAGGTTCTGTTATGGCTAAAAAAAATTCTGTGTTCATAATTATACCATTAATAAAAATTCAGCTGATAAAAATTCAAGATGTCATTATTTCTTACATGAATATTCATGAGGTAAAGGGTTAAAGCAGAAAATAAGTAGGCTCCTAAATTTCCTCAAAGGAAAAAAACCTCATGGGGGGAGATAAGACAACTGAATAAATATTTGATTATCACCTCCAACTTGTTTTTCAATTTACAGGAACTTCAAAGGCTGGTATAGCCAGAGGGCCATGATAAGAAGGTAGATATAAGAAGTAGAAGTCAAAACATTATGATAATGTTACTTCATCAACTACTTAACTCGCAGCATGCTGCAGTCTGGATCAAATGATAACTGTTACACACAAGTTTGGATCCAAATAATTCTGCATTAATTAGAATACAGTTTTTAGACACTCAAAATGTGAAGTTTCGTTAGGGGGAAATTGAAAAAAAATCCAATTTAAATAACATTGAAATTTACCAATGAAATAAAATTATTTGAATATGAATTTGGTCACTACTAAGGGATAAACTTTGTATAATATAAATAAGCAAGATACTAATCTTCTGCCAGACAGTCGATTGAGGGAATGACTGACCAAATCATTGCTGTAACTACATTGAAGGGATCACTTCTATGGAACTGGCTCAATCTTAATGCCTTTTCAACAAATTAGATAGTACCAAGTCAGTGGCAAATTATGATAAAGGTGTTGAACGAAGAGTTTCTAATGATAAATTAAGATAATACTGATGAGATAAACATTGCATTCAACCCTTCACCTGATAAATAACCAAGCAAGAAATAACCCTTTATTCTATGAATATTCGTGTAAGAAATAATTATCAAATAAATATTACTTAACCCTTTCCCCCCATGGGCTATTTTTTAGATCCAACCTCTTTGAATGAATCTACCTAAAAGAAGCATATACTAGAGAAAAATAAAATTTAAGAATTTTGTAGTTTGAAACAATTGTGATAAATAAAGCATTTGCTCCTATAGGAGCAAATTCTTTTTAATACTCTATTTATCACAATGGTTTCAAGAAGTGGTTATTACAGAGGCGTAGAAAGGCGTATTTATGGAGGAAAGGGTTAAAATAATTGGATACAAGAAGTTTTGACCATGGCAGAAACTGTAGAATCATATCCTATATTATATCATAAGCAAAAAGAGCAGACCTAGATCAGATCTGATCTGGGTCTACTCTGTTTACAAAATCATAGAAAGACGTATTTATGTAGTAAAGGGATAATTATACCATGTATACTTATTGTATGAATTTGTATCATGGTATATGAACAGTATTCTTCTTGTTATGGTTGCAAAGACATCAATCTTGCTATTTAACATTTTCAATGCAATTGCAGTGGTATTTGCAAACAGTGTAGGCCCAGATCTGAGGGCTCTGCAAGTTATGTCTTTCATACTGAGTGCAGTGAGTTGAACACCAGATGGGCTATTCCACTGTGAAAATTTAACATTGTTGGAAAAGTACTTCCAAATGTCTCTACAAATTACTCAACACTAATAGCAAGAGTTCTACTTCTGAAGACTATTCCAGCTTTCAATTTAAAATCTTTATGCTTTCTTTGGATGCTTTACTCAGAAAACAAATAGGCAGACCAACAAATGTCAACACCACCATAACACTATTGGGTATGAAAACCGACACAGTTAGCCGTCTTGGCAATCATAGGGGTAGTTTTTCTCAGTGTTTTGGCAACAGAAGGTGATATAATGACCCAGCAAGCATGTTCAATATCAATAGTAACAGCAGTAGGTAATCTACTGATCGCACCACACTTATTTCTGGGTAACAACAGAAGTGAAAATTTATCAAGTGCTCTTAATGGACATTATCACAACAGTTGGTGGCCTGCCCAATTTGCCTTTGTTACCTGAGACTATCTTGACTGACTTATGATAAAGCCAATGAAAACCAGACAAATAAAAGAAGATGCAAAAACAACAAAATGAAACAATAGTAATATTTTTATAGGTGAACTGCCAAAACACTGTGAACTAAAACATTAAAAAAGTTTATTGTATTGTAAACAACATGTGAGCACACTGATTCAACCCTTTACCTCATGAATATTCATGTAGGAAATATGATATGAATAATTAGATAATTTTTTATAACGGCATATGGCAACTTTTTACCATGAGAGAAAATGCAGAATAAAATCTATATAATTCCAAAAGCAAATTGACCAGACTCTAATAAAATGGCTCTTACAAATGCAGACCTATGAGGTAAAAGGTTGATGTAGTCTCTTATAATTCTTTTAATGATGTAGACCTTGAGGAAGATTTATTGTATTCAGATAAATCTGATTACATTCTGTCTAAATGTCATGGGTTCAGATGCCAGGCCACAAGTATGACAGGATTGTGTTGAACACTATTTATCTAATTTATCATCATTTATCTATTTGAATCCTGAGTTTTCAAAGTGGGAATTCCAGTCCATCTTTGTAACAGTCCAGGCAGTATGAAGACTTACATTTGCTAGACAATTTTGAATGATAAACAGTGCAGGCCTTGCCCAGGGGGTTCCTAGAGGAGCCCTCTCATCTGGGTCTTCACTGCTTGCAAATGCCTGTATGTGTTTCTTGTAATCATTTGGTTAAAGCAGTGTTTCTATAATGGTTGTATTGCCATTGTGACCTTTGGCAAAGTAACCAGTGTAGACCCAGAACAGATCCAGAAGGATCATTTCAGATATCCTCTAATCTGAGTCTACATTGTTTGCCTAACCTCTGTTTGGGATACTAGACATAAAACTCAGTCACTGTTCAAGCACTAGAGGGAAGCATCAGATAACTCAATGTGACTTTCAAACTGAGCACCGTGAGATTGTTCTTTACCTACCTTCCCACCTTTGTAACATAATTGTTGCTTTTTATTGAAATATAATTGGTATATCATGCCAAGGCAATCAAGTTTATGTTTTTGTACTTTACTAGGGATAAACAGGTAATAGGTAACCAATGGGTTGATCATGTAATTGCTAAAAGCATGAGAAAATTACTTCAGTGTATCATACCAGCAATATGCAACTGGAGTTTCACTATGAAATTTGTGTTTCAATATGCACTTTATAATGCAATTAGTGGTTCGACGTCACTGCCCTAGTAACCTTTCCTTGTTGAATGTTTGTTAGAAATAAGACATCATGAATTTATATCAGCTGAGTTTTGAAAGGGAATATAGTTATTAATGGGTTGTAACAAGATCAATCTAGGATATAACAGTCCCCTTTTACACCCACACTCTAATGTTAATGAGCATGTAATTTCATATTATATACCGATACCGATTGTAGCCACATTGTTATAAATCAGTTATTCTTTATGCTGCTGGGCAGAGAAAATTGTCTTCTTCTATCCTGAAGTTACTTAATTTACCCATTTATTATTAATAACAAGAGTGATTGAAGAAACACAAAACAATGCAGCAAACTTTTGGATTCAGATGACACTCGACAAATCAGAAGTCAGTGAAAATATCAGCGCAGATCACAGATTGAGCAGAGAACTTCATTCAGCATACCCGGACAGACAGAGGACCAGACAAGTCTCCTACTGTTAGTACAATTACCACGATTGCTTCATTCAATACATGTATAATTAAACACACCCAGGATTGGCCAAATAATAGAGAATAACCTAAATGCAATAGTGTACACATGAATAGAACATTGAAAATCTTCACTGATCATCTGTTCCCTTTCATTCACCCATATTTCATGGGCATTTATAACCCTTTCACTATAACATCTTTTTGACACATTTTCAAGCAGTCTCAGACCCGGATAGCTCTTCGAGAAGCTGTCTAATAAGGATCTGTTCTGTTTGCTTAGGTTTAATATAGAGATTATTCAGCTTGTGCCTTTAAATGTCCCATGTTCAAGCAGTAAATGGTTAAAAAGAAGATAAATCTAGGAAATAAATGTTTTTGTATACCTGTCAAATCCATATCTGTCTTGTTGAATATTGACACATCACACTCAGTCTTGTTTAGAATGGAAACATTAATTCCTGTAGCTACCTTCATGATTGTCAGAATATTTGTACCAGTCAAAAATTGTTAGTAACAGTTTTCAGCAGTATGTAAACATTAATAGAATGTTTCAACACTCAATAATAACATATCCTCAACAAACCATAACAGTTGTTGCCAGGGCACTTTTACAATCTACCATCAAGTGCAGGTACCTATAACACTGCACTATCAGTCTTATCTGTAGAGTACAGTACCAGACTGTGTGATTCACTCTCTCACTGGCACATATATTACACAGGGACTTCCAAGACTCCCTTCACAGCAGGACCACACATGTAATATTCCTACAATCCCCTTGATAGCAATGCAATAAAACACTTAATAGCCCCTCAAAGATGTCAAATCAAAGACTCTGACACACTTGTGTCTGACTATAAGTATGTTTGTATAAGGGCTTTTTACACAACAGTGTTGGATGACCCATGGTGCTGTAAGCCTATATACTTAACCAGTTTCCTTCAAAAGGCTCCTTATTCCAGTTAATGGACCAAAACTAAGAGGTGGCAAATGTACAGAGTCTAAGTGTTGGTAAATGCCCCAAGGTTAATGTTTGTTGCCAAAGTATACAAAACTGAACCCAATGTGACACCTAAGGTAACACCAAGGTAAATATTTAATTAAGGAAGATGCCTAGTAATACAAGAGGAAAGACAAATAGTCACTTCCTGTGAATTACATGTATAATTATAGCAGGTAAGAGTTTGGAAAATTTCTTCCCAATCAAATAATCAATTAGCACTAATGACTTTTCTATTGATGAGGCATTTGTCAGAACAGTATCCTATCAATGGTATCTAAATAGCATCTACATGATGTGGACATAATTATATCTTCACTGATTTATTGTATTATTGTTGAATCTTTATTTGCTAGGCTTAAAACAAAACACTTTCAGAATATCAAATATCTGGATCCAAGATTTGCAGCAAAGTATGAAATATCTGGTAACTTTGTTCTTCATGATAATCATCTAACCTGTTGAATATTCATAAATTAATGACATCATGAATATGTATATGCTGAATTATTATGATGGTATAAGAAAAGGATTTTATGACAGCATTGTATTATCTGGTCTATATTGTTTCATAAGCAAACAAACCAGAACCTGACCAATTTGATAAGGGTCTGCCCAGTTTGCCCCTGATATGATTCTACAGTTTCTGCCATGGCAAAAAAAACCCACCAACCTAAAAATATTGAAAATTCAGCCTTTCCAGGAATAAGCATCAGTATGTTTCTTTTCTTCCAATTTTAAGTATTTTTCAAGACAAAGATTAACATGATAGTTTGATTTGTTTCATGATAAAAAATTTAATGCATCAGCAATACATGTGCCAACTGCTCCATCAGTCTATTAGAGGCTGTGATTCAGATTGTGATCCAAAGTTGGTCCAATTTACAAGCTCATTCCCTGACACAATGTTTATGCATTTGTTTCAGTGCTGCTGCTGAAGATGGCAACCCCACTGTAGTCATTTAAGAAACTGATCTTTCAAATTCCATAAGCAAACAGAGCAGACCCTGATGATCACTGACTGCTCCTATAGGTCTGATCTGGGTCTACTCTGTTTGCAGATGCATGAAAACATGTTTGTAAGGAGGAAAGGGTTAACAAATATAGATCAGACCCACATCAGACAGCCCCTGAGCTTATTGAATAATAACTAATTCTGAAGCTTCTGTAACAACCATTTTTTCAATTTAAAAACAGTTCCTGAATATTCATGCAATAACGCATGGAGGAAAGGGTAAACATTTGCATCAAACAGGAACAAATGTAAAATTACTGATACTTGAGTAAATACATAACATATTGTTTATTTGGCATAAAATACATACATATTTATAGACTTAAACAAGAGTACCGCATACGGTACATAATACGCCCACTTGCAAACTTTCTCTGATTCAACATGCCTTATAAGTGTTGACATTTTCTAATCTGTGCTTCTGATCTTGATTTCCATATTAAGGTGATACTATTTTTTAAACAAGAGGGCCATGAGGCCCTGAAGCGCTCACCTGAGATAACCCAAGGGGTGGGGCCATTTTTGACCAAGAAGTCATCATTTGTACAACATTGGTAGAGAACCACAAGGCAAAGCAGTATGCCATTAATTAAAGGTCTAAGCCTAATGGTTTCAGAGAAAAATTTTCCCATGAAAAACTGATAAGCCCCAAGGCAGGGCCAAGTTTTGCCCAGAGGCCAGGGTCGTAAGTTGAACATTCTTGGCAGAGGACCACAAGCCAAGCTACATATTTGTATAGGACCATTAGATCATGTTACATACCAAACATCAAAGGTCTAGGCCTTAACAGTTTCAGAAGATTTTTAAAGATTTTCCTATGAAAAACTGATAAGCCCTTGGGCGGGCCATTTTTGGCCCAGGGGTCATAATTTGAACAATCTTTGTCGAGAACCATTAAATCATGCTACATACCAAATAGCAAAGGTATAGGCCTAACAGTTTCAGAAAAAAAGATTTTTAAAGATTTTCCTATGAAAAACTGATAAGCCCTTGGGCGGGGCCATTTTCGGTTCAGGGTCATAATTTGAACAATCTTTGATAGAGGACCATAGACCATGCTACATGCCAAATATCAAAGTTCTAGGCCATACAGTTTCAGAGAAGAAGAGTTTTAAAGATTTTCCTATGAAAAACTGATAAGCCTTTGGGCGGGGCCATTTTTGGCCCGGGGGTCATAATTTGAACAATCTTTGTAGAGGACCATTAGATCATGCTACATACCAAATATCAAAGGTCTAGGCCATACAGTTTCAGAAAAAAAGATTTTTAAAGATTTTCCTATGAAAAAACTGATAAGACCTTGGGCGGGGCCATTTTTGACCCAGGGGTCATAATTTGAACAATCTTTGTAGAGGACCATTAGATCATGCTACATACCAAATATCAAAGGTCTAGGCCTTACAGTTTCAGAGAAGAAGATTTTTAAAGATTTTCCTATGAAAAACTGATAAGCCCTTGGGCGGGGCCATTTTTGGCCCGGGGGTCATAATTTGAACAATCTTTGTAGAGGACCATAAGATCATGCTACATGCCAAATATCAAAAGTCTAGGCCTTACAGTTTCAGAGAAGAAGATTTTTAAAGATTTTCCTATGGCAAACCAGGGTTCCCACAAAGCAGAAAAAATAAAATTCCCTGACTTTTCACTGACTTTTCCCTGACCGAATTTCAATTTTCCCTGACCCCATGTTAACAAGTTTAATCGGTCATCTATGAGCATGATCAATAAATGTTGGCCTCTGTCCTCCCAGTCAGCCAATCCTTACCACCTCTCTCTTTATGACAACTATATATACACCAGTAGTGTTTTGATCATTTTAAATAAAGAAAATATTATTATAAATGTTTTTGACTTTTTCATTTTTAATTGCTCAATATTGAATGTAACATGCATGATGCCAAACATGTCCTAATATGCACTTTAAGTATAAAGCCTCTTAAATCTTTTCTACCTCTCTTAACCCTTTCCTCCATGAATTTTTATTAGAGACTCAATCTACTATGAATATATAATTAAGCAAAATTTTATTTTTAAGCAAAGTTAAGAAATATATTGGCAGTAGACTAAAGTAAAAACTCAGATTTATGATTTTTTCTAAGCAAACAGAGTAGACCCTGATCAGGCAGCTCCTACAGGAGCTGCCTGATATGGGTCTATTCTGTTTGCAAAGGTGATAAAATGTGTATCTATGGTGGAAAGGGTTAATCTTTCAGTTTTTCTATGTAAGCTGAATTTAAAATAGTACATACAGTGTGTAAGCCATTGATATAGCATGCTATTAAAATGGGGTCAAAATTGGCCCCGCCCCAGGGCCGGCTTGTTTTCTATATAGAAACACATAGTGAAAACTTTGAAAATCTTCTTCTCTGATTTTCTGGTGAGCGATATCAGGGCCTTACAGGCCCTCTTGTTTTGCAATTTAATCAAAATTTTTGCATCACTTGGGATGTTTTTCTCAAATTGGGAAAAATAGGTCCTTTTAACGGGTCTTAGACTGTAGACGCCAGAAAAGGGTCTGCATTTCCACTGTTTTCATAATAGCAGACCAAATATTGCTGCCCTTACAAGTGAAGACAGTAGTACAGTAGAATGTCCAATATCTAGCACTGCTGCCCTGCCTGTCCTAACAAGTGAAGACACTACAGTAGAATGTCCAATATCTAGCATTGTACGACAGACCCCCAGCAAAGCTATTGAAAAAGTGTCCTGATAACGGTTGTAAGTGGACACTTTTGTACGCACGTGATTCTTGTGGTTAAAACCTATCTACCTAGGATTTGAATTGGGTGAACCAAGGGGAAAACATTTTGTACTCATTTGTGAAATATTCATTTTTATTCATTTTTAATCAAAATTAAAAGTGTACAACGTACTGTCGTACAAGTAAGATACATGTACTCATCTTACTACCAAAGTGTCTTCTTACAACTGTTATCAGGACAGTTTGTTCGCATGACCTCAGACAAGTGTCCTCGGCTACGCCTCGGACACGTCTTCGGTCATGCGAACAAACTGTCGTGATAACGGTTGTAAGAAGACACTTTGGTAGTAAGACTCGTACTGTATCTATTACTTGCTGCCATATTCTAGCACTGCTGTCAAAACGGATGCTGGAGTCTTGCAGAGGTGCCAGAATTCTCCAATGATTTTGTTTTAACAGACTTCATGACAGATATACTTTAAAATTTGGATGTGAAATATACAAAGCTAATCAAAGATGTATAAAGATGCTTGGTTTAGTCAAAATTGAAGAAACTGCCTTAGCTTTTTTTCATTCTTTCTCCTTTTTGACATATTTCATCAGCCCTCATCCTTTGGTTCCAAATTTCCCTGACTTTTCCCTGACTTTTGCCAAATTTCAAATTTCCCTGACCAATTAATAAAATCCCTGACTTTTCCCTGACCTTGAAAAAAAATCCTTTTTCCCTGACTTTTCCCTGTCCGTGGGAACCCTGCAAACTGATAAGCCCTAGGGCGGGGCCATTTTTGGCCCGGGGGTCATAATGTGAACAATATTTCGTTCCCCCTCACCACTGATGCTTCTGACAAAATTTGGTTAAAATCGGGTCAGTAGTTTCAGAGGAGATGTCGTTTGAAAATGTGGACGGACGACGGACGCCGGACACCGGACGGATCGCGGTCACAATAACTCACCTGAGCCTTTGGCTCAGGTGAGCTAAAAAATGAAGTGAATATCTTATTAAATAAAAAAGTTACAGCTAATCCTCATTTTTGCAACGGCCATAACTCTGCTTAAAACATTTGTGTTAAGTTTCATTTATAAGTTCAAGGACCATAACTTTAGAATAAAATGACATATCAAAACCCCCGCAATATATGTGTAAATTCACATTAAGGTTTAACCATATAAACAAATTGAAGTAAATATCATTTCAAATGAAAAAGTTATGGCCATCCTCATATTTGCATAGATTTGCCTTATTTTTTTAAGTGCAAGGGCCATAACTCCGAAACAACAAATCAAATGATCCTCAGAATCGACTTAGCTTCAGGTCTTGATGCATTAAACATGTGGATGAAGTTTCATTAATATCTGTCAAACAGTTTTCCCAGAAAACAGCGGACAAACTATTTGCATATATTTGCAATTTTTTTTAAGTAAAAGGGCAATAACTCCGAAACGAAAAATCAAATAAACCTCAAAATTGACTCAGCATCAGATCTTGATGCATTAAACATTTGTGTGAAGTTTCATTAATATCTCTCAAATAGTTTTCCCAGAAAACAGCGGACAAACTATTTGCATATTTTTTTAAGGACAAGGGCCATAACTCCGAAACGACAAATCAAATGAACCTCAGAATCGACTCAGCTTCAGATCTTGATGCATTAAACATTTGTGTGAAGTTTCATTAATATCTCTCAAATAGTTTTCCCAGAAAACAGCGGACAAACTATTTGCATATTTTTTAAGGACAAGGGCCATAACTCTGAAAAGACAAATCAAATGAACCTCAGAATCAACTCAGCTTCAGATCTTGATGCATTTAACATTTGTGTGAAGTTTCATTAATATCTGTCAAATAGTTTTCCCAGAAAACAGCGGACAAACTATTTGCATGTATTTGCATTATTTTTTAAGTAAAAGGGCAATAACTCCAAAACGAAAAATTAAATGAACCTCAGAATCGACTCAGCTTCAGACCTTGATGCATTAAACATTTGTGTGAAGTTTCATTAATATCGCTCAAATAGTTTTCCCAGAAAACAGCGGACAAACTATTTGCATATTTTTTAAGGACAAGGGCAATAACTCCGAAACGACAAATCAAATGAACCTCAGAATCAACTCAGCTTCAGATCTTGATGCATTAAACATGTGTGTGAAGTTTCATTAATATCTCTCAAATAGTTTTCCCAGAAAACAGCGGACAAACTATTTGCATGTATTTGCATTATTTTTTAAGTACAAGAGGGCCAGAATGGCCCTGAAGCGCTCACCAGACAATCAGAGGAGAAGATTTTCAAAGTTTTCACTATATGTTTCTATAGAGAACTAGCCGGCCCTGGGGCGGGCCAATTTTGACCCCAGGGAATAATTTAGAAAAACTTGTAGGGGACCTGAACATGATGCTATGAGCCAAATATGAAAGCTGAGATTAACCTTCCAGTTTCAGAGAAGAAGATTTTCAAAGTTTTCTCAATATGTTTCTATTGAAAATTGCCTACTACCCCTGTGGCAGGGCCAATTTTGACCCCAGGGTTATAATTTATATAACTTTTGTAGAGGACCTGAACATGATGCGCTGTGCCAAATATGAAAGCTGAGAGCCTTCCAGTTTCAGAGGAAAAGATTTTCAAGGATTTCACTATTTGTTTCTATTGAAAACTACCCACCCCTGGGGCGGGCCAATTTTGACCCAGGGGCCATAATTTACATAACTTTTGTAGAGGACCTGAACATAATGCGCTGTGCCAAATATGAAAGCTGAGAGCCTAGCTTCCAGTTTCAGAGAAGAAGATTTACAAAGATTTCACTATTTGTTTCTATTGAAAACTGCCCACCCCTGGGGCGGGGCCAACTTTGACCCCGGGGCCATACTTTATATAATTTTTGTAGAAGACCTGAACATGATGATATGTGCCAAATATGAAAGCTGAGAACCTTCCAGTTTCAGAGGAAAAGATTTTCAAGGATTTCACTATTTGTTTCTATTGAAAACTGCCCACCCCTGGGGCGGGGCCAATTTTGACCCCGGGGTCATAATTTATATAACTTTTGTAGAGGACCTGAACATGATGATCTGTGCCAAATATGAAAGCTGAGAACCTTCCAGTTTCAGACAAGAAGATTTTCAAAGATTTCACTATTTGTTTCTATTGAAAATTGGCCACCCCTGAGGCAGGGCCAATTTTGACCCCGGGGCCATAAATAATATAACTTTTGTAGAGGACCTGAACATGATGCTATGTGCCAAATATGAAAGCTGAGAACCTTCCAGTTTCAGAGGAGAAGATTTTCAAAGATTTCACTATTTGTTTCTTTTGAAACCTGCCCACCCCTGGGGCGGGGCCAACTTTGACCCTGGGGCCATAATTTATATAACTTTTGTAGAGGACCTGAACATGATGCTATGTGCCAAATATGAAAGCTGAGAGCCTTCCAGTTTCAGAGGAGAAGATTTTCAAAGATTTCACTATTTGTTTCTTTTGAAACCTGCCCGCCCCTGGGGCGGGGCCAATTTTGACCCTGGGGCCATAATTTATATAACTTTTGTAGAGGACCTGAACATGATGCTATGTGCCAAATATGAAAGCTGAGAGCCTTCCAGTTTCAGAGGAGAAGATTTTCAAAGATTTCACTATTTGTTTCTATTGAAAACTGCCCACACCTGGGGCGGGGCCAATTTTGACCCTGGGGCCATAATTTATATAACTTTTGTAGAGGACCTGAACATGATGCTATGTGCCAAATATGAAAGCTGAGAGCCTTCCAGTTTCAGAGAAGAAGATTTTCAAAGTTTGCAATATATGATTCTATGGAAAACGGCCCACCCCTGGGGCGGGCCAATTTTGACCCCAGGGACATAATTTATATAACTTTTGTAGAGGACCTGAACATGATGCTATGTGCCAATTATGAAAGCTGAGAAGCTTCTGGCTTCAGAGAAGAAGATTTTCAAAGTTTTACTATATATTTCTATTGAAAACAAGGCACCCCTGGGGCGGGGTCAATTTTGACCCCAGGGGCATAATTTATATAACTTTTGTAGAGGACCTGAATATGATGCTATGTGCCAAAGATGAAAGTTGAGATCCCTGTAGATTCAGGAGAAGATTTTTAAAGGTTCAAATTGTTGACGACGGACGACGAACGACGCACGACGCACGACGCCGGACGACGGACAACGGGCGATCACAAAAGCTCACCCTGAGCACTTTGTGCTCTGGTGAGCTAAAAAGGGCCATAACTCCGAAACGAAAAATCAAATGAACCTCAGAATCGACTCAGCTTCAGATCTTGATGCATTATACATTTGTGTGAAGTTTCATTAATATCTCTCAAATAGTTTTCCCAGAAAACAGCGGACAAACTTTGCATATTTTTTAAGGACAAGGGCCATAACTCTGAAATGAAATATCAAATGAATCTCAGAATCAACTCAGCTTCAGATCTTGATGCATTTAACATTTGTGTGAAGTTTCATTAATATCTGTCAAATAGTTTTCCCAGAAAACAGCGGACAAACAAAATGTTGACGGACGAACGAACGAACGAACGGACGAACGGACAGACAGGGCCACGACAATATACGACCACCTTTATTAGGTGGGCGTATAAAAACTAAACACACAAATTCCTAGTATCTTCCAGAAATGTGCAGTGTTTATACCCTCTGAATAGCAGAAACAACTGTACTGGATTTGTGAACAATGTCAACCCAGATCAGAGAGGGTTTGTAATTCAAACTCCTCTAGCATATACTTATTTAACCCTTTACTCCATATATACACCTTTCTATGCCTTTGCAAACACAGTAGACCCAGCTCTGCTGTTTGCTTATGATATAATATATGTATGATTCTTCAGTTCCTGCCATGGTCAAAATGTCCTTGTGTCCATGTGCTATTATAACAAATAATCTAATTTATATATTTATGTCTTTATTACTTTCATGAATATTCATGGGGTAAAGCGTTAAGCCTTTTCATACTGATCAAAATTTACATTGATGGGTCATTTCACTTGATTACAGGATATCCAGGTTATAAAAAACAAGCTCACTTCTAGAAACAACACAAAGTAGACTTCCATCTGTTCCATGCATTTTAAACAATGGACATTAAGAGGTTCTTGAATAATTAATAAAATAATGGTATCAATAGTTAATTATATAAATGTGGACTATCGGACTCCAAGTACTGCTATCAGACTTCCAGTAATGGTATCCCTTAACCTCATGAATATGCATGTTAGAAACACACATATATATATATATATCATATATATTTGGACTATATGCATTCCAGTATGGATATCCCTTTACCTTATGAATATGCATGTAAGAAATTTTGGACCATGACAATTACAGTAGAAACAGAAATTTATAATTCCATAAGCAAACAGAGAAACCCTGATTCTATTTGCAAATACACGAAAATATGTCTATCTCTAGTAAAGGGATACCATAATGCATGATGATCATATAAAGTTGACATACCAGGTAAATCTCCAATCATCTTTAGAAATATCACAGCAATTTCACTCAATCAAAAAATATACTTGTGCACACTTTCACGACTGTATACTGAATGAGTAGATATTAACAATGTTTTGATAGGAATTAAATAAACTCAGAATTGTTTGTTTGTTTAATCCAACTGTTAATCCACTTCAAAGGGCCATGCTAATCATATTTCAAAAGGAACAATAGGGTCCACTCAGGAGGACAATACTGTGTTGGCTAATTGATGGACAATAGGCAATCAAGGCCTATTAGATAGACCAAACAAAGTAGCATATCAATTAAAGAAATTAATAACAGATTAAGCTGATTAGACTTCAAAGACATTTAATTACAGGTAATCATGGGTAGGTGAGAAAACTATATCTTTAAATTAATGAGGATTAAAATCACATTGCAAACTGAAGTAAAACTATGTCCAAGTAATCTTTCATGTGTTTCAAATGGAATTTGTATTTTTTAAACCTGATCTCAATATATAACTATGATTCAGGTTCCACTCTTTTTGCATGGCATGTAGATATTGGCAATTACCGGTATTCCTATGGAAGGCAGGGTAAATTCAGGCCTAAACAGTGCAGACCCTGATCATATAGCTCCTATAACCCATTACCTCATAGGCTACTATTAAATCCAACCTTCTTGAATAAATCTACCGAAAAGGAGCATTAACAAGAGAAAAGGAAACATTTAGTATTTTGTAGTTTGAAACCATTGTGATAAATAGAGCTTTTGCTCCTATAGGAGCAAAAGCTCTATTTATCACAATGGTTCCAACAGGTGACTTTTGCAGAGGCGTCAGAAGGCGTCAATATGAGGGAATGGGATAAGAGCTCTTTAACTAGTTGTGAGAGACCAATATCTCAAGTTTTAGTTTTATGTAGACAGAAAAGAAGCTTATTATTTTGTTATTTCATACCCTTTACTCCATATATATCAGTACTTTGTAAACAGAGGAGACCCAGACCAAACTGCTCCAATAGCATTCTGATCAAGGTCTATGTTTGACTATAAAATATACATCTGATTTTACAGTGTCTGCCAATGGCAAAAAAATCCTCTGTTGATATGCCATTGTAAAAGTAAGCTAATAAATCCTTCCCCCATGAATATTCATGTAAGAAATGACATCATGAATATTAATTACAGTAATTTTTATAATCGCACATGGACAGACATTTTTTACAATGGCAGAAACTTTAGATTCATATCTATATCGTAAAGGCAGACCTGTGGTAGTTTAATCGTTTACTCCATAAATTTGCCTTTCTAACTGCTGTTGCAAACAAAATAGAAAACCCGCCACATCAGATGGCTCCAACAGGAGCCGTCAGATCAGGGTCTGCTTTTGAAATAATATAGATAAGATTTTACAGTTTTGAATATGGCCGAAAATTCCTGCGTTCATAAAACATAACCTAATTAATATCCATGCGGTCATATTTCTAACATGGATATTTATAAGGGTTAATACAGGATGAAAGTTAAACAGAAAGCTCCTTTAGGAGCACTATGCATTACTTAACCCTTCCCTGCATAAATACGCCTTTCTATGCACTTGCTCCTATATGAGCAGTCTCATCAAGGTCTGCACTGTTTGCTTATGATATAATATAGATATGATTCTACCGTTGCTGCCATGGCCAAAAATGCATGTGTCCATGTGCTTTTATAACAAATTGATCTAATTATTATTCTTTACAAAAATATTCAAGGAGGAAAGGGTTAGCCCATTCCCTCATAGGCTATTTTTAGACCCCATCTCTGAATAAATCAACCGAAAAGGAGTGTTTACTAGAGAAGAGGAAAATATTAGAATTGTGTAGTATTGAAACCATTGTGATAAATAGATAAATAGATTTGCTCCTGTGGAGCAAATGCTCTATCTATCACAATGGTTTCAAGAAAAGACTAATACAGAGGCGCCGATAGGCATACTTATGGAGGAAAAGGTTAAATTATATTTATTCATAAAGGAGTTTTACTGCACTAACTAGAAAGGGAAAGCAATTAGTAAGAAGAAATTTGTGAGTCCAAAGTCTGAGTATTTGCGTAAGTTTGTCTTCCACATAGTAGTCATGGTAATATAATTCTTTTCAGCGAAATCTGAAAAACTGAACAAACAAACTTGAACACTCAAGTACACAAGCCCTCAAAAAGTCCGGAAATACGTCAAGAGATAAGATCATAGTAGTAGCCCTACACAAATAACAAGCTACTTTATAGATATTTGACGTCAGAGTCACTATATTATTAGTATAATTCATCATAGGGTTAAACCTTACACCTCATGAAGGATTATTTAAGGACCTGGTATGCAGGCTTTTGTCCTAGAAAGAACAGATTTACTTATATCCAGTCACTTTTAACCCTTTCATTGCTAAATTTTCAGAGCGGAACAGTCCATCAGCGTTTTACAATAGCGTCAACTCAGTATGAAAGGCTTAAACTTCTTACAGAACTTTGTATGGCAAACGGTTCAGATCCTGACCAAAGGGCTACTCTCAGAATCCCCTTATCTAGGTGAACAATGTTTGCATATGATAGTGCATGTACCGGTATGTCCTATATTCAAATGGTTTAAAGTTGTGGTCATTGATCTACCGGTCGGTATGTGGAAATTTAAAGATATCACTGACATTATGCCTATCATGTCTGACTCAGAAAAATCATACCATATTGGACTAACAAATCAAAATATTTCCAAATAAGCAGATCTCTGCCACCATGTTTGCTTATGAAAAGTATTAAAGCTTTTTACAATACTCATTCTTGAATCTTTACCCTTTTTGTGATAGATACTCCTTTGCATTCTTTGCAAACAGACTGATCAGATTCTGTTCTGTTTCGATTTGATTATTTTCGATTTTAGTTTCTGCTATGGCTAAAATTTCCTATGTTCATGTGCCATTATAAAATTTAATCCTTACAGTGCAGGACACAAAATCACTAATGTCCTATGCAAACTGTGTAGACCCAGATGAGAGGACTCATACAGGAGCCCTCTCATCAGGCTCCTAGAAGAGCCCTCTCATCAGGCTCTGCACTGTTTGTCATGTTATGCATTTCTTTAGAAAAATCTCTAAATAATAAACATAAGCTTAACCTGTCTGAATTTTGGATTAATCCATTTGAAAATTCAGCGTTGTAAGTGTTAAGCTAATAGTATTTAAATTACGATGTCATTATTGTGTTTTGCAATACTTATTGTTGAACCGGAGAGAGATTACTTTTGTTGCCTTTGCAAATGAGTATACCCAGATAAGATGGCTTATAATGCAGGAAATGTGTCACTGTGATCCGGGTCTGCTCTGTTTGCTTATGAATTAATATAGGTATGATTCTATAGTTTCTGCCTTTGGGAAAACTTCTATGTTCATAGTGCCATTAAAAAAATTATTCTCATTAATTAAATATTCATGATTCCATTTATCTCTCACATGAATATTCAGTAGGTAAAAGGTTAACCCTTTACTCCATATATACACCTTTTTAAAAAAGAGTAGACCCAGATCAAGGTCTGCTTTGTTTGCTTTTCATATAATGTAAATCTGATTCTCTAGCTTCTACCACAATAAAGAATTATTTTGTTCATAGTATCATTTTAAAAATGCAGTGAATTAATATTCATGATGTGTTGCCTGAATATTCATGGAGAAAAACAAAAGTGATTTTAGCAAATTTTGATTATATTTAGGTGAGTTCAACTGTTATCAGCTCGTTTTATAAACCTTCTTTTCTCCATGAATTTTCATGCAAGAAATGATGACTTAGGAATATTAACTTACTTTTTACATAGACTCTTTGGCCATTGCAGGAGCTGTCGGATCTGGCCAGAGGTTATAAAACTTTTTGCTTGAGTCTGAGATCATTTTCAAGCATCTGATTGGTCAGAATCTGACCAATCAGATACTTGAGAATGATCTCAGACTCAAACTCAGAAGTTTTATAACCTTGGACCCAGATCTATACCATGCTTCCCATCTGGTTCTAAACTTATACTGCATGTTAGCATGTCTGATCTGGGTTTACCCTGTTTGCAAAGGCATGGAGTAAAGGGTTAAAACATGACTGAACCTTTTGGAAATCTATCATTATTCACACCATAGATTGTCTAAAGGAAACGAAACTATGGGTTAACCTAGTCCCTCATACTGATGCATTTTGATGCCTCTGTCTAAGTCACTTTCTGAAACCATTGTGATAAACAGCATTTGCTCCGTAGGAGCAATATTAATGCTCTATTTATCACAATGGTTTAAAAACTGCTGAAACTTTCCTTTTTGTTAGTAAAAGCTCCTTTTCGGTAGATTTATTCGAAGAGGTAGGATCTAAAAATAGCTTATAAGGGAATAGGTTAACCCTTTACCCCGCAATACACCTTTTAATGCCTTTGCAATCAGAGTAGACCCAGATCAGACAGCTCCTGTAGCAAGGTCTGATCTGTTTGCTTATGACATCATATTCTACAGTTTCTGTCAGTTTCTGCCATGGCAAACAATTCCTGTGTTCACCGAGTCATTATGAAAATTCAGCTATAATTAATATGCATGGTGTCAGTATTCCTCATATGAGTATTCATGGAGTAAAGGGTTAACCCATTCCCACATATTGATGCCTTTTGATGCCTCTGCAAAAGTCATCTGTTGAAACCATTGTGATAAATAGAGCATTTGCTCCTATAGGAGCAAATGCTCCATTTATCAAAATGGTTTCAAACTACAAAATTCTAAAATTTTCCTTTTCTCTAGTTAATGCTCCTTTTCAGTAGATTTATTCAAAGTGGTTGGATCTCAAATCAACAAGCAAGTGTCTTCCTGAAACACAATATTGAAACCTGGGAATTCCCCTGGATTGACAAACACTAAATTTCAGTACTCCCCATTTCTTACCGAAAAAAGGATTGCTTTGTTATTACAAAACTAGGACGCATGTAATTACCAAAATATCATGTCAATTGGCTGCAATATTGAGCCAATGAATCATGACATCGCTTCATTAGCCCATTAGATGAGATTATATCTACTTTTACATGCAAAGGCCACTTAACCCGTCACCAGATAGAGACACATTTTTCATGTGTTTGCAAACAGAGTAGAACCAGATTAGACAGTTAGTGTTGGAGTCGTCTGCTGTTTGCTTAACCCTTTCCCTGTTCAGTATTCATGTAAGAAATTATGACAACATGAATATTTATTAGCTCAATTTTTATGTCAACTTTTCAAGGCATTTTTTGCTTTACAAAAATGCAGAATCAGATTACCGTATATCAAAAGCAAGCAGAGCAGACTCTGATCAGACGGCTCCTCTAGGAGAGCAGTTGTCTGATCTGGGTCTACTCTGTTTGCAAAGGTGTGAAAAGGAGTTTATATGAAGGAAAGGGTTAAATGAATATTCAACAGGGAAAGGGTTTGTGTATGAGATCTAATTCTTTAGTTTGTGCCATGATAAACAATTCTGCTAATTGGTATTCACAAAGTCATCTCTATCTATGAATATTAATGATGTAAAGGTTTAAACCAAATCTCATATTGATGCCTTTTGACAACTCTGTAAAAGTCACTTTTTGAAACCATTTTGATAAATAGAGCATTTGCTCCATAGGAACAAATGCTCTATTTATCACAATGGTTTAACAAGAGCACCGCAAGCGGGTGCGAACGCTCGTCTGTTATCACTTTGGTATGTGTGGATAGGCCTTGTCAAGATGAACATGCATACCAAAAATAAAGGTTTGTAAATGAAAAATTGAAGAAGTTATGGTCAACGATAAGATTTCGGACGACGACGACGGCATGCCCATGCCGGAGTTACGACAATAGCTCTTAATTTCTTCGAAACAGACAAGCTAAAAACTGCACAATTCTATTTATTTTTTTTCTAGTTAATCCTCCTTTTCTTTATATTTATTCAAAGAGGTTGGGTCTAACAATAGCATATGAGGGAATGGGTTAACTGGTCAATGAATTGTCCCACAAGTCATTGGCATTCAATTCCTTCAGGGCTTTTTGAGAGGAAATGTAAAATTAAATAATGTGACATGAAACCATGTTATGATTGACAGCCAAATAAGTTAACAATTGCAACATGTCTTGATATAATCTAACATGTCCTCATCCAGTCAAGGTAACATGAAAATTAACCCTTTACTCCTTGAATATTCATGCAAGAAATAAAGACATCCTGAATGTTAATTACCAGCATTTTTATAATGGTACCATGAAAATGGAAATTTTCATCATGACTGCATAATATAGAATCAAATTTGTATAATTTCATTTTGCAAACTAGAAAATTGTGTTAATATGACACAAATACCCCCATGGCAATATTATCTCTAAATCAAGCACTTTGCACTATAATATGTGTTATGTGTATAAGAAATTTTCAAAGTTCCATAACTCTGGTGAAAATGGTCAGAGCAAACAATTCCCATCTTTACTTACATCTCCACATCAATGTTGTATATATCTGTAAATCCTCCCATTGGTGTATGGGGAGCTGGCCACACAAGATTTAAATTTCAAAGTCCCATAACTCTGGTAAAAATGGTTGGAGTAAAACATCCATTCTATATCATAGTATATCTTCACAAGAATATGGTCCATTAAGTAAATCCTCCCACTGGTGTGTGAGTTGGACACAAGATTTACAGGACATGTGGACAGACATACAAGAGCAAGGTTATATGCCTCCAACCTTGTGGGGGCATAACACAGCATATCTTGATAAGATAACTCCTGCTGGAGCTTGCTGATCTGGCTCTACTCTGTTTGCAAAGGTGTAATGTGGCATATCTATGGAATAAAGCTTAAATGACTAACATTAAAAATCTGAAAATGTAATGACTCATTTCTGGAATATTTATGAAAGAGAAAATTAAGTTGTAAGAATCTCATTATCTGAAATTGAGTAAAAATTGAAATTTGAAAAAGGGAATTTTTGGCCATGGTAGAAACTGTAGAGTTAATCTATATTATATCATATGCAAACAGAGCAGACTCTGATTAAACAAATTGTAGGAGCTTTCTCCATTACTTTTGCCCTGCAGTATAGTCAAAATGTCTCATTTCACTATGCCATTAATAAAAATTCAAGAAAAAATCAGCTAATAAATATTCAAGAAGTTTTTATCTCTTAAAATATTCAACACTAAGAAAGCATTAAATTTACCTGAAGATTAATCATGTTATTATCATAGCAGGACATTTGGTAACTGTCAATAAGCACAAGAGCATGTTATTAATAATATTCAATTATTCATAGAGCAAAGATTGATTGGGTGAAAAACCTGTGTCCATTGAAGACTGTTTTTCAAGCAACATCTGTAGGTAATTCGGAATATTTGTTTGACAAAACTAGTAATTTAAACAAGACAACCATGATGACTCCCAGTCAGTCATCTGAGAATAAGGTCCCCAGGGCCAGGCCAATATCAACGAATACTAACCCCAGAGGCGTAACCTTGGAAAAGAAAAACCAATGTCCATCAAAGGTTGTTTTTAAGTAACACCTGTAAGTAATTTGGATTTTTTGTACATAAACTTCCCTTGCAGGACAAATATTAACAATTTATATAATCTTGGTAGAGGTCTTCAAGATGATACTTCATTCAAAATATGAGATCTCTAGGGCAGTAGGTCATATGGTTTAAGAGGAGAACATTTTCAATGGTTTCACTATAAATTTCTACCGAGAACGTGATACCCCTTGGTGGAACAAATATAAACCCCAGGGCATGATCTGAACAAACTTGGTAAAGAACTTCAAGACGATGCCAAGTACCAAATATGAGAGCTCTTGTTCTTGTGGTTTCAGATAAGATTTTCTAAGTTTTCTATAAAAAATGGTTCAATATTAACCCCAAGGGCACAAATTGATAAATGTTAATAGAAGTCCTCAAGATAGTACTTCATATAAAATGCATTTGAACATCCTTGAAAGATCATCTTCCAAGGATCATTCTTGTGTAATTTGAGAAAAATTGGTCCAATAGTTTAGAAGGAGTTGTTTAACCCTTTCCTCCATATATACGCCTTTCTACGCCTCTGTAAAATGCATTGAAACCATTGTGATAAATAGAGCATTTGCTCCTATAAAAGCAAAATTTTGCTCTATTTATCACAGTGGTTTGAAACTACAAAATTCTAAAAAATTCCTTTCCTCTAGTTAATGCTCCTTTAAAGAAATTGAGGCAGATGCACACAATACAGGATGCTGGACACAGGACCATCCTAAAAAGTTTTGCATTTTGTGCCAGGCGAGTTTAAAAAGAAATGGGAATAAAAGTCTACTTTGTGAACTGAAGCAGATGAAATCTGTGGCGGAGGGAAAAAAGTACACACATATACAATGTACTCCCAAAGAATTGTTCAAACGGTACTCAAAACCTAATGGCATGGCACAACCCTGAATTAACCACATTATTATGGTTAAACCTTTACACCTCTATACAGAAATAAAGTTTGCTCAAATTTGGATCTAGTGTACTAATTCTGATTCGATCAAGTTTTTGAGAAACTTCTGATTAAGTGTCAAACAGCTTGGATCTTGACAAGATGCAGAATAGCTTAGTATTGTATCTGGATCCAAACTGTTTGCAAACATGGAGTCAGGTCATGACTAGCGGGATAAAGTTCAACTCTTTGCACACACTATAGCTAACAGCAGTACATTTGTGGTAACTTAAGGTAAAGTTTGGGACCTGATGAGAAATTAAATAACTTGAATAAAACGTGTTTCACACTCCAACAGTGTTTTTAAAAAATTATATGAAAGAAAAAAAATCATTGAGAATTGATATGGATGACTTTTTTTTTTTTTAAGACGACCAATATAAAGCGCGCTATAATTTAACTCTTTGCACGCTAAGTAATTTTTCGTCTGCAACAATTGTCGTCTGCTTCAATTCTTAAAATAAACTATCTCTCTAATTTTTTTTAAAAAATATGGTCAAGATGACAAACAGTTTGGATCCTGATGAGACGCCGCATTATGCGGCGTCTCATCTGGATCCAAACTGTTTGCATAGGTATTCACATTTTTGCCGCTAGCGTGCAAAAAGTTAATGAAATGACATAAAAGGCTGGTTTGTTTTTGTTGGCAAACTGTAAAAATTATCTATGAAAGTACACACCTGTTCAACTCTTACTTCATGAATATTGTAAGTGCAAGTTCAATAGGTTAACAATAACATGTAATGCATACTCAAAATGTTCATTTAAGTAATTTGTGTTTTCTGAGCATTTCCTGCAACTCAAATGAAATTTATCACAACCCGTAATTTGAATATCTAAGTCTAAAATAGTCTGTGTTGATAAAGATTTTAGACTTCCCTCACTCCTATGATCATTTCACCCAAATAATTGTGTGACTGTCTTCAATCAGTAACATGCTACATGTCAAGTCTATGGAGACATTTTATAGACAGTTTACAGCCAGACAAGAAACTTGGACTCATTTACCTCCGATCTATTCCACCCTGAATATTCCATGTCATTTGCAAACAGTGTAGACCCAGATCAGAGGATTCCTAAAGCAGCCTGAGACTGATCAGATTCTGGATAGTTTGTCATACAAAATCCTTTAGCAAATTTAAGCTTTTCATACTGAGTGGATTCTATTGTTAATCAATTGATGGACTATTCCACTCTGAAAATTTCAGCATTGAAAGGGTTAACCCTTTCCTCCATAGGCTATTTTTAGACCCAACCACTTTGAATGAATCTACCCAAAAGGAGCATTTACTAGAGAAAAGTACAATTTTAGAATTTTGTAGTTTGAAACCATTGTGATAAATAGAGCATTTGCTCCTATAGGAGCAAATGCTCTATTTATCACAATGGTTTCAAGAAGTGGTTATTACAGAGGAGTAGAAACTAGAAAGGCGTATTTAAGGAGGAAAGGGTTAAAATGCATTGCACATCCTCCAAAACCATGAAAAAAGTATCAGCACCAAAGGTTACTTGATAACTTATAAGGATCCAAATGAACACATCGGTTACAAAATTTAATGTAGCATGCAAAGAGTTAACCCTTTTCCTGATAGAGTAACACCTTGTAACACCTTTGCAAACAAGGTAGAGCCAGATCAGACTGCTCCTGCAGGAGCCTTCTTAATGCTCTATCATGCTCATAGATCTGATTCCAGTTTCTGCCATTGCCATAACTTCCTGCGATTATATGGCATTATAAACTATTCAGTCATTATTTCTTACGTGAAAACACATCAAGTAAAGGGTAAATCATTTTGGGGGAAAAAGCCAGTTCCCTTATCACCTTGTTGAAGGTAAAAACTGTGCTGCAATGAACACAATTTGTTTATGCAGATTACTGGAAACAGTCCAGGTGCATCCGAGCAAGAACATAAGGAAAGAGAAGAGATTACGAGGATGACTCACAAATTAATGGTAAAAACACAGCTGTCCGCTAAAGTAATAGAAACTACGGAAAAAACTGGTAGTGTCCATGATGTCATTATTTCTTACATGAATATTCATTGAGTAATGGGTTAAAATGAGAATATCATTTCAAGACATGTATAATTACCGCATTTATACAAATCCAGCTATAGCATCGTTTTAACCGTTTCCTTGTTGAATTTTCATGTAAGAAATAATGACATCATGGACATTTATTAGGTTAAGTTTTATTATAACACATGGACATAGGAATGTTTGGCCATGGCAGAAACTATAGCATCATATCTATAATACATCAGGCAAACAGAACAGACCCTGGTCAGCCGTCTAATCTGGGTCTTCTCTGTTTGCATTGGTTCAGAAAGGCATATTTATGGAGTAAAAGGTTAAGCATTTTTTTTCTCCCAGTGCACTTCCGTTACTTTCATGCAGTCTGCAATATCACTTGACCTAAGGATAACAGCAATTTGGTATATCTAAGACATGAGTAATAAATCTCTTGTGAGGACTAGAATTTCTGACTCCTTCAGCCCTTCAACGGAACACTACACAAAAACGACTGCACTGAAAGGAAACCTTAGAACGATAATCATTTTCAAATCTAAGAGTACAGATTTCCCTTTATTGTCAAAACAATAATCTTTCAAGTGTCAACATTTTTTTAAGCCTGATGGAATACTGAGATACTTGTCACATGCCTTGAACAAAACAAAACCATTTGTATCCGCTCTTTTATCAAGTCACTGGTCAATATTCATGTAAGAAATAATGACATGATGAATACTTATAATCTGGTTTTTGTATTTTTTGCATAAGCAAGGAATACATAGGTGGTATCCCACCATCTATCCCATGCTTAACCGACATACATGTACCTGACAACTGCCATTCCACATAGCAGTCTAGTGCAATTTATTGATGTGCATTTGATGAATACAAAAGGCATTTAATAACATGGCATCCGGAAACAATCATGGTACTATTTCTGACATGAAAATGCTTCATAACATTAGCTTTGGTTTATATGTGCATCAAAATCCACAAAATATAGCAATGTTAAAGATACAAATATCAGTCACATGACGAAATTACATGACCATAATATGAATGAAAGTATTCTCTCAGAGGCAGTTACTCAAAGAATAAAGAAGTGCATGTTGGATGACCTTATGCAAGCGATTAGGTAATCACGCCCATAAACTGCTAGTGGTCAGTTTCATAAGAAGAAAAGCGGGGAAACGGCTGAAGTGTAAGCTGCAACTTGATTACCCACAGGAAAGGGTGTTTATCCTTACCCTTATAGTTACGCAATTTCATGCCAAAGCGCACTTAGTCAATATCAAAAATTTGATTTTCAGCACATTGATCCCATGCAAAGAATACTGCAGCATATGCAAAGCTTTGATTTATATTAGCATTAAATTTTGTGAACAGGGTGATTTGGTATTCATAGAAACTGTAGAGTCGGATCTATTATAACCCTTTCCTCCATAATTATGCCTTTCTATGCCTCTGTGAAAGTCGCCTGTTGAAACCATTGTGATAAATAGAGCATTTGCTCCTATAGGAGCAAATGCTCTATTTATCACAATAGTTTCAAACTACAAAATTCTAAAATTGTACTTTTCTCTAGTAAATGCTCCTTTTGGGTAGATTCATTCAAAGAGGTTGGGTCTAAAAATAGCCTATGGAGGAAAGGGATAACTTCATAAGCAAACAGAGCAGACCCTGATCAGAAGGCTCCAATATAGGAGCCATTTGATAATGGGTCTACTCTGTTTGCAAAAGCATTAAAAGGTATATGTATGGAGTAAAGAGTTAATTTACCAGATAAAGACTTCTTTTGTTGCCTTTGCAAAGAGAATAGACCCAGATGAAACAGCTCAAAGGAGCCACCTGATTAGGGGCTGCTCTGCTTGTGTTTGTGGAATACTATAGATCTGATTATTCAGGTTCTGCCATATTCAAATTCCCTTGTTCATTATGCCATCATAATAATTCAGCTAATTCATAGGTATTCATCAAAGGCTAACCCATTACACCATATGTATGCTGTTCTATGCCTTTACAATGCTGTTACAACATTTGAAAATGGGAGGATAATCCCAGAGTTCGGAGACCCCAAGTGTTTGCTTATGATATTGTATAGATTTGATTCTGCAGATTCAACAGAGCAGTAATAATAAAACTCGGACTAAATCTCAATAGAAAGTGAATGGTTTCAATTAAAGCATCAATTCGCTTCTATTTAATCTTAAATTTAATTGATCCTGTACACAAACATGTTGACTCAATGTTAAATGAGCAAACGAAAGGTGCCACAGCCATTAGGTCAGAAGTAATGGCTCTAAGTGAGCATATTTGCTAACGTGTTTGCCGACTCACTTTTTGAGCCAGGACCCACAAATTGGAATGTTATATCAAAGGAAACATTGTAAGCAAGAACATTTTATCCAACCTTTACTGTACGTCAAGCTTACTGTGAATAATATTGAGGTATTTTTTTAATGAAAAGATTTTAATGACTAACAGTACAGACCCTGATAAGAGGGACCCTCCAGGATTCCTCTCTGCAAAGGACATCAGTGACTTGCCTTCTGCACTGAAAGGGTTCATGGTAAAAAGGCTAACAGTGTAGAACAAGGTCAGAGGAAGGAACCCTCTCATCATAATATGTACTAACTGCTTCATAAACTGTTCTCCAAAGAAATGCATTGGCCAAAGAATTCTTGCAGACTCACCTTCAAATGAATACATAGATACAGTAGAACCAGTCGTAAGCGACCATCAAAAAGGATTAATTATGGGTCTGTAGGGCAGGTGGTAGCTCAATGAGGGTTGAAAGTAATTCATTGAATTTAAACTTTCAGAAATAGTGAATCACGTAACAGAAACCATCTACATAATTTGTATCCAGGAAGATTAAAATTATAACTAAATCTGCATGGACCCAAATTACCCTAAGAATTCTGGCAGACAAACTTAGGCAATGAGTGCACACCCAGATCAAACTGCTCCTGAAGGAGCAGTTTGATCAGGGTCTACACTATTTGGTACTATATCAGTCTATTTTCAAGAGATGAAATATGGTGTAAAATTGAAATATTCTGCTTAGTATAACAAATTAGTGGAAAGGTGAGACTGAGTTTCCAAATATTTACCATAAAATACAGTATATAATATCTATCTCTGCAAGTATCAATGATACTTCTAAGGCTAAATTATCTCCGAGGATCAACCCTAATTCAGTCTTCAGATACTGCTGCAGACAGCCTCATATTGTCAGAGAGATTTTTTATCAGTCACCACCGGCTAGGAAGCAGACAGAGACAATGGTCTTTCCAGCACCCTGGCGGGTAGTCTAACCCAATAATACCCGGTTATCTAGCAGGAAATCCTCTCTATTAAAGATGACTTTATTTGCAATCTATCCTGATATCAGCTCCTTGCTATTGTTACTAAATCTCCACCTACAGATACCTGTATAATAAGAATTTTAGTGAAGAGTAATGATAAAATACAGCAGGATGCTTCACAAATCCCCTTGAAGTGATCCCGTCCCTTAAACCTTTGAAAGAAGGGCACATACGCATTGCATTTGCAAACAGTGTAGACCCAGATCAGAGGGCTCCTAGTGGAGCCCTCTGATCTGGGTCTCCAATGTTTGTCATTCAGAATTCTCTAGCAAGTATAAGCCTTTCATACTGAATGGACTCTGACGTTAAACACTGATGGGCCATTCCACTTTGAAAATTCAGCGTTGAAAGAGTTAAAATCTTCCGGAGCGACAGACCAAAAGATTAAAACCATCAAAAAGATCAAAGCAGTAAAGTAACATACAGTAGAGAGGATACTGTAGAACAAGCATTATAAATCAAACCTTCATCTTGTATACTTCATTTCTGATGCTCATTTTTTTCCATGTCAAATTCACCCTTTACCTGATAAATATTCATGTAAGAAAAAATGACATCATGAATATTTATTACTCAAATTTTTATAATGGCATTTTGGCCATGGTAGAATTCATAGAGTTGGATCTAATATGTAACTCCATAAGCAAATAGAGCAGATCCTGATCACACAGCTCTTACAGGAGTCTTCTTGTCTGTGTCTACTCTGCAAATAATTATATGAAAAGGCCTCTCTGTCAGGTAAAGGGTTAATCAAATTTCTTTAATTCTTCAATAAGATGTCATAAATCTGGTTAAGAAGTCACACTTGAAGACTTAATGAAACGTAGGAAGTCCTTTGCCGAGTTATAAAATCAGAACAAAGCCAAGACCTAAGAACACAATACAGGGATAGTCACCTGGCACAATCAAATAATTTCTGACCAAATTAACCATTCAAGGTTCAACTTCCACTTAGCCCTACTTCTTTCTTTTTTTTCTCTTTCTTCTGTGTAATTTAACCCTTTCCCGGTTGAATATTCCTGTAAGATATGATATCATGAATATTATATTAGCTGAAATTTTACAATGTAAAAGTTTCACTGGAATTTTTGGCTTTAACGTCTGATCTAGGTCTACTCAGTTTGTAAAAGCCTGAAAAGGCATTAATTTAAATATTCATTTCAAACACTGAAAATTAGACCCTTTCCACAAGTAGTATTCAAACTGCCACTGCGATTACATGGTCTTGTAAGTTTGTGACAGTAAAGCTGATCTATGGTCTTATTTGGGCTACCTTTGAAAAGTCCATGTGTGTACATGTATATTAAAAATTCATCACTAAAGCCCCAACTGTCAGGCAAGGTCACATCCCCTGGTAACTAAGGATGGACATAAAAGGCTGAGAGCCTAAAAGGTTTACCATTAAACCTAGCCTGTTAACCATTTCATTGATGATTTTTTGAAGTAGAACAGTCCATCATCATTTATGGTAGAGTCCAGACACTATGAAAGGGTAAAAGTTGCAAGAGGATATCCAATGACAAACAGTGTAGACACAGATCAATGGGTTCCTCTAGGAACCATGTGATCTGTGTCTACACTGGTTGCAAATGATGCTGCAGTTGTTTCCCACATTCAAAGGACTAATGTATGCCTGTCATCAATGTCTTTTCATGCTTCTGCAAACAGAGTAGACCAAGATCAGATGACTCCAGTAGAAGCTATCTCATCAGGGTCTGTTGTTTGCTTATGGAATTTATATAGATGTGATTCCACAGTTTCTGTCAAGATAAAAACACCCCTGTGTTTATGTAGCATTATACAATTTCAAGTAATAAATATTCATCATATCATTATTTCTTACCCGAATATTCAACTGGTAAAGGGTTATGAGACATGACAGCCTCGTTCTGACAGCTGTATAATCTTAAAGAATTGTAAAATAATGTGTGCAGATTTATAGGCAGTCATCAGCCTGTCCCCATTATCTTGTCATTTGTCCTCTCCCGGCCAGTCTCCCCGGCTGCCTTCTGTCCAAACAGCTGTGAATGGCCATTTGTTTACCCAGGTATGTTCACTATAAGCCCATAACCCTTCAACTAATTCAGGACAAAGTCCCTAATGCATCAAAATCTCTTAGCTAAATGTTTCTGTAGTTGGATTAAATTGCCATCAAATTTTAGGTGAAGGTTGTTACACCTTTCCCTGATATAAATGCCTTTTCACGTTGCAAACAGAGAAGACCCAGATCAGGGTATGCCCAGATTGCTTATGAAATTATGCTAATGAAATTATATAGATGTGATACTACAATTTCTGCCAAAATCTAGAAAACCCCGTGTTCATGTACCGCTATAGAACTTCAGCTAGTAAATACTGGTGATGTCATTATTTCTTACATGAATATTGAACAGGTAAGGTGTTAAACAAGATCAAAGAGTGAAATAGTCCATGATTGATTAACCCTTTCCCTAATGAACATTTATATGTGAATTACACACTTCATGGATACTCATCAAATTCAATTTATATAACATAAAATCTTCAATGAATTTTTTGGCTTAGACAAAATGTGTAGGACCAGATCTGTATAATTCCATAAGCAAACAGAGCAGACCCAGATCTGACAGCTCCTACAGGAGTCTTCTGATCAGGGCCTACTACGTATGCTTATGAAATTATACAGATCTGATACTGCAGCTTTTGAAATGGAAAAAAAACACAACATCAACATGTCTCCCTCCCCTAAAGGGGGAGACATAAAAATCCTTTTTTCATTGATCAAACTACACAATCAGGTAATGAATATTGAGTAGGTCACAAATATCTGTATAAATATTCATGAGGTAAAGGGTTAAAATGTGTATTTATGAGAGAAAGGGTTAATTAACTATAGAGATCATTCAATATGAAAGAATATAATCTACCAGAGAATTTTGAACATCAAGCAGTGCAGACCCTCATCAGAGGGTCCCGTATAGGAGCTCTCTGGTCTGAGTGTACACTTCTTTGCATATGCCAGTACATTCGTTTTCCACATTCAAAGGGGGTTATCAAGGGTAAGATTGACAAAATTCATGACTAAATGTTGGACAAAATGGCACATTTTCTTCTTATTCATACCGTATATGTTACCAGATTTTAACATTTTTACTTCATAGATTTGCCTGTCTACGCCTTTGCTTACAGAGTAGACTCAGATCAGATGGCTCTTGTAGGAGCCGTCCGATCAGGGTTTGCTCTGTTTGCTTACCGTACCTTACGGAATAATTTAGGTCTGATTCATGACCAAATATTCCTGTGTTCATAGATATTCATAGAGTAATGGATTACGTGTGGCCGTATGCAGTTGTTAAATTTTGTGATCTTTGCTTATAGTCTGCATCTAGATGATATGACATGGCAGTCTTGTCAGAATCCAACCATTTTGATTCCCTGATGTTATTGAAAAGAAAAGGTAGAGAAAACAATAGATCAATGTTGAACTCTAATTAACTTGCTGATGAAATTGTAACATACACAACAAAAACATTCTCAACATTTCCCATTTCAACAGGATCCATCTGATCAAGGTCTGCTATGTTTTCTTATGGAATTATACAGATCTGATTCTACAATATCATTCTGTCATGTCCAAGATTTCCTGTGTTCATGCGCCATTATAAAAATTCATCTATATTAACCTTTCCTCCATAAATACACCTTTCTACGCCTCTGTAATAACCACTTCTTGAAACCACTGTGATAAATAGATCATTTGCTCCTATAGGAGCAAATACTCTATTTAAATTTATCACAATGGTATCAAACTACAAAATTCTAAAAGTTTACTTTTCTCTAGTAAATGCTCCTTTTGGGTAGATTCATTCAAAGAGGTTGGGTCTAAAAATAGCATATGGAGGAAAGGGTTAACCCTTTGTATGCAGGAAACTGATATGCCAGTCATTTACAAACAGCATAGACCCAGATCAGAGGGGTCCTGTAGGAGTCCTCTGATCAGGGTCTGCATTGTTTGTCATAAACAAAGTACTCTGCAAGGAAAAATGTTGTTTGATGGTTTGCTCTGTAAATATTCATTAGGGAGCAGTCAAATACTATATAATTCAGCATACAAATGGTTATTATTCATGATGTCATTATTTCTGACATGAATATTCATTGAATAAAGGGATAGAACTGTTACTTATAAGATAAATTTGCCCAAAGATTAATCGAACAACAGAGACATCAGACAGACAGGAGTTCTGCATGAATTCACTTGTTAATGAAACCTAAAAACCACATTGTTAATTTTACAAGGAGAGCCAATTCAATGGTAATATATATACACTAATAGGCAAGACTTGTACTTTATAAACTATCAACCTTACAGAGATTCACCACAGGTATAATCCCTCAAGTGTTTAGCTAAGCAACTTCTTAACCCTTGGCCTGCATACATGTGATAATATTTTCGAGGCAAAGAGGGAGATTAGCTTTTCAAATGAGGGAGATTGGGTATCAAAGAGGGAGATTTATGCGGATGGTTATTTGATGGTATAATAGGCCAGAGACCTATATTTATATTACATAAATATCTGCAAGAAAAGAACACCCCCCCCCCCCCCCCCCCCACACACACACACACACACACACACCTGGTTTGAAAGGAGGAGGTATGATAAAAGCACTTTTATGCGCGACAAACCATCTTAATTACTAGGGCATTTTTTTGCCTATCTAGCAAATTTCATCTGTGTAATTTAGTTTGTATTAATTCTATTTATATCCTATTCCTTATTCTATTCTGTACTATTCTCTGTTCTACATCCATCAACATCTACTCTATTTCCCATTCCTTTCTAATCCATTCCATCCCATTCTCTTATCTATTCTAATTCCTTTGTGTTTCATTCCATTCTATTCCATTATCTATTCTGTGCTCATATAATCTATTCTAATTACTATTCATTTCTATTCTAATTTTTTGTGTGTGTGTGTGTGCTATTATCTATTTCCATATATTCTCTTCTAATTACCATTTCTTTCTATTCCATTCTGGCCAATGGATAGACTTGTGTTTATTATTTTAACTGGCCAATTGATAGACATGTGTTTATTATTATTATTTTTACTATCATTATTTACATTATTCTCATTCTTATATTATTATTGACATTATTGTTTTTATTATTTTAATTCATTTTTGTAATGAAATATATCCAGAAATTTATATTCTGAAATAAACATAATACATTTGTCACTTTCTGTCCGAAATATGGTACTATCCAAACACTAGTACACTATCTTTGCATTTTGTAGTTTCATTTTTGGTTTGAAAAGTGCTTCATATCTCACCAAATTTTGTGTATTTGACATCCATACATTCTATACTCAATACAAACACAATTTCTTTTGAATATGTTACCAAATGTCTGTGGAAAACAATGTTTGTGTTTGCCTCTATGAAATGACACATTTCACCATTCGAAAAATCCGTGGTTTGAGGCAACCAATTTTTTTAATTTTATTTTTTCTGATAAAAGCACATTTTCATTACAGTTATGCCATGTGGACATCTATTAATAAACTTAGAACCTAAATTAATTTAATAAAGTAACTATCTAGATGTTTAGTCTCAGAAAATAAGATCGTCTTCAACAGAAATTTAGTAGAACCTGACCGTGAAGAAAAAAGCATGTAATGACGACAGTGTAATACACCAGAGACATATATGCATACACAAATGTTTATGTTACGGAATACACACATGCCAAGGTAAATAACACACCATGCTGAGTTTGCTGACCATTTAATCCCTTTTACTGGGGCCACAATTACACCGCATGGTATTTAGGGGTGGTACTAAACGGAGAGAATTGCGGGTCAACTCGGCCAATTTAAAAGTCGGCCTGGTCCAACTCGTCCTAGTCCTAATCGGCCAGATTCAATCGACCCAGCTCGGCCAAAAAATCGTTAGCCCTTAACATGGTTTACTAGAGACTTCAGATTTATACTTATTTTATTCAATAAACAAGCAGGACAGAACCTGATCCAATAGCTCATATAGTAGCCATTTGGTAGTGGTATGGTACCTTGTTCCTTGTATCCTGTTCCATTTAATTGTATTTCTGTATGTTATGGTGTATGTATCTTCTCAACAAAGACATAAAATACAGTAAACCCTCTTTATTACGACCCCTAAAAAGAGGGCTAATTCGTTTTATGAAAGACAGGTGGTAGCTTAAATTAACGAAAGGTGAAGGTGAATCAGCTTTCTGTTTCACATTCACCTTGAATAGGCTTGGTATAAGCATTCGCCTGCATTGAACATCAGATAGTTAACGTACTTCAGTGATAGTAATAGAGAGGTTTTACTGTATTAGAATCTTATCTAAAATAAAAGAATGTATGAAAACCGTCAATATAAAAGTTGGCCGAGTTGGACCAATGGGTTAGGACGAGATGGAATTTGGCCGAATTGGACCGTGGCCGAGTTGAAAATTGGCCGAAGTGACCTGTTACCGTTGCACCCCAATTACCCCAATTATTCCGCCGAGTATAGCCGACTCAGAGTCAACTGAAGTCAACAAGGGATATACCTCTTATTAGCAGTGTTAATGTGGAGAATTATATTATAATGACAGAAGTTATTATTTTGATTAATTCTGTTGTTTTCATTTTGATCAGAACATGTAAAGTGAGATAGTTCATTAATTTTGATCGCTATACACACGATAGCTGATTATGTGTTGACGTGTGATTTACAAAGTCGTGATAATCGCACATAAGCTACTACTGTCTGAGCACCGGTCCATTTGAGCACTCTGTAGACCCAGATCAGTCATTTCACCGTCAATATGGCTTTTGATCAAGATATGTGGGGTTTGATCTGGCAAAGGAAAACACTTTTTTTTTTCAGACGAATGTAGTGAATACAATGAAGACCCTGATCAGCCACCGAGTTGACAGTGTAGACCCAGAAATTCATATTTTGATTACGTTTTTATTGAACGCATCAGTCACACTAACGTCGTTCATGTGCACAAGTTAGTGCGCCAGGGAATCGGGACGAGGACCCTGCGTTTTTGAGCCCCGAATTTTGAATTTTGAAAACTTATGCCAATGTTCTTAAAAAATACTCAAAACTCCTCAAAATAATTTCGATCAATTGTTACAAGATAACACTATTACAGCTATTTATAAACATCCCGCATATATTAAAGTAATTTGTTAATCTGGCTAAATAATTTGAATGTTTGTTTAAAATACATTTAAAATCAGATTATAAACCAAACAGACAAATTTGGTAGTAGTGGATGGAAAGTCGGCAGTTTAAACGCCTAATTACTTTCTCCAAACTTTATTCGATGGAGAATATATAACTATCATAATGTGAATAACATTTTAACCCTTTCCCTCATATAAACGTATTTTCACGCTTCTGCAAACAGAGAAGCCCCAGATCAGATGGCTCCTCTGGGAGCTATCTGATCGGGGTCTGCTCTGTTTGCTTATGGAATTTTGAAAGAGCGATATGTTTCATTACTGTCTAAAATGGCTATACTGTTCCATGTTCCTTATTTCATTATAACTATTTTGTCCATGAATATTCAGTAGGTATTGAAATTTGGAATAAACACTGAACAGGGAAAGGGTTAAACGTTAAGATTGGCTCAGATCGTTTCAGAGCCAAGCATGGCCTAAACCATGCAGAGACAGATAATGTCCTTTGTCAGCCATGCTTTTAAAACGGATAGCCAAATGTAATAGTTTACGGCACATATCGTTATTCTAAGTTATAGTTGACCATTTGAATTAACCATGGCAAAAAACGGATGACCGAATGAACCACGGATGCTGCAGTCGAGGGTGGAATACATGCCGTTCAATATTCGGCATTAATCTTTTTGCCAGATATGGAACGTCACAGTCTGCGATGATCTCACTTTAAGCTCAGATATTTGGAGCTTAAAATATCATCAGATACAGGCAATCTGTTAATGACCACGGAAACTTCAAGCTGAGCCAAATGTTCCGTAGGTTCTCAACAGCATTGTCTTTAAGGTGCTTTGCACATCGGACCCTAGTTGCTTTCACATATACCCCGTCATTCCAAACAAAATTAGTGAATTTTACTGAGATTTCTTGGGACCTCTCAGCACTGTGGGATGAAGACTTGTCAGGGGTAGAAAAATAGATGACTGCTCATCAAGAGTGGCGATTTCTAATAATATGTCAAATAAGCTTTCAAGGACGTTTGCAGTGAATGAATCCTTCGATTTTTGAGCAGATTTCGGCCGGAGTTGGATACCTCTTATATAGAGCAAGGGTGTTCGCGAATTTTTTTTTTCTCATTTTTTGGATGGGTCAGAAGTTGTTGTTGTTGCTGAGACATAACACCTGTGGATTAGATATGGATCGGTTTTGGGTCTACTCTGTTTGCAACACATTTATATGAGGCAAATGGTTAACTATTTCTCGAAATTGTGTATGTATGAATATGCACTTACTGACTGAATAAAGTTTAATTTAACACCATTGTTATCATTTTGAAATTACTAGCCTATGCTAACAGAGTAGATCAAAATCAGGCAGCTGGTTGATCAAGATGCACTCTGTCATAAAATTAAAATGTGCAGTTTTCCGTTGAAGCAGAGTACCTGATTAACTGAATATTTTATAGCATACGCCAGCAAAAATTAATCAGAAATAGTAGGGAAACAACTTGTGAAAAAGTGGGTTGGCAAGCTATGTGCGAAAGTGCGAATGTCATGGCTATCTAAATCTCACGCCAACACAATTTCTAATTTAGAACACGGTTGGAAAATATCCCATTTTATATGTTTACATCGCATATCTTTTCATAAAAAAAAATCTTATAAACATTTAGAATGACTTTACCAACTAATATTGAGAATAACCCTACTATATTAACCACAGTAACCCGATATTTATCGAGTTGGCCTTGTTGACTCTGGGTCGACCGGTGTCAGCGTCTTTCCGTTGCTATAAATCGGGTTTTAAATGCTATCTAAGGCAATATTTCGAATATTTAAATATTTTAATTCATTTATTACAGTATAATATTACTATATTTGGCTGTTTATATATAAATAATGCCCTTAAACGCCTTTTTAAGTTAGTTGTCTCTAGTTGACACTTGTTGTCTCTGTTTAGTACCACCGGTATTTAGGGCATGCTGCGGTGGTCTTTGATAAGGGGCAACATGGCGACGTACTACAAAAGGGACACGGCGCTGTGCCTGCCATGATAAACAGGGCAGTAAATAAGTCAACAACACTGGTTCTTTGAGGCGTCTGGCTAGCGCTTATTGACAAAAAATGATAGAAAATGGGGTGGGAAAAAAATAAAAATCATTTTTATTCAGAAATCGGGAGATTTCGTCTCCCGTCCGGGACTTGCGGGAGTTGGGCTCAAATCCGGTAGTCTCCCGCAGAATCCGGTAGTTATCACATGTATGGGCCTGATGAATACTTATGTAAGAAATTATGTATGTAGGAATACATACATGTAGAACTGTTATAATCTCACCATGATCAGGGGAATTTTTACCATAAAATCAGATTTATATTATTTAATATGCACACAGAGCAGACCATAATCAAAAAGCTTCTAAAAAAGCTGTTCAATCTCGGTCTACACAATCTGCAAAGGCGTTATAAGGCATTTTTATCAGGTAAAGGGTTAAATCTTGTTTTTCTCTTAAATCCTCATCAAAATAATCACTTTGGCTTAGTTACCGTGATATTGGAAACAACTTTCAAATTTAAAGCTATCATTACATCACTGAACTGTTAAGTTACAACAGTAACTGTTGTGCACTGTGTCCACAAACATCATACTTCTACAGGTATTTTTCAAACTGTCAACTGACTTGGAGCTACATTATACCATGTTAGTACATTTATGCAATATGTACCAAGTCTGCAAGAAAAGTAATACTCTCTTTCCATTTTTCTTTATACTGAGTTCTTTATACAGTAAAACCCGTCTAATGTGACCACCTACAATAGGTATAATTCTGGATTGTAGAGGTAGGTGGTACCTTAATGCAGGACAAAAGTAATGCAAAAAGCTCCTAGTGGAGCTTTCTGCATTACGTTTGCCCTGCATTAAGCAACCACCTGCTTATAAAGACAGATATGTTTATTCATTAAGTGGTCGCATTAGCGGGGTTTTACTGTATTTTCAGGATCCAACACATATTTTCTTCAAATTTATAAGATTTAGATACAAATTACATTGCTGTCACATATACAATTACTTGTAATGACATTTATGCATGAATTGATAATTTCATGAATATTCATTAACTTAATTTTTATATGGTAAACATTAGGGGAAAGGGGAATTGGTGGCTTTGACAAAAACTGTAGTCAGATCTATTATAATTTCATAAGCAAACAATTGGATCATGATCAGATGGCTCCTTCTGATCTGGGTCTACTCTTGTTTTGCAACAGTGTGAAAAGTAATGGGTTAAGCAGCAAGAAATCCAACTTTCATGTTTGTGAATTGGACAAGTACACACAAACAAAATTTAAAAGTCAGTGGACTCAGTACCTGCCGGTACATAGGAATTTGATTTTTCAATTTAACTGTGAAATGATCAATTCAGAATAATTGTCCAAATCAATTAATCAAACATTTGTATGTGTACAGCCAATAGAATTGATGGTTTGCCCAATCACAATGTCAAATAACCGAGATTAAAATCTACATGGTCAGCTTATGATGAATATCAGTAATAAAATGCACAATTCAGTGAGTACAGATTTCATGTAATGCTCCAACGGCCTTTAAAACTTCCATGTTCCCACCCTGCCCAATGGTCACTCAGGTATGAGAAACCTGTAAGATCAAAGCATATTTTGGTAATAACCCTTTTGATGTCCAGATGATAATTAACGTTCAGAGAGTCCAGTGCAAAAATTTCCTCAGGCTATTGATAAACATAGTAAAGATAACATATTTTTATTATCGGTTCAAATGAAAATCTGATTAAGAATGGTATAAAAATGCTTTTATCTGTAATAATATTACCTCAACTACTACTTTATTAGCTTTCAACTCATTAAGAAAGAAATTTTGAATGAGAAGGGTGAAAGGTGTAAAGAAATGGGTAAGACGAAACCAATTTAATGTTCATAAGCATAATTCAAACATGGAGACACCTGTAATGAAGTTTTATTTAACCCTCTGAATAATATAAACTTGTAAAGAAGTACTTACAAACAGTTTTGAGTGCACACCAAATTAATTCATTCACAAATAAATTTATCTATCTCTATCTATAAAGAAATTTTAGTGAGCAAGCTCACATCCCACTCCCCTCCAAAAAAAAAAATGCTGCCACATTAGCAGAGAAAAAAAAGTTGTTCTCAATGACAGATTCCTCTGAAATCAAACTCATCTGAGCTTTTATCCATGATAATTCTTAATACAAATTTGAGAAAAATTGGTCAAGAAATTAAAGTGCTAGTTGAGCAACAATGTTTTATGATACACGGACGGACAAACTGACGGATTGACTGACAGGCCCCAAACTATATACCCCATGCAACTTTATAGCATGGTGTGTAGTAAGAAAGAACACAGGCAGAAGTCCTTGAATGCAGCAAGTTATTTCCCAGTCTTTACGGAATTTACGGAAACACATTACAATGATTGTCCCTTTCAACACAATCAACTAATCTGTGATGACAATTCCCAAACAAAATTGATCCAGAGGAGTAACCCAGTAACCTTGCGTCTCATCAAGATCCATTTAACCCTTTCCTTCATATAAACACCTTTTCACGCATTTGCAAACAGAGTAGACCAAGATCAGATGACTCCTATAGGAGCCGTCTGATCTGGGTCTGCTCTGTTTACTACTGGAATTTGAAAGATCTGTTTCTTTCCTTTTTTAGATGGCTACAGTGTTTCACCTTCCATATTTCATTTTAACTATTTTATCCATGAATACTCAGTAGATATTGAAATTTGGAATAAATATTACACGAATATTCAAGGAGGAAATGGTTAAATGAAATGGGGAAAAAACGTGTTGCATATCTGCAAATTCAGCTCTTACGAAGTAAACCTTACAACCAATTGATTATAACTTTCTGTATTTCTATTGTTGGTTGTTTACAATGTTAGACAATATCTCATCTACAACATACATTAAGCTTGATGCAGGCGTAAATTTATTCAACTATATATTATTACTATAATATCATTAATATTTTTATCAACAATGTGATTTCTTCCAGTGTATGTCAGTAGCTAAGAGCTTATATAAGAGGCATATTGAGGAAATCTAAGTTAATATATTTTAAAATATACTCTCTTTGTGCAAACGCATTTTCACGCATTTGCAAACAGAGTAGACCCAGATCAGACGGCTCCTCCAGGAGCCGTCTGACCAGGGTCTCCTCTGTTGCTAATGTAATTTGATAGATCTGTTTCTTTAGTTTCTAAAATGGCTACAATGTTCCACCTGCCACATTTCATTATAACTACTTTGCCCATGAATATTCAGTAGGCATGGAAATTTGGACTAAATACAGAATAGGGAAAGGGTTAAATTGATCTGTCATATCCTAGCTTGCTGCTACTTATTAGAATTGCCTAATAAGTAACCCCTAGATAAGGTTGGCTAAACAAAAAATCCATTTTAACCCTTTCCTCCATAAATACGCCTTTCTACGCCTCTGTAATACTCACTTCTTGAAACCATTGTAGCAAATGCTCTATTTATCACAATGGTTTCAAACTACAAAATTCTTGAATTTTACTTTTCTCTAGTAAATGCTCCTTTTGGGTAGATTCATTCAAAGAGGCTGGGTCTAAAAATAGCCTATGGAGGAAAGGGTTAATAGATCAGTATACATCTTATCTACAGTCCAGGTATGTCTCCTTAGTTTGATTGCATTATGTAAATAAACTCCCGGTAGAAGAAAAACATCAATGATTGGATGCATTTATAAATATGTTATTCTTGAAACATGAATCCGTTTTTTAAACTGCAGATCTTCAACTTTAACCCTTTACTTGATGGAGATACCTTTAGATGAAATTTGCAAACAGAGTAGACCTAGATCATAAAGCTCCTATCAGAGCTGTCTGATGAGGGTCTGCTCTGTTAGCTTATGACATTATGCCATGTCCAAAAACTCATGTGTTCATATACAATTTAGAATTATAAGAATTCAGCTAATAAATATTTATGATGTCATTATTTCTTACATGAATATTCATCAGGTAAAGGGTTAATTGCAAATAGGTGTCATAGCTGCAAACTACATTTAAGTTTCTAAACAAGCTAGGGAATATATCCAACAAAATAACAGCTGCAATACTAGAAAAGGACATTGGGGCATTTTGCAAACAATGCTGACCCAAATCAGCCATAACAGTTGTCCATTCCCTCATAGGCTATTTTTAGATCCAACCACTTTCAATAAATCTAATGAAAAGAAGCATTAACTAGAGAAAAGGATTTTTTTAGAATTTTGTAGTTTGAAACCATTGTGATAAATAGAGCCTTTGCTCCTATAGGAGCAAATGCTCTATTTATCACAATGGTTTCAACAGGTGACTTTTACAGAGGCGTAGAAGGGTGTATTTATGGAGGAAAGGGTTAAACAGGATATCGCCTACTACCATCAACATAACATTTCCATTGCAATGGCCGATCTGGATGTACTCTGTGTGCACTGTCCCCAATACCTTTTACACTGGATGCAGCTAATAAACCAAGACAGACATGGTGATTTCTGCCAACATTGCTTTGATGAAATGCCAGTTTTCATCTCTCATTGAATGTGTCGGTTATATTTGGTGACCCAAATTCATTAAATCTCAGATAATCATGTCTATCAAATATATGATGCATATGGTTGTTTTTTTTCCAATTCTTTAGTTGTACAATCATGTTAACCCTTTAACCCTTTTCCTCATATTAACGCTTATCACACATTTGCAAACAGAGTAGATCCAGACAAGACAACTCCCATAGGAGCAGGCTGATCAGGGTCTGCTCTGTTTTTCTATTGACATGATATAGATCTGATTCTACAGTATGTGTCAAAGCAAAAAAAAATTAAAATCCCTTAAAAACTTTACAATATAAAAATTGAGCTAATATTGATGTTGTCATATTTCTTACATGAATACTGAACTGGGAAAGGGTTAAATATTCCCTCCTACACCTTTGCAAACAGATAAGACCCAGACCAGATGACTCCAGAAGGAACTGTCTGATCTGGGTCTGCTCTTATTGTTTATGATATAATATAGATATAATTCTGAAGTTTCTGCCATAGCCAAACAATATTGTGTTCATGTTTATTATAACAATTAAATCTAATTAATGTTCATGATGTCATTTTTTTCTTACATGAATATTAATGGAGTAAAGGGTTCACTCAAGCTAAACTGGATATGAGTTAAATTTTTAGTGGCTTATTCACCATGTCTCCCTTGCTAAGTGTTTCTTATAGGTAGACTTACAATCAAATCTTGACGCCCCTAGACTCGGCAAGCTTGCTGAACTTCCACTGCGACTAATGTCAGACCCTATGGATCCTGGCAAGGAGGAGGTGCTACGGGATAACTCTGTCGCTAGCTCGCTCACACTGCGTACCGACGGCAGGTTGGCCTGTAAATCAAGAGGCAGCATATTTCCTGCATAGTAGCAGGGCTCAAAATGGCTGAGACACTAGACACAACACAGGACACAGCAAAATATGAACACCATAGCAAGACAGTAACAATATTACAGACATCCCTGGTGGTATGTTTGTTTGAAAACAATACACCCTACCATTGCAAGACTATTAACTCTTTATTCCATGAATATTCGTGTCAGAAATAATGCATGTTTTATTAACTAACCAAATTTTTATAATGGCATCATAAACAATGGAATTTTTTACAATGGAAGAAACTGCTGAAATAGATCTATTGTTATTTCATAAGCGAACAAAGCAAACCCTAGTTAGACGGCTCTCACAGGAGACATATAATCTGGGTCTGCTCTATTTGCAAAGGAAGGGGCAACAAGGTGATTGCCAATGGAATAATATGATTTTACAAATTTTATTTACCATTACCAGAAATTCCAATGCCATTATAAAATTAATCTAATTAATACTCGTGGCATCATTATTTCTTACATGAATATTTATCACATAAAGGGTCATATTTTGGAATAAGGTCTCACACTATGGAGGTCTGCACTGGTTAGTGTCTTGCCAGTGTGTCCACTATAATCAGTCAGTCAGATTGTCGCTTTATCATCTGTCACACTGCATATACAAGTGTGTGAATATCCTGAACCATGGGGAAAAGGTAAAATCTTAATATACAAACAATGTAGATTTAGATCAGGTACCGCATCACAGTAATGGCATCTGATCAGGATCTATATTGTTTAACCAAGACTAATAACATTGAAGAATCAAATCTGTGCCAAACAGTGTAGACCTGATCAGATTACAAATATGGCTGCTCTGGGTCTACACTTTTGTAAGCTCTGAAGGAATCATTTCTGATGGCAAAGCTAACATTGGTATTGCATTCAGCCAAAACTTCACTGCGCTCCTGAAACTTCCTTTCCACCCAAGGTAAGAAAAAGTAACACTTTGACTGGGCTGATGTGAAGATTTGGTACGTTACCCTGCTGTGCTTTCGCTCATGGTAGAACTGGTGTTGAGCTACGGCCATCGACCAGATACATTTTGTTAATTGGGGTGTGGCTCCAAACCATGCATGGACATTTACATTGCCTGGTCCAAACGTCCGCCGACTGACCGATACCCTGCAAGGAGATAAGACAGGAGATATAGTAAAACAGCATTATGTACATACCAGCTACTAATATAATTTACTCCATGAATATTCATGTAAGAAATAACGAATTTTATGAATATAAATAAATAGTTTTTACAATGACATATGAACAAGGGAAGTGCAGAATGATATATAATTATATATATATATATATATGTATTACTTTACAAGCAAGCAGAACAAAGCCAAATCTGACAGCTCCTACAGGAGTTTTCTGATCTGGGTCTACTCTGTTGTATAGATGGAGTAAAGTGTTAAATCTTGATTTGAAAATAAACATTGTAATACATAATGCTCTCTTTTCATTGAGTTAACCCTTTCCCTGTTGCATATTCATGTAACTTTCCCTGTTGTATAGTCATGTAACTTTCCCTGTTGCATATTCATGTAACTTTCCCTGTTGCATATTCATGTAACTTTCCCTGTTGTATATTCATGTAACTTTCCCTGTTGCATATTCATGTAACTTTCCCTGTCGTATATTCATGTAACTTTCCCTGTCGCATATTCATGTAACTTTCCCTGTCGCATATTCATGTAACTTTCCCTGTTGCATATTCATGTAACTTTCCCTGTTGAATATTCATGTAACTTTCCCTGTTGCATATTCATGTAACTTTCCCTGTTGAATATTCATGTAACTTTCCCTGTTGCATATTCATGTAACTTTCCCTGTTGTATATTCATGTAACTTTCCCTGTTGCATATTCATGTAACTTTCCCTGTTGAATATTCATGTAACTTTCCCTGTTGCATATTCATGTAACTTTCCTTGTTGCATATTCATGTAACTTTCCCTGTTGAATATTCATGTGAGAAATAAAGGCATCATGAATATCCATTTGCTTATTATTCTGTATAATAGCACACTCAGATCAAATGGCTCCTACATGAGCTGTCCTATCTGGGTATACTCTGTTCACAAAGGCGTATATATATGGCATGGGAAAGGGTTAACCTTTCTCTAATATAAATGCCTTTTCAGGCATTTGCAAACAGAGTAGACCTAGATCCGACGACTCCTATAGGAGCGGTCTGATCAGGGTCTGCTCTGTTTGATAATCAAATTTGATTAGATCCATTTCTTTACTTTCTAAAATGGCTACACTGTTCCACCTTCAATACTCCATGGCAAAATCTGTAAATTTAGATCTTAATAATAACGTAAGTAAACAAAGCAGACCTTGATCAAACAGTTCCTACATAAAGCCACAATTCATGGTCTTTGTTTGCAAAGATGTCTTGAAATATTTTCAATTTAGTTCCAATATAAATTAAGATTGAAATATGCAAAAGTAAATCTTATGGTGTTATCTGAAATTAACCAAAAGCCATTATGCATTACCACAGATAAAGTGCTTTCACCAAGACATGTTAGCAAACAAGTCTAACATAAAGACTTAATTTAGCTTTCAATTAAAACAATAAAGTCTCAGTCTGCACAGGGCGAAATGAAAATCAATGCACCTTGTGCTGAGCTATGAAGTTGCACCAACTGTTACCATGTGAAATTATCTCCAGGCTTTGGCACGATACAAGACGAACTAGATGACTTGAGCTACTAGGCAGTTTTATCTTCGTTGTCTGTTTTAACCCTTCCCTATTCTATGTTTATTCCAAATTTCAATACCTACTGAATATTCATGGACAAAATAGATATTGTAAAATGTGAAGTTGGAACATTAATTGCAGCCATGTTAGAAAGTAAAGAAACAAATATTTCAAATTGCATTAGCAAACAGCAGACCCTGATCAGACAGCTCTCATAGGAGCTGTCTGATCTGAGTTTACTCGGTTTGCAAATGCAAGAAAATGTGTTTATATGAAGGAAAGGGATAACCCTTTTCTCAAAATATACGCCTTTACAAACAGTAAACCAAGATAATAGAAGGCTTCTACAGGGGCTATCTCATCTGGGTCTGCTCCGTTTGCATATAATATGATATAGATATGATTCTACAGTTTCTTCCATGGTCAAAACATCCTGTGTTCATGTGTCATTATAGAAAATAAACTAATTAATATTCATGAAAATAATGACATCATGAATACCAATTAGCTGAATTTTTATAATGGTATACATGTATGTACATATGAAGTTTTGGTATTGATAGAAAAAACTATAGTGCCAGATCTATTTTATGATTTCATAAGCAAACAGAGCAGACCTTGATTGATCAGGGTCAACTCTGTTTGCAAAGGCTTGAAAAGGCTTTTATATGAGGGAAAGGGTTAAAACAGTTCAACCATTTCAGATTCCCTCTATTGGTTTGAGGCACTATAGATTGACCGGTAATCCATTAGAAATTAGTCTGCATTTGAACTGGACCAAACCTGTATGAAAAGGCCTGTCATGTCATAAATAGCAAAAAAAAAATTATTTATTTAGTCAAAACTCGATACTACAAACACTCAAATACGTTCCATTTGGCTGCTTAATGCAGTGTGAAAGTCATGCAGAAAGCTCCTCTAAGAGCTTTCTGCATAACTTTCACACTGCATTAAGCAGCTTCCTGCATACAAAGACATAAATTCTCCATAACTAAAATTTTGTAGTATCGAGTTTTTACTTTATTTATACTTTATATTTTTTTATCAACTATATCATGCTATTACCAGTATAATCCAGTACTGACAAAGATGATGCATGAACATACATAGGCAAACACATGCATTCTGTTCTCATTCACATGCTTGTCATTGCAACTATCTAGGATTTCACACCATTTCTTGAATATTTCTACATACCCAAACTAATCTAAGAATTGGACAGACAAACTTGGGCAAATTGTGCAGACCCTGATCAAACTGCTGAGCAGTTTGATCAGGGTCTTCACAATTTGCTACTATGTCAGTCTAATTCAAAAGTCATCAAAACGGTGTCAAACTGAATTATTGAGCTGTATCAACTGATGGAGAGAGGAAATTGCACATCAGCTGATCTGAGTCTATACAGTTTGCACAGGCATCTCTATCAGGTAACCCTTTACCTCATAGGCTGTTTTTAGATACAATCTCTTTGAATAAATCTACCGAAAAGGAGCATTAATTTTTTAGAATTTTGTAGTTTGAAACCATTGTGATAAATAGAGCATTTTGCTCCTGTAGGAGCAAATGCTCTATTTACCACAATGGTTTCACAAAGTGGCTTTTACAGAGTCGTCAAAAGTCGTCAATATGAGGGAATGGGGTAAAGGGATAAGCAGCCACATATGTATACACATCCTCAAACTTACTCATGAGGTGGTTGCTATGGAGAGGTTATAATGTATGTGGTGTATTTATATAGGTCTAGGTCAATGGAAATAAAATATAATTCATGAAAATTTCTACTTTATGAAAGGTAAGAGTAATTTTTGTCTCGAAACATAAAATAAAATTATAAGTAAATCTCTCAAATCAATAGGAAACGTTAAACTGAAATCTCAAGAGTGGAATAGCCCTATCATTGTTCAACTATTGACTCCATTCAGTATAACAATATTAAAACTTGTTAGAGGATTTTGAATGACAATCAGTGGAGACTGATCAGAGGAGCCCTCTTATCTGGGTCTGCACTGTTTGCAACTGACCGTGCATGTGTGTCCTGCATCCAAAGGGTTAACCAGAATTAACTCTATGCATGCTAGTTACAAAAACATACAGTAAAACCTCTCTATAACAGCCACTAAATTGTGTTAATTAGTTGGTATTTAGGGCAGGTGGCTGCTTAAAGCAAGGTGTAAGTAAAACAGAATGCTCCTATAGTTTAACTTTCACCTTGCTTTAAGCAGTCACCTGTCGTTAACACAAAATAATTGATGTAATTAAGTGGCCATTATACAGAGGTTTTACTGTATCTCAGTAGAAATGGAAGAAAAATCTACTTTCAGAATAACAGAGGCCACACTTTTGAAGATGACAATACTTAGCAAGCAAAGAGTTAACAAACTCAATGCAATAAACAAGATGATGAGATTACATAGAATCTGTTAAACCATTTAAACTCATTATATTTCATCTTTAATTCAAACAAATTTCAGAACAACAACAGAAAGAAATCTTTAAAAAGAAATCACTCAAAATCATTGTCAAATGGCAGATCACACTGTGCAAAGCTCTTCACCACTTGGACACACTCCGGAAGTGTGGTATGTACTTACTGTGTTGTGGGATCAGAAATGGCCTCGGAGAGTTCATCTGTCTCCTCAACATTTTCTCTTATTGCATCCTCATACAAGTTGAAACTGCTTAAGGTATGAACAATACTAGAGAGAGAAAGGAAGAAAGGGAATGTGCTAGTCGTTGTTATAGCACCATCTTCCGTGGCTTAGCCAGTCAAACAATTGTCATAGCACCGTCTTCTGTGGCTTCGGCAGTCAAACAATCAAATATAATACTAGCTCTTTCAATTTTATCAAAGAGGATTCTTATTGCCAAAGCACATGAATAGGCGACTTAACCCTATCCTTCATGCAAATGCCTTTTCAACCTTTGCAAACTAAGTTGACCCAGATCAGACGGCTACTGTAGGAGGATCAAGGTCTGCTCTATTTGCTCATGCAATAATATAGATCCCATTCTACAGTTCCTGCCAATATCAACTAGTCCTATAATGTTCATATGGAATTATAAAAAATTAGCTGATTAGTATTCATGATGTTATTTCTTACATGAATATTCAACAGGTAAAGGGTTGAGAAGATTCGAGGCCCATATCAATGTCTCTGCTGACTGTCAAGATTGGTGTGAAAGAATTTAAGCCTCATTTTCTTAGGGAACTTGTCTGTATTACAAATCTAAGTTTCTGCAATGATTGTTTTGCTGATACAACCTTTCAGCTTTGGAAAATACTTTTGTGAAGCAAACAGTCCGTTATTATGCAAATAAAGTTCTTTGATCTGGGTCTACATAGTGTTTTTTTATGTCCCTTTAACCCCCTACCCGATAGATATGCCTTCTGATGCCTTTGCAATCAGACGCCTCCTACAGTATCTACGGTATTAGGACTTGAAAAGGCATTATTATGAAGTAAAGGGTAAAAAGTGCCTTAACCCTTTCCATGTGTGAATATTCATGTAAAAAAGAATGACTTCAATGAATATTTATGGGCTGACTTTTTAGAATGGCATATGTACAAAAGATATTTTGATATTGGTAGAAACTAGAATAAGATCTCCTACAGGAGCTGTCTGATCTAGGTCTACTATGTTTGTAAAGACGTGAAAAGTCTGTTCATATGAAGTAAAGAGTTAACCCAATATTCTTGGCTACCATTTATTTTTATCGCTGTAGCATTATATAAATAACCACTTTGATGGCCAAATTTTAATCTAATTGCGATGGATTGCAATGCCAATACCATTTTATTCAATGATGTATGTGCCAGATAAAAAGTTCATTACCTAAGATTTATACTGCACAAATTCAAAACATTATCTCATAAATTATAAGCACAGACTAATGATCCATAAAGAAGTCAGTGATTAAATTCATAAAACAGGTTAAATTTAGCAATTTAGCAAAAAAATAAATAATTTAGACTAAAACTTGCTGGAAGCAAAACCATACAGAAGGTGCCTCTAACAGTGCCTGAATGTGCCATACAAAAACACCACAGTAGGATGTGACAGTCTTTGGCAGGGTGAGGAGAGGAAGCAAAGGGAAGATAGAAGAAAGAAAATCAGGAAAAGAACAAAACTCTCTGTAGACTAACAATGGATTTGTGGTAACCTATGGAAACAGTCTGGACCAAGATAGTCTAATTAAAAGACACACAGCCAGAGCCCCAGATAAGAGGCAAACATTAAAATAGTTTCAAGTATAATTTCTTTATTTCTCCACCAAACCCTATGTTGTGACCACTCTTTAGAATCATCTTGAAGAGACAATTCTAAAGAGTCGTCATAACATAGGGGTTTGGTGGAGAAATGTTGATTTTAGTATTTGAGTATGCACTGTTATCTGTAGTTCTGTATAGCTGATTTCTACAAACGGTATGGGCAATTAGAAAAGACAATGTCCTAAGTATTTGAACATACAAACTTAGGAAAATAGTGCAGATCCACTTCAAACTGTTCCTAACGGATCCATTTGATCAGAATCCACACTATTTGCTACTGTGTCAAGTCTAATTTGAAATTATCAAAATGGTGCCAAATGGAACTATTCTGCCTTACAAGCTGGTGCATAGGAGGGAACTATTCCGCCTTACAAGCTGGTGCAGAGGAGACATTGGGTGTCTGAATAAAAAGATCACAGGATAAAGCCATTGTCCAGGTGTCCGAATAATTTACAAAATTTGGCCATTGTCCAGACGTTCAAATACTAAGGGTAGATAGGGTAACACTCTCAGCATACTAGATGCTTAAGCTGGTCACTATGCTCCTAATATACAGATTCTCCCTAAGAAGTAAAACTCCAACCTATTGTTTTAACAAACAGTTGCAAAATTGAATTCCTCCAGCCAGAAACATGCACATTTGCCACCCCAAGTTGATATACTGCTACTTTAATATCTAACATGCATGATGACTTTCTTGTATTACAGAACTAAAGCAGGTTAAGAATGTTTATATTTGAAAGCAATGACTTATATACTGCAAATATATCTTGAGTATTGAATCATTCTTAACTATGAATATTATTTTATATAGAAATAATAATGTGTTCTAATGAACTGTTAATATCCTTTGAGAGTAAAACTCTGGAAACATTACTTGAAGGTCCTCATATAATAGGCTTAATGAGATTCTTCTTAATAAATAAACCCATTATGGACAAAACTAAATGCCCATAATAAATAAATAAAATAAAATAAAATGTGTCCATGGGACACTGTTGACCCCGCTGAAAAGGGGAGACAAGGTACAAGACACTATGATTATGCTTCAGACTAAAGAAATAAGAAATATTTGACAACCATTTTACAGGACAGACGTACAGATGGACGGACAGGGGTAAAACATTAAACCCCTGTCCCCTAAAAGGAGGGGGCATAAAACAATAAATAAATAAATAAATAAATAAATGGCAATTTACTGTTAAGTTTTAAATCAGTCCATTCAAAATACTTAATCATTAACACCTAGAGAACATTAACATTAACATTACATAAAGCTAACTAATACAGAACACCAACATAACAAAAGACAGCAGAATCAGAGGCACATTCCTTACAGCGATGGTTACTATTTCATTCTTCCCTAATATAAAACAAGAAATTGGCATCTGCTTGATCTATCAAATTCATCTCTATTTTTTTTTTAAAACAAAAATAAAATTAAAGGGTGTTATAGGGATTACATTCTGACAAGATGTCGAGTGAGGCAGCGTCTCATTTTGATCCAAACTGAGAGAGCTATATTATGAAACTAGAAATATACAACAGTGTCAAAACTTATAGTGCAGTTAATCATTTAATCCATGAATACTCATGCAAGAAATAATGACATCCTGAATATTATCATCTGAATTTCTATGTGTACAGGATTTTTCGAAACTGGCAGAAACTGTAGAATCAGATCTATATAATCCGTTTGCAAACAGAGCAGACCCTGATCAGATGGCTCCTATAGGAGCCATCTGATCTGGGTCTACTCTGCATGAATGTCACAAGCATAAATGTTTATCAGATGATGCCTTTCACACCTCTGCAAACGGGGTAGACCAAGATCAGACACATTCTGAAGGAGCTGTTTTATCAGGGTCTGCTCTGTTTGCTTATGAAATTATATAGATGTGATTGTACAGATATTGAATCAGCCTAAAATTCCCTTGAAAATTCTTACAGTATGAAAATAAGAAGTGACTAATTCAAGCATGAATGTTTATCAGAGAGTGGGTTAACAATAAATGTATGGGAGAAGGATAATGCAGGGTTCAGCGTAAAGCTACTGCAACTAAAACTAAAGGCAAAACTGTCCTGTAACTCAGCATCAAATTGATATAGCCCGAAATGATTGCAATTTCAATCTTGCTTTTGAAAGGAAATTAAGGAAAAGCTTAAAAAAAATTAAATTGCTAATAAAGGTAAAAGAAATGTGCTAACCCTTTACCTGATGAGTATTCATGAAAGAAATAATGACTGTATGAATATTAATTAGCTGTATTATTATAATAGCCTTATGAACACAGGACTATTGGCTCATGGTAGAAACTGTACAATCTAATCTATACTGTCTGTGTATTTCATAAGCAAACAGAATAGACCCTGACCAGAAGGTTACTGACCTGGTTCTACCCTGTTTGCAAATACATATATATAAGCCTCTATCCGGCAAAGGGTTGAATAGCTATGCACAATGCCCTCTTGTGTTTATATCTTACCCCGGTATTGATTAAAATATCACTTCAGTTGTTGAGGAGATATGGACATTTACAGTGACATAGGATCTGGTTCAGATCATTGTTTTTCTACCTGTTACATACATACATAGTCATTTAACAAGTCAAACATGAAACATAAACTCTGGCTATATATAGTATATAGATATAATGCCAACCACTCTGATATAAGCACAAAAAAACACACTGCAAACTGAAGAACGCAAACTGATCTAGCACACACACGCACACACAAACATGCACTCACATAGCCGTACATGCCAGCTACCTACCGTTTGGGGTCATGGACCTCTATGGAAAACTTTTTATCTCTGTAGTACAGGTTCTCTAAGGATTTCCATACAAAAATCTGAAATACACAAATTAAACTAGAACAAGTGCTTGTTAGAGTATGCGATACCTTAACCCTTTCCTCCATAAAGACAGTTCTATGCCCTTGCAAAACTTGCTCCTATAGGAGCCATCTGATCAGGGTCTGCTCTGATTGCTTATAATGTAATATAAGGTCTGCTCTGATTGCTTATAATGTAATATAAATATCACTCAACAGTTTCCGTCATGGCCAAAACTTCATGTGTTCATGTGCTATTACAACAATTAATCTAATTAATATTCATGGTGCCATTATTTCTTAACCTTTTCCTCCATAACTACGCCTTTCTAAGCCTCTATAAAGTCACTTTATGAAACCATTGTGATAAAGAGCATTAAAAATTTTGCTCCTATAGGAGCACATAATGGTTTCAAACTACAAAATTCTAATATTTTCCTTTTCTCTAGTTAATGCTCCTTTTTGGTAGATTTATTCAAAGTGGATGGATCGAAAAATAGCCTATGGAGGAAAGGGTTAAATGATTATTCATGGAGGAAAGGGTAAATTAACCAAGTTGTTATATACATATCTCCTTTTGGTAATGAAGCTTCCAATAAAGTTTCATTGAAATCCTGCCACCCATCAGATTGATATGGTAACTCCTACCTCAATAACTCTTAGTATTCAAAAAGACAAACCTAGGCAAAAAGTGCAGATCCAGATCAAATGGCTCCTGAAGGAGCTATTTGATCAGGGTCTTCACTATTTGCTATGTCAGTCTACACAACATTACTGTGCCATCAACTTTACCAATAAAGCTACAAAAGAAACAGAAGGGTATTTTTGTTTTTTTAAAATATAATTTAGATGGTAAGATTGGGTTGACAAGTAGCCTTATTCTTACAGTGCTTCTTAACCTATTCCCTCATATTGACACCTTTCGACGCCTCTGCAAAAGTCACCTGTTGAAACCATTGTGATAAATAGAGCATTTGCTCCTACAGGAGCAAATGCTCCATTTATCACAATGGTTTTAAACTACAAATTTCTAAAAAAAATTCCTTTTCTCTAGTTAATGCTCCTTTTCGGTAGATTTATTCAAGGAGGTTGTATCTAAAATAGCCTATGAGGTAATGGGTTATAACTACTACAAAGGGAAAGGTGGTTGGTCTCATGGAGAAGGGAAACATCAAGTTGTAGCAATGAAAATAGAGAAAAATTATTATTTATAATTCATTTAAAGTTTTACATGATCATGGCACTCATAAACCTTTACCTCAAAGACTTAAATTTACCTCATTTTGCAAACAGTGTAAACCCAGATGAGACTGCTCCTCCAATAGCTGTCTAATCTGGGTCTGCACTGTTTGCCTGTAAGAATCTGTTTCACTTGGAAGATGGGAATTTTTCATCATAAATCGGGGGAAACTATACATTTTTTAAAGAGGGGGAAATTGACAAAATTTGGCCCCCAACTTAAGTCACAAAAAGCAGTCTTACATCCACAGTCTGAGACCTAATTTTAAAGCACTTTCAGGCTCCATCCAAACTTATGGTTGCTTTTACCAGATACAACACTCACGATATTTATAACAAAATAGATTTACTTTAGTAAGATTGATTTATGGAAAATTGTTTTAGAATGGAAAATTGTTGTAGAATCTTTATCGGAAGATATAATTAAAACAACTTTTGTCTCCGCAATCCTGATGTATTGTCAGATGGGTGCAGCCCCATCAAGCCGTAACAAACACAGCAGCTGATTTTAGGTCTTGGAAGCTCTGTCTAAAATGTGTGCTCCCATATCAACAGACCGCTCAGCTTAACAAATTTCATCTCACATCATTAAGTTTGTGAAGAAAAACTATAAAACAGACAGTGCAGCCATTTAAGGATCCATTGTGAATATTAATTCTGTAATGTTACTATTGAAAATCCTGGAATATCATAAATAAGGTCAGCGAACACCACATCAACTCCTTTCAGGCAATTGATGAATTTGCGATTAACTATAAAAAAACCCAGTTTGAATTCAGATAAAATGCCAAGTACGTCAAGATATGATCAGTATTCAAACTGTTTGACACTCTGACTCTCACTATTGTAAGGAAAAAAATAACTTTCAGAATTGCAGCAGCAGATAATTTTGCAGACAACAATTATTTAGCATACAAAGAGCTAATGACACCATGGAGAAAGATTGGAATCAGCAAATGACAGCACATGGCCTTTATACCAAAAAAAAGCTACACTTGCCATCATAAATAATGACTTTCACTATAAACCTGCCTTTTGAAACACTATCTCTGACACGGTTACAATAAAACCCTGCCTACAGCGATCAGCCAAACTAAGTCTAATTCTGGGCTTATAAGACAGGTGGTAGCTTAATGCAGGATGAGAGCAACGCAGACAGCTCCTCTAGGAGCTTTCTGCATTACTTTCCTCCTCCATTAAGCAACCACCTGCTCTTATAGACCCGATACTCATTCACTATGTGGTCAATACAGGGAGGCGCTACTGTATCATCCTATTTTAAATCTTTAACTCATGAATATTATCTACGAAATACGCGAATATCAATTAGCTGAATTTTTATAATGGCATATCGAACAAGAGAATGTTTAACCATGGCAACCAACTTATCATTCTTACATCATTTTATGGGCAAACACAGAGCAGACCCTCATCAGACTGCTCTTACAGATGGTGTCTGATCTGGGTCTATTCTATTTGCAAAGGAGTGGAAAAGCTTCTGTATCAGGTAAGGGTTATGTGATCACTTAGTCTTATTCAACCAATTCCCACTTAGGCTATTTTTAGACCCAACCTCTTTGAATAAATCTACCGAAAAGGAGCATAAACCAGAGAAAAGGAAAATTTAAAATTTTGTAGTTTGAAACCACTGTGATAAATAGAGCATTTGCTCCTGTAGGAGCAACTGCTCTATTTATAACGATTGTTTCAAGAAGTGGTTATTACAGAGGCGTAGAAAGGTGTATTTATGGAGGAAAGGGTTAAGACAGGTTGTAGCTTAATGCAGGACAAAAGTAATGCAGAAAGCCCCCAAAGTAACATTCTGCATTACTTTTACTCTGCATTTAACATTAATTTCTGAGCCATTAACCCTAGAAGACTAGATCCAGATCAGACGTCTCCAGTAGGAGTCGTCTGATCAGGGTCCACTCTGTTTGCTTATGATATTACATAGAGACGAGTTTACAGTTTCTTCTATGTCCATGTGCTATTATAACAATTAATCTGATTAATATTCATGAGGTCATTATTTCTTACATGAATATTCATGGAGTAAAGAATTAAAACAGGTTTTACTGCAAAAGGTGTTTATAACAACCCTTTACTTTATGAATATTCATGTAGGAAATAATAATGACATCATAAATATTAATAAGACAATTTTCATAATGGCAAATGAACACATGGACTTTTGGCTAAGGCAGAAACAGTAGAATCAGATCTATATTACATCAAAAGCAAACAGAGCAGACTCATTAAGACAGATCCAAGAGGAGCTGACTGATCTGAGTCTACTCTGTTTGCAAATATGTAAAAAGGCGTATTTATAATAAAGGGTAAAAAGCCTTTTTTCCTCCATAAGACTGTTTTTCAGTCGAAACAAGGCAGTATGGCCTGTTTCCTGCTCGTCTATTGTGCCACCAGGCAAGTTCTGACTTTGGATAAATTGAATTTTTGTGAGACTAGTTTACAAGTTGTGCCTCAAGGGTAAGACAAATACAGACTTATCACCCTGTTTATAGGCTAGAACATCTATTCCTAAACTTCCCCAAAGCTAAGAAACACTCAAGGTAATCTAATCTGTGCTCGCAGTGTGAATCTCAAAGAAAAGGGGGCCATAACATGCTTATATTTCCAGTCAATACTACAGCAGTCCAGATAAGACATGTAAATTAAAACATTTTCAAGAGTAGCTCCTTTATTTCTCCACCAAACACTAAGCTGTGATCACTTTTTACCATCGTCTCTTAACCCTTTCCCTGTTTAATATTCTTGAAATAATGACATCATGAATATTTATTAGCTGCTTTTTACAATGGCATATCTACACATGATGTTTAAGCTCAAGCAGAAACTGTAGAATCAGATCTATATCATACCATAAGCAAACAGCAGATCCTGATCAGAAGGCTCCTGTAGGAGCCAAATGATCTGGGTCTACTCTGTTAGCAAATGCATGAAAACACGTTTACATAAAAGAAAGAGTTAAAGACGATTCTAAAGAGTGATCACAACATAAGGCTTGGTTTTAGTATTTGAATATAAGCACCTTATCTATTGCTCTGCTATTGACATCAATATCTTATGCATACTTTTATACCCTACCAAAAAATTGGAGCAAAGCATTAACTCATTCTGTCCTGGGGAATCTTTCATGTACAACATTCATTGCCTTCATATCTGAAAGACTTATATTCTTCAATTTCTGTACAGACACGCGATCAGAATTTCAAACAGTGTGCATCCTGATGAGATGCTTATTAAAAATTCATCACCAGGACTGAATGAGTAAACACTTTCCCTGTTCTATGTTTATTACAAATTTCAATACCTACTGAATATTCATGAACAAAAAGGTTATAATGAAATATAGAAAGTGGAGCATTGTAGCCATTTTGAAATTAAAGAAACAGATCTCTCAAATTCCATTAGCAAACACACCAGACCCTGATCAGATGGCTCCTATAGGAGCCATCTGATCAGGGTCTGCTCAGTTTGCAGATACATGAAAACATGTTTATATGAGGGAAAGGGTTAAGTGAAACCTTTGCAGTAATATTAAATCCTCTTTAGTTATATTTTTATGTTTCGCTATTATTGTTTTAGACTAATGGCTTGGGGCCAATATCAAGAAACTTTACATGAATATACATCTTGGTGAGTGCAACACACATTATTAGGGTGATCTTAAACTTTGACCTTTAACTATGTGAACTTTGTTCAGATTTAGAACATAGATCACTTCTGAGCTAATTTCTTCAGCCAGGTTCACAACATTTCATGTACGAGACATCCATGTCAGACAGACACATTTCTAGATGACTGTTTAACCCCTTCCCCCATATTGACACCTTTTGACACCTCTTTAAAAGTCAGTTTTTGAAACCATTGTGATAAATAAAGCATTTGCTCCATAGACCTCTTAAGACAGGTTCTACTGTAAACAGTGTTCACTGATTTTGATGGAGTCCCTGGGACTCACTGTCATACAAAAAGCTGAGTCCAATTAAAATCTAATATAGTCCCAAGTATCCTATAAAGTAAAGCATTAGGTTTAGAATCAACCAAGTCTCATTGTAGTTGCATGTACATCACTATTACGTCTTAAATTAGATTTCAAACTACGTCATAAATTAGATTTCCAACTATCACTATTATTTAGAGTATCGGATTTGAAATTAACTTAAGAATTAAGTTTTCCATGGAATGAGCAGAGATTTGAGATTTTAATAATAATTTGTATCTGTAAGAAGATCAGTTTTGTTTTGCAGAAATTACATAGTATGTATGTAACATAATTGAGAATTTTATGTATTGGCCAATTTTGATGCATATATAATATAATTCTCAGCTGCATTGATCACAAATCAAACAAGATTTGTGCCACGGACAGACAGACAGACCAACCAACCGACTCCTATATACACCCTCTCAAACTTCATTTGCGGGGGTATAATTACTTCATATCAGAGCTTGAGCAGATTTTATATTTTTGACTGGATAAGGTTTAATCCACTAGGAAACTTTTAATTCTTTACTTACCCTTCTTGGAACATTTTTATCATTCTTGTCAAATACACCAATGCCTTTATTACTGATCCCTAACCACCATGGAATGTCTTTCTTATTCTGCAGATACACAAATACAAATATATTATCTTCATGCATTCAGATCTCTGCAAACAATATAGATCCTTATTAAAATCGGATAAACACAATAAGCAAATAAAGCAGACCCGTAAAAGTTAATGATATCAATTTTTGAAATGGCATATGAACACACAAGTGTTTTGGTATTGGTAGAAACTGTAGTCAGATCTATCACAATTTCATAAGCAAACAGAGCAGACCCTGATCAGATGGTTCCTTCAGGAGCCGTCTGTCTTGGTCTACTCTGTTTGCAAATTGCTTAAAACCCTTTACCTGATAGACGCATTTCAGCATATTTGAAAACAGAGTAGACCCTGATCAATTCCTGTAAGAGCTGTCTGATCGGGATCTACTCTATTTATTTTTTAAATAATATAGATATGACTACAGTTTCTGCCATGGCAAAAAAAATTTGCCTTGTTCATAATGCCATTATAAATATTCAGATAATTAATATTCATAGTATGTATGAGCAATAATAAGCTTAATGTGGCAAAAATGAAAAAGAAACAAGAGCCGCATGCGGCACCAATGCTCGTCTGATTTGGTGCTTGTCCGGCAAAGTTAAACATTTTTGAAAAATATAAAGGGCCACAACTCCAAAATTATGAAATCAAGAGTTATGGTTCTTATGTAGGGGCCTTCCCCCCAATGAGATCTACTAACCCATGAAGTTTCATGTTGATACCTCTAATACTTTTATGAGCTACATTAAAGTTTTTGCACGCCGCCGACAATGCCAACGCCTACGACCCAGTGATCACAATAGCTCGACTTTTCTTCGAAACAGACAAGCTAAAAATTAACTCTGGTAAAATTAGAATCATATCTATATAATTACATAAGCAAACAGAGCTGTCCCTGAACAGATAGCTGCAAACACTGTTTGATTTGGGTCTACTCTATTTGCAAAAGTATTAGAAGGCGTATTATTGGAGTAAAGGGATAAAACAGGTTTAACTGTAGTACATTTTCTCATGAGACAGACCATATACTTATGTACAATGTTATGAGAGCAATTACCTCAGCTCCAGTATCCTTGACATAACAAATTGCTTCTATGTTTTATTGGCAATGTCTGTCTACATATGTGGTCTCTGTACAGTCAAATCGCTCCACTGATAAACATATATGAGTCTCTATCTATTTCATGACAAACAAACTCAGTCAGAGCCAAAAGAAAAGAAGTCCTGAACATCTGACAAGAAACATTAATTCCAGTCACTTTGAAAGTTTACCAGCTCTGATGAAAGCATAGAAATAGATTCCAAACACCGATAAATCACCTAAACTGCAATCAAAGATTTCTTACCTTCACTTCAAAGTAATGAATTCCGTATGTTGGCAAGCTTTCTAAAACTGTCATATAACTGAAACAAAACATGGGCAAAATTACACATCATCGGATGTAAAGATGGTACATTTGTGAGATGTGAACAATTAACCCTTTGATTGATGAATAATTATGCATGACTCCGTGCATCACGCCACTCATGAATATTAATTACTCTAATTTATGTATTAACCCTTTCCCTGTTCTATGTTTATTACAAATTTCAATACCTTCTGAATATTCATGGCCAAAATAGTTCTAATGAAATATGGAAGGTAGAACATTGTAGCCATTTTAGAAAGTATAGAAACAGACCTATCAAATTCCATTAGCAAACAGAGCAGACCCTAATCAGACGGTTCCTATAGGAGCCGTCTGATCTGGGTCTACTCTGTTTGCAGATGCGTGAAAACACATATAGATCAGAGAAAGGGTTAAATATATAAAATAAGGCAAAATATTGCCAAGACAAACAGCAGAAACTCTTAAATAAGTCAACAGAGCAAGCCCAGATCAGACCTCCCCTACAGGAGCCATCTGATCTGGATCTTCTCTGTTTGCAAAGGCCAAAAAAGGCATCCAGTAAAGGGTTAATCTTTCTCAAGTTAATCTCAACATCAGTCTGACATTTCAACATACAGCTCAAAATCAGATACCAAGTCAGGTTCTTCCAAGGGTTCTAGTTATTGTCACTTGCCCTATACTGTTTCAAAAAGTTCAAGTGGTTCGGACAATGTTTAAATTTTTAATATATAGCTGAATTTTTTACTTTTTGCAGGCTAAGTGACTAAGGTTCAAGCTTCATTTCTTACTGTTAACCCTTCCCTTCATATATAAACGTGTTTTCATGCATTTGCAACCAGAGTAGACCAAGATCAGAGGACTCCTATAGGAGTCGTCCGATCTGGGTCTACTCTATTTGCAGATGCGTGAAAATGCGTTTATATGAAGGAAAGGGTTAAGTTACTCTGTATCTGACCTGGATCCAAACTGTTTGCATTGATTATTACATATTGTCCCCCTTCACATCATTTCTTACAGCAGGAAAATAGTAACACTGAAAACACTACAATAATTATAAGCAGAGATGAGTAAACAGAGATGAGTATAGTTCTTGCCAATTCCTTAACCCTTAAAGTATTGGAACTAAGTATACAAGACCTTTGCAAATAGTGTAGACCTAGATCAGAGGGTTATGAGGGAGCCTTTTGATTAGGGTATGTACTGTTTGTCATAAATACCATTTTCATCAGTGATAGATCTTGATAGATTTGGTTTAATTAATATTCAAAATGGGGAAGAGCCAGTTTTAATTATTGAACATGTTAAGATTTAAACACTATCATTCAACATGTGAACCTTTTCATCCACAGATATTGAAGCAATTATAAATATGTAGCAGTACTGACCCTTTGAACACATAAATAATGACATTTTGAATATCAATAAGCCAATTTATTTTTACTGGCATACCGTATTTTACAATGGAAGAAACGGTACAATCATATCTTTATTATGTCATAAGCAAACAGAGCTGACCTTGATCAGGCGGCTCCTACAGGAATTGTCTACTCTGTTTGCAAAGGTGTTTCTATGCAATAAAGGGTCAACCCTTTCCCTCATACAAACATAATGGGTTAGCAAACAGAGTAGGGGCTGTCTGATCAGATATAGATCTTAATCTAGTTTCTGTCATGGCCAAAAGATCCAGTGTTCATATACCATTATATAAATTCATAAATATTCATGATGTCTTTATTTCTTATATAAACATTCATACAGTAAAAGTTTAATCAGTGTCTCACAGTATTAAAATCTATATCCCATGAATATTCATGTAAGAGATAATGACATCATGCACATCAATTATTTTAATTTTTATGATGACACATGCACCCAGGACTGATTGGCCATTGCAGAAACTGTAGAATCACATCAATATCATTTCATAAGCAATCAGAGCATACCCTGATCAGACGGCTCCTACAAACTGTTTGCAAAGGCGTAGAAAGAAAAGGCTCAATTAACTTTTATAATGCCATATGAACAAGTTTTGGCCATAGTAGAAATTGCAGAATAATATCTATCTTATTTCATAACCCAATAGATCAGACCCAGCTTAGCAGCCCCTGTAGGAACCATCTGAACTGAGTCTACTCTGTTTGCAAAGGCGTAGAACGGCGTATTGATAGAATAAAGGGTTAACTGTATGCAAATGAGTATCAGAGTATGCAAGTGTCCTGTGAGCCTAGTCTATACAGGCTATAGTGAGCATCACATCACATCGCAACTTTAACCCTTTACTTCAAGAATATTCATGTACAGGAAATGATGATATCCTGAATATTAATCAGATTGATATTTATACTAACCCATAGGCTATTTTTAGACCCAATCTCTTTGAATGAATCTACCCAAAAGGAGCATTTTCTAGAGACAAGTAAACATTTAGAATTTTGTAGTTTGAAACCATTGCGATAAATAGAGCATTTGCTCCTATAGGAGCAAATGCTCTATTTATCACAATGGCTTCAAGAAGTGATTTTTATCCAGTCACCAGGCTTCTCTAGTGACATAATAAAGGGGGTGCAGATAAACTTAGGTTTATTAGGTTACTTCCGGTAGTAGAAGGTTTATTAGGTTAGTAGATAGGCGTAATGATTCTATAACCATGGAACTATTTTAATTTTCTGTAAATATGCATAAAAATCATGTTGACGAAATAGATCTAACAGAAAATTCACCAAAAAAATTATTCAATTGAGAAAAAATAAAAATTATTGGCTATAGCTGGATTCGAACCCGTGCCTGATCATACAAAAACCAATTCTAATCACTCTAAAGACGTCGTCCTTACCGATTACGCCACTGAGGCCACATTAAAAGTGACGTTGATTTATCATTTTTTTTAATTTAATCCACCGCTAGCGAAACGGGTTTTTGATAAAAATCAAGCCTGGAAGCAAAGATTGACAGATAAATAGTAAATGTTTTCTTTTCACTCTCATGATAATTTGATTGATAAACTCTTACAGGGGCGGTGACAGTCATGCATAGACCTAAATATAGCCCGTTCAGTTCCATCGATTTATGAGTGACGCTATGTCTATCTAAAAATAGAAACCGAGGCTACGGAACTCGAATTTGACCAGGGAATATAACCATGTCTGTTTGAAATAACTTATCGACCCTCGGTTCAAATCATCTTATTTTTCAAATTCAACCACGTTTTCCCCTCTTGTAATGCAAGTATCGAAACTATTTTCCTCTGCGGTAGCTCATTAGATCTATTTACATCTAAATGGCAATGAAAAGGGAGGGATCCGTTGATCGAAAAACCGCATTTTCAATGTAAATTATTTCAAGAGTGTTATATGTTACATATGAGTCTATGAAAAAAGATATTTAACTAAATTGACTGGATAAATCGAATAATAGGTTAGTGCCGTAGATGGGACGCCTTTATCCGACTCGGAGAGAAAACAGTTGAGGCTCGGCAAGCCTCGCCTCAACGTTTTCTCCCCTCGTCGGATAAAGGCGTCCCATCTACGGCACTAACCTATTATTCTCTATATCACAATGGTTTCAAGAAGTGGTTATTACAGAGGCGTAGAAAGGCGTATTTATGAAGCAAAGGGTTAATGCTAATGAACACACAGATATTTAGACGTGGCAGAATTAGACCTGTTGTTTCATAAGCAAACAGAGCAGACACTTGAAAGACGGCTCCTACAGGAGCCATCTAATCTGGGTCTGCACTGTTTGCAAAGGCATTTACAGACATATCTATGGAGTAAAGTATTAATATGGAATAATGACATTGTTTAATTATCCAAATTCTATATCTTGCAACAAAAACAAAGAACATACAAGAGGGCCATTGGCCCTATATCGCTCACCTGAGTTACAGTAATATATTGACATTTTTCAGTGGACAACATTTCTAGCAGATGAAAGAAGCTTAGTCAACTGCTTTCACCCTTTCACTGCTGAATAAACTTGAACTGGATTCAGATCTAATACCAAGTGACTGGTTGACCAAGATCTAAACTGTTTACAACTTGTGCCATTTTTGCCTTAGCTCAAAATGCCTAAAACTGGTCTTTGAGAAATTCAAATGACGTCAATAAAGCTATGCAATTATACCTTGATCCAGGTATATAGGCAAATAAAGTGCTAGGCAGTACATAATGCCAGTTTTTGTGTGAAATGACCAATAAAAATATCTTTAAAAATCTTCTAACCCTTTCCCTCATATAAAGCTGTTTTCACGCATTAGCAAACAGAGTAGACCCAGATCAAACGACACCTATGGAATATAGATCTGATTCTACAGTTTTTATCAAAGCAAAAACTTCTCTTCACAAAAATAATGTGTTTTACGCATTAAAAATAAGAGTAGACTAGATTAGACGGCTGCTATAGAAGCTGTCTGATCAGGGTCTGCTCTGTTTGCATTTGACAAGTTATAGATTTGATTTTACAGGTTTTATCAAAGCTAAAACTTCTCTTTATGGAAATAATTTTTTACGCATTAGCAAACAGAGTAGTCCCAGATAATTTTTTGTCAAAGCAAACAGGTAAGGGGTTAATAGGTGTTTAGAAATAATTCTAGCTCTAGGTGTGAATATCTGATGATAAGTCAATTAAAAGGGTCATTAGTTTTTTTAACAATTGAAATAGAGAAGAGTTACTAATTTTTTGAGTAACATTAATTATTGATCGACAATAATTTTGATTAACTTAAAGACATTATTTTTTTTAAAAATCAAATTAAAACAAATACAATTAGTAGCAAGGAGAAAAGACATTATTAAACACCTAAATTTCAACTAAATGCAATTAAACAAGAGTTGCATAATAAAATTTGTTAGAATAAATGATCATAATGAAACTATTTTTTTCCAATCACATAAATTAACTGCAGAAACAAACATAACATTGTGCAAAGACCTGTGAAACTAAAATGTTAACGGTTTATTCCAATGTCTCCCACATTTTGGTTGACAAAATTCCAATAAGTCCCACAATCAAGCCAGACAGGTAATTCAATGGAGCATGCATTAGACTATAGTCAGTATCAATTGATTGCTTTATAGGTTGCTTGAACTGGCCTACCTATAGAAAGAGAACAAATATATGCAGAAAACTGATAATTACAGTTAATGACTCAAACAAGATGATGGAAAAAGTTGAGGGTTGAATGTAATTTAAGTATAACATGTAATTAAGTCAGATTGCTTAATTAATAGACACTTAGTATTGTTTGTAATTGTATAAATCACATAAATCACATAATCAAAGTCATATTAAAATATTGTCTTTGATGCAATCGAAAAAATAAATTCTATTAAAGTCTGTCTGATCTTGGTCTACTCTGGTAAACTTTGCAAATGCGTGAAAACCTGTTTATTGACTGTTTCCAGCAGTTTATATCTTAAAATCCGTCTATTCTTGATGAGATGTTGAGTAATGTTATGAAGGAAAAACATATCTATTAAATTCCGTTAAATTCCATCTGATCTTGGTCTACTGTTTGCAAATGCATGAAAACACGTTTATGTGAAGGAACTTGTTAAATTATGACTGTTTCAAGCAGTTTTGATCCCGATGAGATGCTTTGTGAAAGGTTTCAATACATATGTACACGAAATCCTGAACAGTTTGATGTATTTCACATTGCTAACAGTTTGGCTCCAGATCAGACACTGCATAAGGTGGTGTGTGATTTGGATTCAAACTGTTTGTTATGTATTTAAATTTAAGAAATACCTAATAGTTTCCTTAATATTTAATATTCTAAATATGGTAACTAGCATAATGCCTATTTTTTTCCTAAAATGACAATTTTTTAGTTAATTAAAAGTATTAAAATGAATCTATTGTTGGTATTATCTAATTTAAGAAATACCTATTATTTTCCTAAATATTTAACTCTTTGCACATAATGTGGCGTCTCATGATTCTCATCATAATCATCTTGATTACCTATGCAAACAGTGTGGATCCAGATGATAATGCAGTGTCTCATCAGGATGCAAACAAGGGGGGGGGGGGGGGGGGGGGGGGGGGGGGCATATGCATGATCATGTTTTCTTAGCTTAGGATTTCCAATATCTCCCACATCTAATTTGAGAGACATTGGTAACATCTAGCTGTATAGCACTCACACTATGGGGTTAATAGGTCATTCCTTTCCAAATCCCTTTAATGTTTCGTCTGCAACAAAAAGTTATTGTCATCTGCTTCAATTCTTAAAATAAACTTACTTTCATTTTTTTTCAAAAATATGGTTAAGATGACAAACAGTTTGGATCCTGATGAGACGCTGCATTATGCAGCCTCTCATCTGGATCCAAACTGTTTGCATAGGTAATCACAGTTTCACCACTAGCGTGCAAAGGGTTAAGAGTCATGCATTGACCTGGAGAGATTTTACTGCCCAGAGCTATAACCCTTTAACTGCAGAAAAGCCTGTTTAACCCTTAATTTCCATCATATAAACTTGTTTTCATGCATCTGCAAACAGAGTAGACCCAGATAAGGTGGCTCCTATAGGATCAGGGTCTGCTGTTTGCAAATGGAATTTGATATATCTGTTTCTATGCCTTCTAAAACAGCTACACTGTTCCACCTTCCACATTTTATTATAAGTAGTTACAAATAGAATCACTATTCTGGAAGTACTAGAATTCCAATGCAGTTATCTCCCTTTGTCCATTATAGCTATGCTGATGGGACAAGGGAAATAACTGTGAGGAATTTTTTTTAACTAGTTTCCTGATGTTAAAGTAATATAAAACCCCAGGGTGAGGCCATTTTTGGCCCAGGGGTCATTATTTGAACATACTTGGTAGTGATACATTAGGTGATGCTTCATACCAAATATCTTAGCTCTAGATTATGTGGTTTCAGAAAAAAAATTGTTAAAGGTTTCCCTATATAAGTCTATGTAAAAACTACAAGCCCCAGGGCAAGGCCATTTTTAGCCCGGGGGTCATCATTTGAACAAACTTGGTAAAGGACCATTAGATGATGCTATATCCCAAATATCAAAGCTCTAGAAATTGTGGTTTCAGAGAAGAAGATTTTTAAAGATTTAAAAAAAAAACCTTTAAAAGTAGTGGGGCGGGGCCATTTTTTGCCCGGGGGTCATGATTTTAACAAACTTGATAGAGGACACCCTAAGGTACATTTCTGTGAAATCTGGTTGAAATCCTCCCAGTGGTTTAGGAGAAGAAGTCATTTGAAATAAAAGTGAACGGACAGACGGACGGACAGACGGACGTACTAACAAATGGGTAGTTGTGTGACTTTTTCCTTTGATCTTTTCTTGTGTGACTAGTCCCACAAGTAAAACTATTTTTGGCTCTAACTTTGGAATAGAATGATCTGGAAGCTAACCCTTACCCTAACCCTATGTCCCACAACTGGCCAGGTTAATGTCACAAGAACTGGCCAGGTTAATGTCACAAGAGATGGCCAGGTTAATGATTTTACTTGTGCGACTAGTTAGAAAAAGTCACACAACTACCCTTTGGTGAGTGCGGACAGACGGACAGACGGACAGACGGACAGACGGACAGACGGACAGACGGACGACGGACGACAGGCGGTCACAATAGCTCACCTTGAGCCTTCGGCTCAGGTGAGCTAAAAAAGCAAATGGCATGATTAATTCCATGCTCATCATCATAAAGACTGTCTACATCTTCTTTCCTAGAACATTTTAAGCAAAATTCAATTAAAATCTCCTTTTGCATTTCATGACAGTCAGCAATACTTTTCCATCAGGATGGAAGATATTCAGTTACTGTTTTAATATGCTTTAATACGTCAAGTTATCAGGCACCAAAGCGACGGCAATCCTCATCCTCATTGAGTGGTGCTTGACACGGACCAGGTTAAGGCGGCTAGAGACTAGGAACATTGATTTTCTCTAACCTTATTAGGCTGACTAGAGGAAGAACCACAGTTTGTTACATAATAAAAACTTCGACATATACAACTGACATTATCCATTCAAATGCTGGATTCTCAAAAGGAAATGGTCCATTACTGTTAACCCATGTAGGAGTCATCTGATCAGGGTCTGCTCTGTTTGATTATGACATAATAAATAATACTACAGTTTTAGCCATGGCCAAAAATTCTTGCGTCCATATGCTATTTTAACAAATAATCTCATTAATATTCATAAAGTCATTATTTCTTGCATGAATAAGGAAAAGTTTAACCCTTTACTCCATGAATATTCATGAAAGAAATTCATGATTTTTTCAAATGACATGAACAAAGGAAGTTTTGGCTACAGTAAACGCTGTAGAATCAGATCTCTTTTATAAGCAAACTGTGCAAACCTAGGAGTTGTCTGACCTGGGTCTACTCTGTTTGCAAAGGCATCAAAAGTCGTATCTATGAAGTAAAGAGTTTATGACAAATTGTTGTAGCAGACAGAGGAGACTCAGATCCAAGGCTCCTGAAGCCCTATGACTCTGGGTCTATACTGTCTGCCTTTGCCTACTTCTGTATACACTTGACCTGTCTTCCTTTAGTCTACAGTAGAACCTGTCTTAAACAGACATTCCCACTGTTTGTCACTCAAAATCCTCCTGCCAAATTATACCCTTCCGTGCTGAATGGACTCTATCATTATACATTGATGGACCATTCCACTTTAAAAATTCAGCAATTCAAAGTATTAACCTTTTACTCCATAAATATGCCTTTCTACCCCTTTGCAAACAGAGTAGACCCAGATCAGACGGCTCCCTATAGGAGCCATCTGATCAGGGTCTTCTCTGTTTGCTTATAGATCTGACACAATAGTTTCTGCTTTGGCAAAAGTTTTATGTGTTAAGTATACCATCATAAAAATTCATCTAATATCCATAATGTCATCATTTCTTTCATGAATATTCATGGAGTAAAGTGTTAAATGAAAGCTGTATCTTACATAATATTGACAAGTACCACACATGCCCTCATTGAAATGCTTTGACAGATATCAATGTATAGGTCTACACTACTCACAAATCTGGAGGACCTTTACTTACTTGACTATAGCTAATCCTTTCGCGGTACCTCCTAGCTTCTTGAAGTAATGTATCACTTTGTCTTCACTGAAACAAATAACATATATTAACATGATTAACCATTTATATATCATGAATATTCATGTGAGAAATAATGATCTCTTGATTATTAACCTGGCTTTACTCCACAAATACGCCTTTCTACTCCTTTGCAAACAGAGTAGACTCAGATCAGACGGCTCCTATAGGAGCCTTCTGAACCTGGTCTGCTCTGTTTGCTTAGGTTTGGTTTTTATCGGGTTTGACGTCGCTTTAACAGTATTTCAGTCATATCATGGAGTAACGGAATAGGTTAATTAGATGAATATTCATATTGGCATATGAAAACATGAATTTGGGGCTTTTTCAGATCAATATTATTTCATAGGCAAATAGAGTAGACCCTGATCAGACAGCTCTTACAGTAGTCATCTGATCTGGATCAGCTCTGTTGCAAAGGCATCCAAAGGCACATCCATGAAATAAAGAGTTACATGTACTATCATAAAATGAACAACTCAATCTGCAGCTGTCAGCTAGCTCTATTGTTCCCATACAATTAGAAAATACTTTATGATCATCTACAAAACTATTTGAATCACAAATTTACAGTTTGCAAGCATTGCTCTACAGAGATGTTTTGTTTAACTGTATAATTTGAAATATGTATTTGTTTGATAAACCAGTTAAAATACAAGATTTGTTGGTCATGGCAGAAAATAGAAAATCAGATCAATATAATTTCTACATGGGCCACCTGATTGGGGTCTGCTCTGTTTTGTTGCATCAAAAGGCATCTCTATCAGGGTTAACCCTTCCGCCATGAGTATTTATGACTGTATAAACAAAATTTATGACTATGAATATTCATGAACTGAACTTTATAACTACACATAAATAATGCAATTTACGGCTGTGAGGGAAACGTCAGAACCAGAATCTATATTAATTCCATAAGCACAACAGAGCAGGCCCTAATCAGACAGCTCCTTCAGGAGCTGTCTGATCTGGGTCTACTCTGTTTGAAAAGGTGTAAAAAGCTGTCTCTATGAAGGAAAGTGTCAAGCTTTTTCAGACACTCATATTATTCATGAAGTGGTTGCTTAATCTAGGTTTTCAACTGTTATATAAATTCCTAGTCTTCAGAACAAAACACATCTTGATCTAAGCAAAACTGACAAGCCTAGATTATCATGACAGTCTTCGTCTTAATACAACAACTTCTGTTAACAATTTCTGTCTATCACAGCCTGGGAGCCATAGCACCTGAAGAGACCACAATTCCAGAGTCAGCAATGAGATTACTCAAGTACAGTAAAACCCCTCTAAATCTGACTTAATAATCTGTATCAATGTCAGTCTTCAAGATAGGCAGCAGCTTTATGCAGGGTGAAAGTCATGCAGAAAGCTCCTTTTGGAGCTTTCTGCATGACTTTCACCCTGCATAAAGCTGCCACCTGCCAGAAAAAGACCTTAATTATTCTTGAATAAAGTTCCGGTTAAGAGGGGTTTTACTAGCAGTATTTCTGTAACATGGCAGTTATGCACATTTCATTTGTTACAATGTAAATTGCTGTATGCAGTTACTGCTTCTACTTATCTTGGCATTTACTGCCATTGTACACAATTCTTCTTTAACCCTTTACCTGATCGACACCTTTTGATGTCTTTGCAAACAGAGTAGACCCAGATCATACAGCTCTGACTGATACAGATCTGCTCATTTTGCTTGTGGAATATATTAGGTCTGATTCATGACCAAACACTCTTTTATACCATTATAAAACTTCAGCTAATAAATATTCATGAAGAAATTATTTCTTGCATATTCATCAGGTAAAGAATTAATAAGTTTCACATTTCCCCACTCATTTACCTAAACCTTTTCTCCAGAAATATACCTTTCTACGCCTTTGCAAACAGAGTAGACCCAGATCAGACGGCTCCTGTATGAGCTGTCTGATCAGGGTCTGTTCTATTTGCTAATGAAATATGATAGATCTGTTTCTATAGCTTCTAAAATCACTACAATGTTCCACCTTCCATATTTCATTATACCTATTTCGTCCATGAATATTCAGTAGGTATTGAAATGTGGACTAAATATAGAAGAGGGTAAGGGTTAAATATATACCAGTGTAAGATATTTCTCTATCAAGACATCAGTTTAACCCTTTCAATGTTGAGTTTTGGTAGTTTATCCGAGTTTAAACTATGGGGTCTATTCAGTATGAAGGGTTGTCAGTAGTGAGGGTAAAGTGCATACCCTGGTCTGACGGCCCCTCTAGGAGCTCTCTGATCTGAGTCAACACTGTTTGCAAATGACAGCTAACCTATTACCCTTATTCAAAGGATTAAACCTGTTGCTCTGATGAGATAAATTGTTCTATTCAAGTAACTTTGAAACAGAATTCTTTCTGATAACATAAAACATTCTTTTGGTAATCTGACAAGCAAATTCTTGCTCCAGAATCTCACTGGTGCCATGCCAACAAACATAAACATGAATTAAGTCTCTCTGTATTGAATAATAATAGAAATATTAACTGAAAGTGCATCTGATTTTCAAGTGCAAAGAAGTTTTTCATACAAATGTACAATAGTTATTACTGATTCTGCCCTCATAGTCTGTCCTCATAACCAAAGTAAGATCTGTTTTGTTCTGTAAAGAATGATTTACAATTATACAATCTTTTGAAAATAAATATAATTATATTTGCATTTCCTTATATCACTAATAAGAGTGTTTGATCGAACATGTGAATCACCTTCTTGCAGAAAGTGTAATGAAACAAAATGTGATGAGAAAAGTGTGACCTAAAGCAGATGGATGGACAGATGGATGGACAGATGGATGGGTAGGCCAATGGACAGACAATGGAGAAGTGGTCCCTAAGTGTCACCTTGCTAAAGTTGCTCACTTAACCCTTTCCCTGTTCAATATTCATTTAAGACATTGTGACATCATTACTATTAGCTGTATTTTTAAAACATAACAGTTTCAAGGAAATGCTTTTGCTTTGACAAAAACTGTAGAATCAGATCTATATCACGCCAAAAGTAAATAGAGCAGACCCTGATCAGATGGCTCCTATTCTAAAAACTCAGCTAATTAATACTCATGATGTCCCTATTTCTAATATCTAATTTTGAAGTGTGTTGCTTTTTCTGTCAGAAACAATTCTGCTGGTTTTGTGCTAGAAACTTTGAATTGGCCAGATACAGATCTGTTCATTTCTAATCTTCATGTAACAGTATGAGGCTGTAATTCTCTCCTGTCTGTCAGGGACAGGGAATCTGAGGGTGTAGGGTAGACTAGACACACTATCTCTGCTAGCATCTATCTCACAGACAGACAAGGCCTATCTCTTTACAGATTCACTACATTGTGTCATGCAAATAAACAAACACAACCATGAAACTGTCAATCACAAGCTAACAAACACTTCCATGGCCATCCATTGAAACCCCCCAAGATGCACCATTTGTAAATTAATTTATTTGGGTTAGTTAAAAACTAAGAAACTAGAGGCAAAAATCATGTTGCTAGAGTTCAGTGGATGGGTGTAAGAATTGTGAGACACCTGATCCTCACCCCTATCTAGCAGCTCCTTATTGCAGCACTTATAGACTCATTCCTTGATAAGATCTTTAGTGCTATCATGATGGGGTAATGGGTAATTGTGATGCTGATAAAGACCTGTGCAGGTGCCATCAGTCTGCCAAGTATCTCTACCATCTTACTTTGTGTATCCAGTATCATACACTAGTGACCAGTCCCTAGTAAAGCCCGAACAATACAAACATAGACCACTTGACAAGTACATATTTACCCCAAGTACAACCTGAACAATATAAGCATGAACCACTTGACAAGAATATAGATACCCCAAATACAACCTGAACAATACAAGCATGAAACACTTAACACATACATAGATACCCCAAATACAACCTGAACAATACAAGCATGAAACACTTAACACATACATAGATACCCAAAATACAGCCTTAACAATACAAGAATGAAACACTTGACAAGTATGTAGATATGCCTGTTGTAAAACCCAAGTACAACCTGAACAATACAAGCATGGACCACTTGACAAGAACATAATATAC